>JAPQWV010000258.1:0-600000 GCA_027422505.1 Craterostigma plantagineum | reverse complement strand
AGTAAATGCGAGACAGGATTTTTATAGAGGTTATATCCCCAACTGGGGTTTACTCCTCTCCTTGGGATTTTCTTCCCAAGAGTTTAACCAATCACTATAATGCACCGTAGCTGGATACAAAACTGATTGGTCAGCCCAATACACAACCGAAACAAGTCGAACACTAGACACTACTAGGTTACCACACGCCGAGTTTCGTTCCTCGGAATCTCCTTGATCCCGACAGACACAGCTCGCTACCGAAGGGCCCCCGGACTTGTCCTTCCCTTCACGTGTGCGTAAACGTCGACCTTGCCTCCTTGGTATTGCTCACGTCCGAAGACAACACGTCCGGAGACAGAATATATGGCAGGGGATGATGGAATATCTGATGAATCACTCGCTCAGTGATGGATAGGCAAGTTAAAGTTCTGGTAGGCAGAAAGCTATCGCAAGTGAAACGCTCAGGAATATCTTAGTATCTCTCTGCTCAAAAAAAATCTCTCGTAGGCTTAGATTCGCAAATTCTCTGTTCTGTTCTCTGTTCTTCGAAAGTCTGAAGTGCAGTTCATATAAATCATTTTCTAATAGCACTTCACATGGAAAGTCATATCAAACAATAATCACCAAATCAAGCATAGTTTCCATGTAGCTTTCGAATCAATCATACCATATAGATCATGCTTCTAATAAATCGTCACAACGGTCATATAGCACATTAAAGCATGATTATATTCCATATAAAGCTCAATTTTCGTACTCAAGCAATTTCAACCATTTCGCATATATTTTCCATCTCGAAATTTTCCATAAGTGATTCCCTGCTATCAGTTCCTAGTAACGAGTACTTTAGATTTACTTTCCAAGTATGGCACATAAGATAGCAAGACATAAGCACGTTTTCCATGTACAGCTCATAGCATTTAATCAATATATTTACCATGTTTAGCACAAGAATCAGATCAGAGCTTACATAAATCGATTTTTCACATCATGGCACTACTTTCCTTAATTCAGAGATCTCACCCGTTATAGCACATACCATATAAGAGCATCTTATCCATAAGGTTAATCAAATCAAATCTTTCCTAAATATAATAATCCAATCAGCACAAGGAAAGATATCAATTTAATATTTCGCATTTAATTCAGTGCAAGGCAAGCAAGGATCGTGCATATGATTTTCGTCCAGGAATAAACTGGTATCAACGGATATATCACTTTCCATATATAAACAGCATATTTTCCATATATAGCTCGGTAGGATATCTCATGCATTATTTCCATATATAGCACAGAACGATATATCCTATCTCATGGACTGTCTATAACACGCGATCACATAGTTCCATCAAATCATCACAAAATCACATGCAATTCAAATATTCAACACTTTAACAATTTATAGCTCATACACAATGCATGGACGAATATTATCATGAACTTAGACGTTTTATTTTTCCCAAATCGAATTGCTTATTTTATAGACCTAACGTCATTACAATTACATAGTTCATCAAAACTTTCTAACATGTATGGACCAAAAAGGTCAACACTAACTATATGATACGACTCATTTAGACCCATGAGGAATTCAATAAGCCTAGATTAATGTTCTATCCTAGAGTTATGCATAGATGCATCACATGAACATGGTTTACTAGATACAAGTACATCAAATTCATCCCATAAATGTTGCAGCTTGGAGTAGTACATAGAGACAGAGTCATTTCCTTGGCGATCACTAGCAATCTGTTGTTTCAAAGAATACTTCCTATTTTAAAAGTATGTTTAGCATAAGTAAACCTATTTCTAGAGACAGTGAGTTTAAAAGCCATGATAATACAATACCCTAAAAAGGGAAATTTGTAAAAATGGTCACTAAGTATGCCAATTTTCGATTTCGGATCACTACGTTTGTCAGTTACAAAACTAGGTCACTAAGTATGTATATAGTAACAAAATGGTATACTTAGTGACCCATTTTTATAATTTTGCCCCATTAAAATATCCAACTTCTAATTAAAAAGAAGCGTTTATTTCCTAAAGTAAAGCTTAATTAATCAAGGAGTCGTACAACTAGCATAACAGTAGGATCCAAAAAATACATTGGCCGAAACATTAGCAACACTTGTTGGATTCTCAATAGAAAGAATTAATTGGGCCGGAAATAACGTTTCACCTAATTTCTCTCGCATGAGTGTCCTTTTCCTTTCCCAAGATTGTCCTTTTCCCTCCCATGAGGGTTTTGTTCAATCCATGCCTTCACCAACCACGCACATACTACAATCCGGGATAGACCAGACGCCCTGCAGATAGTAAACTCTCCAACAATCTCATCCTATCATCTCTCTTTTTTTACCGGGTGCCCATCATTCCGATTGTCGAATTCGTTCTTAATACTTCTTTACCCATCACATCTGATCCTTTGATTTTTTTTTTCTCTCATTTTTCTTGGATGTCCTTTTTGTAGTACTGTTGCGGTCACTAAACTCGGATCCTCACGGGTTTCGGACGATCTTCTCGAATAGCTATATCACCAATGTCATCGAAGGATATTGACCTAACAGAGATGGAACTGAGTTGCATCCAAATATCTGATGTGGGTGAACCGTTGAAGACACATCAAGAGACTTTTGCTGCTGTTGGATGTATACTATCGAAGAAGTCCTATAATTTTGAGGCAGTGAAGAAAACCCTCACGACTGCTTTTGACAAAGTAAATGGCCTCGAGATGAAGAAACTAGACGATTTTCGCTTCCTCGTTATGTTTAACCACAGGATCGATAGGCTCCGAGTTCTGAAATCTTCGCCGTGGGCTTTTGAAAAGCAGCTTGTGGTCCTTAACGCGCTGGATGGCACGACGGATCCGAATAAGGTTGATATGGATAAATGTCAGTTCTACGTCCAAGCGCATGATCTTCCATTCTGGGCTCTCACGGACAAGGTCTTTTCGTATATCGGGAATAATTTGGGGAAATTCATTGAGCATGATAACATGAAGTCTTCTCTTGGGCTTCCCTACGTCGTATCCGATGTCAGATTGATGTTATCAAACCTCTTCGGCGAGTGATGAAATTACTGGTAGAAGATCATGAAGAAATTCTCGTCAAGTTCACATATGAATGTCTTCCAAATTTTTGTTATTTATATGGCTTCCGGGATCATATCTCGACTTTATGCGAGCTTAGGTTTGACGAGAATTTTGGAGGACCCGGGCGAAAATGTCCTGGGTAGCCCTTCTCTCCGAGTGTCCCGTTATGTGGCCTCCATGGATCGGATTAAGAGTTCTACCATCTCTAAACCCACCTCCTCGGACGATCTATGGCAAAGCTCGCCGTCCCAGTCTCAGTCCCGGCCAGAGTTAGTGCAGGAAATCCTCGTCAATCAGATCCACGGTTCATGGAATCTCAACCCCAATTACTACCTTTCCTAATCAAACCCAACAAACACTACAAAAAAAGCTCAAACAGCGACTACAAATAGCGACTAATGCCTCTGTAGTCGCTGTTTTTAGAAAAGAGCGACTACAGTTGTCAATTAGCGACTACGATGTCGTAGTCGGTTATAGCGACTACACAAAACAGACGCTAATGAAGAAATGCAGTCGCTAACTAGTATAGCGACTACATTGGCATAGTTTAGCGACTACGACTTGTAGTCGCTAAAATCAACTAAATAATTGGCGTGAAAATCAGTCGCTAATCTTGTATGTGCGATTACAGTTATTGATATTAGCGACTATGTACTTGTAGTCGCTAATATTTATACCCTAAATTCCACCATCGTGAAATCCCAAACCATTCACAGTTCCCCCAATTCCAAAAATTTCCTCCACCATCAATCGTACCAACCCGCCGTTCGACCCAACCTCCACCACCGTCCGCCTTCACCGAGTTGTCCGTCGTCGCTCGCCTTCACCAAATCAGAAACAATCGCCCTCGCTCGCTCGTCCAATCCGCCGTCGCTCGCCTTCGTCCGCCTCTCTTCGCCGCCGTTCTTCGCCTCTCTCAGGTTCGATTCCACTTGTCGATGGCTGCAAGGAACTTAACGAAGATGGGGTCCATCGATGCTCAGCTGAGGCTTTTGGTGCCTGGGAAAGTCTCAGAGGACGATAAGCTTGTGGAGCACGACGCCTTGCTTTTGGACAGATTTCTCGACATATTTGAAGATCTGCACGGCGAGGATCTCAGAGAAACGGTTGTTTCTTCAATCCTCGTACTTCTGTCTCATTCTTGCCTCTTTACAATCGTGGGTTGGGCTCAATTGAGTGTTTATTCAACTACGATGTTAGAGATTCGATCTCAATGTCCAACTTGTTGCCAAATTGCTCTTTAGGGTTATAATCAAAGATGCATTGTTTAGGCTCTTATTAATTGTTGTCTTGTTCAAGCTTATAGTTTTACTAGTTCTTGATGAGAGTTTTTGTCACACTTTGTCTTATCCTCTGTTTGTCCCCTTTTTAGGTCCAAGAGTGATATTCTCTGTTCTAATCTTCAATTATTTTCATGGCTAATGGTAACGATTCTGTCGTTTTTAGGATTTGTAATTGCTTGGCTCAGCTGTTTGCTAAGGACAATTCCGAGGATTCGTAATTTACTCATTTGTAATTGTCTGTCCCCGCTGCTTCTCGTCTCAGCCAAAGTAAATTCCGAGGTAAGAACATGGCTTCTCTCGAATGTGGTAGAAGTCATTGTCTAATAAGGTTTGCCTATTTATGTTTGTCTAATAAGGTTTGGAAGCAAAAGCTTTGGTCGAAGTTGGCCGATAAGAAGACCATCTTTGGAGAAGGTACGCAAGCTTCGATGAATTGCTTTTATTTTCTTTTACAATTTGAATTGAATGCCGGTGTTTCTTAAACGTGTTTCCTTCACTGCTTTTCAGATGATGTTGTTGCTCTGTTTGTCGGCTTCATTTGATTTTAAGAGGAGAAAAGGGCCGCGATGACCTTTCGGGCGGTTGTAGCTCGGGTCGTGTAGTTTTTCTTGTTGTTTAGTTAAATCTTGTTTAGTTGATTTATGTATTGATTTTATTATATATTAATGAAATTTTAAAAAATTTATTCTGTTTTATCGGTTATTTGTTTAGTTAATTTATCAATTACATAAAAATTTGAAATTAAAATAAAAGAAAAGAAAATAAAAAAAAGATCACCGGCTACAAATTTAGTCGGTAATGTAGTAGTTATTTTTAGCGACTACAGTAAGCATAGTCGCCATATTGCGACTAATTGGCGACCGATCTCATTTAGCGACAAGCTGTTTAGCGACTACACTTTGTAGTCGCTGTTGTAGTCGCTAAATGGTTTTAGCGACTAATTTTCTATGTTTAGCGACTGATATGTGTAGTCGCTAAAACACACTTTTTTTGTAGTGAAATCAGCCAGGTAAACAACAACCTTATCCCCTAATTAATTCTCTTTATACTCCTACCATCAATCACGTTATTACCTACCCTAGTAATCCTACACCTAACTTTGGAATTAATATTCCGTCCGTTGACCAAGATTCCCCAAACCCTAACCGCCTCTAACCCTAATATCATCGTGCCCACCCCCTTAACCCGTGCCCCGACCCATACCCAACCTATCCATCATATTCAGCTGTCTCATACCAAAACTAATAATCCGTCCCTTTCATACCATGTCTCTAGCCCACAAATCGACCCGATGAAGATCTTACAGCGTCGGCCCCGTCTGAAACCCTAATCCCACTCTACCCAACCATAATATCTCTGGGCAACTGAAAATTCCTAACGTAGTTAACTCCCATGGAACATCTGGTAACCCCATCCCCGTTGACGCTACTCGCTTAATCAACCAACCGAATCAGAAACCAAAACTTAGCTTACCCTATGTACATCCTCCGATAGTCCAAAAGTTACTTAAAGACCATGAGAACAGCAAATTCATTCATCACATTACCTCATCAGATACCCCCACATCTCCTAAACCTCATCGGCCATTACTTCTCCCCGTTAAACAGGAGCCAAAAGAGAGTATTACAGAACCTACCGGAAGGGTTCGGGCCAAAACTTCTCTGCTCCCGCCAGATTCCAAGGCCTGTGTTAGCAGAACGAGAAAAGGAGAATCCCTGGAAGTTAGTACAGCAGCGAAACGGCTCATGCTTTCTTTTGTGGATGTTATGGATACCACCGATGGCTCAGCGGAGGCTACAAGTCAGCCCCGATGCGAGCAATGAGTCTTCTTAGTTGGAACTGTAGGGGCTTGGGAGGAGCCTCTACAGTTCATGAAATGGAAAAGCTTGTCCGTCTTTATCGCATGTATGTGATTTTCCTAATCGAGACTAAAGGTGGTCAAGATAGGTTCGAATTTTTAAAGCGCAAGTTCGACATTCATGGACTATGTGTGAGAATGGTCGGAAGGGGGGTCTGATAATGCTTTGGAAGCAGGGGTCTGATAATGCTTTGGAAATAGGAGCTTGTCGTTTCTCCCAGGTCATATTCATCTTTTCATATCGACGTCTCAATCAAGATGAAAGATACATGTGACTGGTGGCATTTAACGGGCTTTCATGGGGATCCATGTACGCGATTGAGGTCAAATAGTTGGCAGCTCCTCTCATGGCTCTGTGATCAAGGCATGTAGAAGTGGCTCTGTATAGGCGACTTCAATGAGATCCTCGAAGCCGAAGAAAAGCATGGTGGTCAATCTCGTCCGTTCTGGAAGATGTCTAATTTTCGTGAAGTTTGGTACAGTGTGGCCTCTTAGATCCGGGCTTTATGGGGCATCGTTTCACATGGTCTAACCGAGCACTCGCTCCGGAAACTATTCTGAACGCCTCGATCGTGCATGTGCTTCCTAGGATTGGAGAAACGCTTTTCCCGATTCTATCGTTCGACATATCCCTATTTTCTCGTCTGATCACTGTGCGTTGCTTGTGGAGTTGCAACCCCACATTGTCAAGTCACCACCTCACTCCCGAAGATTCAGGTTCGAAGCAAAATGGTTACTCAAAGAAGATTGTGAGCAGATCGTACGTACCTTTTGGGAACCGGATGATAATGCAAGCGAACATGGGCGCGCTTTTGAAATGTTGCAACATAGACGGACGAAACTATTAAGTTGGAGTCACTCGCGTGGCAGTAATACATGTTTACAGAAGGAGAATTTGGAGAGAGAGCTCATTAATATCACTCAAATACCGGCGGTTGGATCTCGTGAACGTGAGTCCCAACTTCGAGGAAAACTTAAGATACTCAGATTGGAGGAGCTTCAGTGGGGACAGAGAGCGAAAGGGGAATGGCTACGTAATGGAGATAGGAACACCGGTTATTTTCACTGATTCGCTTCAACTAGGCAGCGGGCTAATCAAATTTGGAGGATACGTGATGAAGATGGGAATTGGTGCGAGACTAAGGGTGATATCGAACGAGCTGTCTCGAGTTATTTTCGGACCCTATTTCATTCTAACTTACCAACGAGGCCGGAGATTGATATAGCTATTCGAGCCACATGTTACAGAGGAAATGAATATGGCGCTCCTTCAGCAGTACTCCAAAGAGGATTTTCAGACGACTCTCTCTGGTATGTTCCCTCTTAAATCCCCAATTGTTTTCCAAAAATATTGGAGTGCTGTGGGGGAGGAAATATTTCGCTTGATACTTGATTTTTTAAACATGGGCATATCATTACCGGCTTTCCATGAGACCCATATCGTACTTATTCCGAAATGTGAGAACCCTGAGAATCTTACCCATTTTCGCGCAATTAGCCTATGTAATGTGGTCTACCGTATTGCCTCCAAATGCATACCAATAGGCTAAAACAAATTATGGACCAGATTATTTCCCCCACCCAATCCGCTTTTATACTGCATCGGTTAATCACTAATAATATTCTTATTGCCTTCGAAACTAACCATGCGATGAAGCAGAGAAAGACAGGACGAGCGGGATTTTGTTCCCTTAAACTGGATATGCGCAAAGCATATACAGGGTATAATGGCCTTTTCTGGAGAGGGTATTGTGTAAGTTGGGTTTTCACACTTCTTTTATTAGACTTGTTATGTTATGTGTTTCCTCGGTCAATTATTCTTTTATCCTTAACGTTCGTTGCTTTGGTCGTATTTCCCCTGAGCGAGGTTTACGCCAAGGCGACCCGTTATCCCCATATTTATTTCTGTTGTGCGGAAGCGGTTAGCAGTGTACTTAAGGAGGCGGAGGATAACCATGGGATGCATGGGATATCGAGCACCGTCCATATCGCACCTCCTCTTTGCAGATGACACTCTTATATTCGCGCGAGCAAAGGCAGAGAACATGGAGGTGATACGTGGTATTCTGGGGACTTATGAACGAGCGTCGGGGCAAACGGTGAACCTTCTGAAGTCGTCCGCATCTTTCTCTCCTAATGTCGATGACCAAGCAAAGGACATCTGTGTGAAGTTCTTGGCATTAACAGAGAGGCCCGACATGACTTATACCTGGAATTACCAGCGACAATTGGGAGAAATAAGAAGGAGATTTTTAACCATATCCGGGACAGAATATGGAGGCGCGTGCGGGGTTGGTCCAAGAAGATGCTATCTCAAGCCGGGCGAGAAATTCTCATAAAAGCTGTATTACAGGCGATTCCAACATATGCAATGAGTGTGTTCAAGTTGCCGAGGTCATTGATTCGAGAAATTCAAAAGATGATCTCGCGCTTTTGGTGGAGTTCATCTAATAAGCGCAAGCTTCATTGGGTTTCGTGGGAGAAGATGTGCAAATCGAAATCCGAGGGAGGTCTGGGTTTTCGAGATATTAGCTTATTTAATTCAGCTCTTCTTGCTAAACAGGCTTGGAGACTTTTATCTGAGTCGGATAGCCTTCTTTGTCGGGTTCTTAAAGCAAAATACTTCCCTGATAGATCCATCTTGACTGCCAGCTTGGGCTCCAAGCCATCAGCTACTTGGCGTGCAATTCATTCGGCGAGGCACATTCTTCTTTCGGGAACTAGATGGCAGGTTGGAAATGGCCAGAAGATCAATGTTTGGTCTGACCCTGGTTGCCTCGTCCTTGGTCCTTCAAAGTTGTTAGCCCCGTCCATGCTCAGTTCGCTATCATGTGGGTCGCGGACCTTCGTTCATCTAGGACGGGAAGTTGGTCTGTGGCTCTTATCCGGTCCCTATTTCTACTTGTTGATGTTGATCTGATCTTGGGTAGTCCGCTGAGAATGACAAATTCCCCGACAAGCTTATTTGGCATTTCACGAAGCACGGTGTCTTTACAGTGAAGTCGGCTTACTACGTGGTGCGGGATCTGCTTCGACGAAACCAGGCGGGCCCAAGTGATGATCAGAACCTATGGCGTATTATTTGGAACGCGAAGGTGCAACCCAAGGTGAAAATCTTTAGCTGGCGTATGTGTATGAACGCGCTTCCGACAGCGGCGAATCTTTTTGTGCGGGCAACCTTGATATGCCGATGTGCCAAAGGTGGGGGATAATGGGTACCACGACGTAAACCGACCAGAGATGGAATTCGGTTTTGTCCGTGTGGTTTCCGAGATCTTAGGCGCCGAAAGCATCTAAACTCGGAGAAATTCATAAAGCCGAATGCATGAGGAGTAACTGCAGTCATATAGAACTATAGTTGATTGGTTCACTTTTGCATAGGGTTGCTAGATACGTGAGTAACGGGTAGCGCGTACGTAAGGAATTTCTACCTTAACTAGATTTATATTGTTTAGATAAAATCGGTCGCATGGATACGTAGGAATGTTTTGTGCCGAGGACGTGCCCTGATCACATCCGTCGTCCAGTTATCTATTTGCTATCTTGTTTATTTATGTTATTTGTTATTTGCATTATTATTTCTTTTATTAAATGCACAAACTATTAAAACTCATCTTAGTCTAAATTAAAATTTGGAATAATATTTAAAATTAATCGAGTTGTTCTTGTGGATCGATACTTGGACTTGTCCATTTTATACTACTTGCACGACCTAGTACACTTGCTAGTATTCGAGCGTGTCAAATTTTTGGTGCCGTTGCTGGGGACAGCGGTATTATTATTTTAAGATTAGTCTGATTATTTTAATTTAGACATTTTTATTTTCATTTTTATTAATATTATCATCATTATCGTCATCATCGTCATCATCATTATTATTTTTTTTTTGGTAGGAGAAAAATCCATTACCACATGCATCAATGTACAGTCTTACACCAGTCACTCAATATCAACACTACCCACTCAAATATAAACTAAAGCATAACCGAATTACAAACTCGTTCAATAAATCGTTTGTCTCTGCCTGACTTCACTGACTTGCAGAAGAACCGAATGCGCCATTTGATATCCCTAGCCACCACTCGAGCTATCATCAGAGGAGGTAAATTGTAGCATGGACCCTCAGAGTGGACTCTTTTATTCCTCTCCTTCCAGATATGATACACGGCCGCCACATAGCTTGCAACTTCAATCTTGAACCTAGTGCATCGCTGTTTTGCAAGCCTCTGAATCCAAGATCGCCAGGCATTGAACTGCACTGGACCAAGGGGAGTCTGCAGCCAAGCCGTGATGACCTCGAGCACTTGCTTGCTGAATTCAAACTCAAAAAATAAGTGTTGTGTCGAATCAGTGGCTTTGTTACATAATCTGCAAATAGAATTTAGGACACAACAGCCCCATTCTTGGAGTCTCTCAAATGTTATGAGCCTTTCCCACAAAACTAACCAAGAGATGAAGCTATGTTTGGGGACATTTAATCTGTTCCAAACCACAGAACTATAGTTCCACGAAGGCCTCGCGCCTATCAACCAATTGTATCCAAAGCATGTGGAGTAGATACCAGACTTCTCACCCACCCATCGGCCTGAAACGTAACCACCATAGAATAGAGATTTGATTCTATTAAGCTTCCTCCAAGACCAGCAGCAGTCTGTCGGGCTAGAGTGGTTCCAGAAGTCAGAATTCTTCAAATAGACTCCGTTCACCCATCGAACCCAAAGCTTGTCCGCTTTAGAGGCCAAATCCCATATTTGGTTGCCAAGTAGGGCCGTGTTCCACATCTCACAGTTCTTCAAGTTCAATCCTCCCTCCTTTTTTGATCGGCATACTACATTCCAGTTAACTAGCGCAGCATATTTCCTCCCAATACACCCATTCCACAGGAACTCACGACATAGCTGATCAATTCTAGTCACAATAGATTTTGGAAGCAAGAAAAGACCTCCCCAAAAACCATGACAAGCAAGGAGCACAGAGTTGATCAGGCAGCTTCTACCTGCGTATGAGAGATGTCGCGAAGACCATTGCTTGATTATCATCGTTATGTTGTTGTTGTTGTTGTTAGTTACTGTGATACTCTATCTTTCTCGTTTGTGTTTTGCAGAAGGAACTATATTCACGATATTCTCCCAAATCCTACGAGACATCCGACGACGAACTAGAATGCGATTGGTGTGGATGTTCGCATCTCACTAGTCAATGCAAGTATAAACCTCTTGGATGGTACGTCGGGCAATCAATTTGAAGCACGTTGTGAAAACACTAAATATTGGGATTATCGGTACGAAGAGTCTACCAGAGCATCATATTCCGCAAACCATGCACCACAATTCAACCAAAATTATCCACAAACATGTTATAACGACATGCACTACTCTGGCATTGGCGACTGCTCAGATTATTTCTCGAGTAGCAATGACTCATCGCCTCAGAAAGAGAAAGCCGCCTGGGAGAAAGCGTTCGAGAGACTGGCTGTCCAGGGCCGGCAAGCTGAAGAGTGACACCGGAATTCGAACAGCTTTGTCAACATGAGTTCTAGAAGTTTAGAAGCAACAATGAAGAGTTTGGCGTTCCAAGTGGAAAAACTTAAGAATGCAGTTTCTGCACTCACAAGCGACACAGAGACAAATCCGAAAGAGGACGCAGAATTCAATCAGCTGAACTGTGAAACATCACGAGAACCAATGTTGGAACTAAATGGAAATGAAGATGAGATCGAGCCAGAAAAAGCCGATCAACCCGCAGAGGCTACTGAAGATTCCGTTCCAACAATGCCGAGCCTTCCTAAAGTCCTCACGGATATTCTTAGTCATGCGACGGAAAGAAGAACCCGAATCATTTACTGATCAGCAAATTGTCAAGCATATGCTTCCAACCAGTGAGGCTGTTGTCGCAATCGAGTGGTGTGAGAGTTTTAAAGTTGTTGACTGCGCAGTTCACCAAGAAAATATTGAGGGAACGAGAAAAAGCAAGAAATTCGTAGCATGCAATTTTGTGGAAAAGAGAAAGATGGAACCTGAGAGTTTCGATCCGTTTCTACGAGCGGCTCTAAATTCATCGGATCATTCAGAGGTATATTCACGAAAAAATTCACTAAGACATTGATGATTGTGAATTTTAACATATTTGGATCCGAATGTCGACCTGTTGAGGGAGTTTAAGGATGTCAACCACAAAAAGCTATACCGTTCCAAGATTAAACTTCTCTCGAAAAAGCTTAAATCAAGATGTTCACTACTACAACTGAACACGCAAGATCGTGGGCCTTCTACATGAACAGGAGTCGAGCTATCGACTACAAAAGAGCGCTTCATGGGAGCCAAGCACTATCTATGCATTATTATTTTATTAAATCTTATATCCGTTGCATCGTATCTTAAGTGTGTTTTGCTTGTAAATTTCTAAAATTTGCCTCACGTGCCGTCTAGTTATGCTCCCTCGCAGGGTCATAGTCAGTTTGGGGGTGGCTTGTTCAAAGAGATAACTTGATCTATCAAGGAACCAAAGTCTTCTCACGACCCGTCCCGCATCGATCACGCATTATTCAGGGCAGTGTAACTTAAACTCTCTATTTGCTTTAAATTATTACACATTGGGGACAATGCGCAAATTAGTTTAGGGGTGGGGTGATACATGCTAGATTTGATATCGATCTTTTGGGTCTATTAGTTGGTTTAACTGATCAAGATTATGATTTGAACGTCAATTGTGAAATATCATGTCGATGATGGAAATTTTAAAATTTTGCTTCTGTCGAGATAAGATTCAGCTAATTGTGTGTGAAAGTCTTGCATGTTACGTGTTATGATATTAGCATGATTATCTGACCACATTAATTGCTTCAGAGGAATAATACGTGTCATGAGACACAAAACCAGAAAATTGTAAGTTTCGAGCCAAAAAAAAAAAAAAAACAATTAGAGCAACACAATACTTACTCTGTTATGCATGTCAATATTACTTTGTGGATTTTTGTGTACGAAAATGATAAGGCAATTAGGATGAGTCACTGGCCTAAATATCTCCGTACCCGACATATCTATCAACTAGTGAGCCACTTTGAGCCTTATTAGCCTTATTTTTTTGATTTGGAGCCACGATATCCAATTTTATCCTTCATCCTCGAACCATTGTCAGCATGTTAGCTTACTAGTCACTTCAGAGATTGAGTCTATTAGTTTAGAGGAAAGACTATTACAACATGTTATATCTAGTTGCGGTTTTTATTTTATTCATTTGAAAAATCGAATAGAAAAGAAAAGAGAGAGATCGAAAAAAAACAAGTAAAAAAAGTATCGAAAAAAAAAAGAAAAAGAAAAAACAAAGAGAAAAAAAATATCAGGAAAAAATATTATTTATATATAAAAAAGAGGGTATAATAGATTTTTCAGAATTATTTTCTTGAGTTCTTAGTAATATTTTTTTTGGAGTGTGTTTTTTATTGTAAAGCGATTTAGTGACGAACATGCTTGACTTTATTAGCTCACTAATCCCATATATCACACCTTTATTACCCCGAGCCCCATTACAACCATTTTTAAAGACCTTTTGATTCCTGCATGAGATTCACTATGCAATAATGACGTGATATATTTGCATGCTTTGAGTAATCTCTTTCTATGTTGTGCATTGGGCGTTTTTATACAGATCCCACAGAGCACTTTGAGAGAATTGAGCGACCCGTGTGAGAGTTGTCATTTAATACGTGTTAGGATCTGGAAATATTTTTGTGCTATGTATGATCGCAAAATACTAGAACTGTCAAAATAGCCTGCGGCCGCAGGCCGGCTTGCCCCGGCCTGCCTATGGGGCGGGCTGGGCTGGGATTTTAAAGGCCCGCCAGAAGGCAGGCCTAAACGGGCTAGCCCGCACGGGCCTCGGGCTAGGCGGGGCGGGGCAGGGCGGGCTGGCCCGCGGGCCGGCCTGCCATATTTTTTATTAATTAATTTTATAAAATAAATATATATTTATTTATATAGATGAATTAATTAATGCTTTTATTTATAATTAATGATGCATTTATTAATTAATACATAATTATTGTATATTTAAATATTATAATTAAATAATTAATGATGCATTTATAATTAATACATAATAATGTATATTTAAATATCATAATTATATAAATGATTCTTAATTAATTAAAATGTTTAAATAAATAAGTTTTAAAAAAATTCATGGGGGCGGGCCAGGCCCGGGCCCGCTGGCGGGGCGGGCTGGGTTCAGTTTTGAAGGCTCGTCACATGGCGGGCCAGCCCGCCCTGCCCGGCCAAACAGCGGGTTTAGGCGGGCGGCGGGCCAGCCCGCCTCAGCCCGGCCCATTGACAGCTCTACAAAATACTACTTCATGTTCCATGTTTGGCTAGACCATTCATTAGTCGATGCGATTTCGACTGATTGTGCTTTTGCTTTTCTGAGAATAAACATGAGAGTTCATTTAGTGACGTCGTAAAATCCTAACTTGATTTACTTTCTTTTATTTCAACCGATGGAGTGACCCCGGGGCCCATTCCCTAGTGGCCCTATCTATATCTATGGGAGACTAATCAACCACCAAGAAAGTATGGAATGATGCACCAGGGATCTACGGCGTAGAGAACAAGGAAAAGCATTCCGACCCTCTTAGAAGATGCTACTCCTTGTACAGCTTGAAAGGTGGACAGAATTGACTGGGTGGTAGAGTGGTGGAAACGCTCCTTTCTTCCATATTTTGGACTCAGACAAACAAATATTCGATCGCTTGGCGAAACAATCTAGGATAAACCTAAGAGTCCTATAGCTCCATAAGACATCTAGCTCAGTAACTCTCTTGGCTTTTATGATCGAGGACGATCGAAGCTAGTTTGAGGATTGTTGATAAGTTACGATTTTACGTTGTTTTATACCCTTAAAAACGTGTGTTACCGATTGGTACATATCAAAATTTTACCATGCTACGTTCAGACGAATAAATTATTTTATGCAGGTAAATGGACAAAAAATGAGTAAACCCACACGTTCTCATAAGTGCTATGACCAACTTTCATGAAATTATTGGTAGGACCTATCACATGTTTAATATATTCTGTGTGGGACAAAAGAGAACATTTTCGTGGCTAGAGGTAGGGCTGTTAAAAATCGACCCGACCCGCCAACCCGACACGAACCGCACCCGAAATAGCAGGTTCGGGTTAGCATTTTTGACCTGTTTACGTAAATGGGTAAACCCGAACCCAACCCAATTATTAAGTGGGTCAGGTTAGGGTTCGGATTTTCAACCCCAACCTGAAATCAACCCGTTTATCAACCCATTTAACCCGAATAATATTATTAAAATATTATTAATATAAACAAAATAAAAGGATTAACCTTAATTCTCTATCCACTCTCAAGCTCACACATGCTCCCAAGCCATCTGGGTTCTTCATCGTCGAGTATAACGTCCCCAAAAAGGTATAAATCACTCCTTGATTGATCGATATCGTCGTTGTTTTAGATAATAATATGCTCGGTAGCTCAGGCTTCGCTGATTGCTTTATGGTTCTCTTCATGCGAAGATGTCATGAACATAAGGGTGGGAGATCGAATAGAAGAGAGTACGGTGAGAGTTCGAGTCAAATATGGCTTAGATTAATACTTGATGATCATGAAATAATTTGCTTGGTATTTAAATATTGAGATTTTTGTTATTTGAAAGTTTAATTGTTTCTTAATAATGATTTATGATGTTTTTAGAAAAAACATTGCATTAGTTCTCCCTTTTTGTTAAATTTGGATTTATAATTTTGTCAATTTTGTTATCTTCTTTTTTCTTTTTTAATTTAAACGGGTTGGCAGGTTGACGGGTTGGGTTACGGTTAAAGTAAGTTGGATTTGAGTTTGATTTTTCAACCTGTTTAAGTAATGGGGTCAGTTCAGGGTTGAAATTTTTTTCAACCCGTTTATTAAACGGGCTGAACCCGAAGGTGACCCAACCCAACCTGTTTACCACCCCTAGCTAGTCAAACGGTTCAAGGCAATAAAAAGAACAAAAGCAAATGAGCTTATATTCCATATGAGACAAAAGGCAAAAATCATGTCACTATCCACAAATGGCTCAAGGTAGAAAAAAAGAAATAGAATCATGAGAAGGCTGCGCGATGAAGATGGAGAAATTGACCAACTTTGCTTTCAATCACCTATAAAAAGCATAGTTCACGTGCATGAAAGGGGAGCTCACATTCACAGAAGAAAAATCCATTCGTAGCTCTTAGTGCATATTAATATTATTCCTCAAGGCCAACATAAAACCATATACGGCTGAGATATTAAGCAACAAGCTATCTCAAGCAACACCTCTCAACACGAAGCTGACTGCTATCCTCAAGCAGCTCAGCTCTCATCATCTGCACACGAGCATACACCTGCGAGAAGGCTGGTAACGAAGCTAGGGAGTCGAGACACGAGCAGAGGGTCCAAGGCGTTTCTTAATCGCCCACCACCCGTTCGACGAAAGTACTGTGAGGGGCATAATTATTCATTCTTTCGTTTTACTGTTTTCATTATGTTTAAACCTTCGCCGCGTTAACTAAGTAATATGTTAGCGTAAGTCATTGTGTGGTTAAGGGCGTGTTAGGCCGAACTATTATTGCGTGTTGGTGTTATTTGTATTTTATTTAATTATTTGATTTACGTTACGTGTTCGTTAGCAGTGTTTACTGCTTGCGTATGTCTGATCAACATATGCATGATATTTGATTGGTTTATGAGAGTGAGTAAGTGATTAGACTGGTTAGAACAATAGTTAACGAGTACCACGACGTAAAACCGACCAGGTATGGAATTCGGTTTCATTCGTGTGGTTTCCGAGATCTTAGGCGCCGAAAGCGTCTAAACTCGGGGAAATTCATAAAGCCGAATGCGTGCGGAGTAACTACAGTCATATAGAAATATAGTTGATTGGTTCACTTTCGCATAGGATTGCTAGATACGTGAGTAACGGGTAGCGCGTACGTAGGAAATTTCTACCTTAACTAGAATTATATTATTTAGATAAAATCGATCGCATGGATACGTGTTTTGTGCCGAGCACGTGCCATGATCACATCCGTCGTCCAATTATCTATTTGCTATCTTGTTTATCTATGTTATTTGTTATTTGCATTATTATTTCTTTTATTAAATGCACAAAATATAAAAACTCGTCTTAGTCTAAATTAAAATATTTAAAAGTAATCGACCTGTTCTCGTGGATCTATACTTGGACTTGTCCATTTTATACTACTTGCAGGACCTAGTACACTTGCTAGTATTCGAGCGTGTCAGTTATTGAGGGTATCGGTGCTAGATGGGCTCTAATAGTGGCATAGCTTAACGGATGGCGTACAATCGAGATTGAAGGAGATTGCGTTGAAGTGATTACTAAGCTAAAGCGGGGCTCTACGGATTCCACACCAATAGGAAGTGTGCTTAAGGACTGCCATGAATTCGCCCGAAACTTTGATTGCGTATCTTATAGCTTTATTAGACGTCATTGTAATGTTGTTGCTCATTTTCTTGCCAAAACTCTTGGTGTTAATGGAGAGGGACGCTCCCCACCATCCCAAGCTATGGCTAATCTGTTGTCTTCAGACATTCGCTTATAATGATATTTACTCTTTGGTTTCAAAAAAAAAAAGAGGAAGAATTAATTTGTTAAACTATCAGAATATTTACCTAGGTGTCCTGTCACACAGGAACTTGAGACACAATAAACCTGCAATAAAATTCAATAAAATTTATATATATAGTTGATTAGCTACTTGAAAAGAAATTACAAAAAAAATGTCGAGCTGGGGTGCTTATTACACTTAGCAAGGCTGGAGAAAGGGACCTTGGCCACCTGAAGAAGACAAGCTTCTTATTGAATATGTAAATATGCATGGCGAAGGTAGATGGAGCTCTGTATCTAAACTTACGGCAGGTATTATATATTATATATGTTCCATGATTAGAGGAATATATTTGCTTTTGTGATCATTTATTATATATTATAAACGCGTGTGGGTTAATGAATAGTGAATTTCTTCGTAATAATCTATATATAACTTAATCATTACCTATTGACTGACTTCCATCAAATGAAGTTGTATTCCCTTCACTTATTTTAATATATTATATGCGTGGATGATGAAAGAGAATAACGTGTCTTATATCATTTATTATGCATATATGATTATATTATATCATTGTGCTCCACCCCCAAAAATGATTATATATATATATATTTATATATATTATATATTATAAACGCGTGTGGGTTAATGAATAGTGAACGTCGAAATCTATATATAGCTTAATCATTACCTATTGACTGACTTGCATCTAGGGTTGTAAACGAACCGAACCGAATCGAATATTTGCATTTACTATTCGTATTCGTCAATTTTTTCTGATATTCGTATTCGGTATTCGATTCGTGACGAATCATAAAATCGATTCGATCGATTCGATAATGATATTCGGCCGATTCGCGAATATTCGATATTCGAATTTTTTTCCTAATTTTTTTTCCCCAAAAATACCTGAAAATACTAAAAAGTGCAAAATAACGCCATTCTGGTAAAAAATAAAATAAAAAACAGCGTAGTACTGCGATTGCGACCGACCAAAATCAAAAACACCATTTTTATCAAATAAATCTAGCAAAAGTTCTACCAACCAAAATCATTAAATTTCAAATAAACAGTGGTGGCGCTGCCGGTGGTCGACGCGGTACTGCGATTGCGATCGAGAGAGAGAGCCGAGCGTGGTGGAACCAGTGGTGGCGCTGTCGGTGGTCGACGCGGTCGTGAGAGAGACCACTGGTGGTTGTGGTGGCTGCCAGTGGCGGTGTGTAAGAGAGAGTGTTGGTGCCTGGTGGTTTTTTACTGTGGTGGTGGCTGGGAGAAAGAGAGACGAGACAGCGTGAGAAAGAAGAGTCCTTAGGGTTCAAAGTGTTCGGCTTGAAAATTGAAATGATACTCCTCACGTGAATTAAGAATGATTTTGGGGATTGGGTTGGGCTAATAACTAAATAACTAAAAAATGCTTAGTGGGCCTTATTATGTATATAATATATATAATATTTAATTTAAATCGAATCGAATTATTCGATAAGTATACGAATCGAATAACGATATATTCGTATTCGTATTCGATAACTATTCGAATCGAAAAAACTATTCGTATTCGTATTCGATATTCGAATATTCGAATTTGAATACGAATATTCCGAATCGAATCGCGAATCGAATCAGAAATATTCGATTCTTTTGCGTCCCTACTTGCATCAAATGAAGTTGTATTTCCTTCACTTATTTTAATATATTATATGTGTGGATCATGAAAGAGAATAACGTTTCTTATATCATTTATTATGCATCTATGATTATATTATATATATATATTATAAATGCCAATGGTCGAATGAATAGTAAGTTCGTCGTAATCTACACTTAGCGTAATGATGCCCTACTAACCTACAATTTCGCATAACTTATTTGTACCGTGGTAGAGATACTTTTTGTCTTATATGAAACGACGTCGTTTCTTATCCTTGATTATTTCAATAGTCAAACAAAACAACAATGAAAATTATGGTAAAAAGTAAAAGTTGCACGGATAACCAAGCAACGAAGTTTGTCTAATAAAATACTTATTATATAGATATAGCCCCTCTAACGTTAGAGTTAGATGCAATTTTACTATTATTTTGCAGATTATTGGGTAATTTAATATGAAAAGTTAAGGTTTTGGTAATATTTGTGAAACTATGCAATGAAAAATCCAGATATATATATGTCACATGTATTTCAATGCTTACTCTTTTGTTGGATTGTCAACATATTGATAACGATACTGTTTTTAAACCATATTTAATTGTGCCGTAAAACACAACACAAACACAAAAAATACAGTAAAAACGCTCCACGTTTTTTTCTCTCTCCGATTTTGAATGCAAATTTGCGTAACACAAAATTGCATTTGATGTTTAATTTATGAATAAGTCCTTGTATTGCGTTAAATTATTAAAGCACAAATGTACAAAAAAATATAATATAGATAAAAATATATTAAAGAAATTGGAAATTGTACACTTATATTTTTTTTGGTATAATGAGATTTCATTTACCACTCCCTCAATGTGGGCCAGTTACAACCTTGTATAAGCTATCAAACTACATACAAATATAACGCAATATATCAGAGTTAGCTACTTTTTTCAAACTGGCAAATGACATGATCCTCCATTTCATCTCATGCATTAGCAATTGATAAATCTGATCAAGAACATTCTCCCTTCCTCAACATTATGAACCCGGTAGTTCCTTTCATCCCAGATATAGTATAGCACAGCCGACACATACGCAAGCCTGATTCTATGTTGGACATTACATTTCCCACCCATCTGCCTGAGTCTCAGCTCTTCAAAAGTCTGAACAACATCAGCTAAGTTCAGCCAAATGAAGGTTTTTCGAATCAAGGACTGGCCGTAGGTGCATTTAAGAAATAAATGCTCCGTTGTTTCTACTGCTAAGTCACACAACCTGCATTTCGAGTTCTGAATGCACATGCCCCATCCAATTAGTCTTTCAGTAGTTAGGATTCTTTTCTGTACCAACATCCACATAAAGACCGGGGTTCCAAACAGCATTGCAGTAGGGGAAATTGGACTGAGTTCCTTTAAGCCATGCACCTGATTTGACAGTATAGTTACCCTCCTCAGTTAACATCCATCTTCTGCCTTGTTATCCCATCCTGAAGCTCTCTTTGATTCGATGAAGCTTCTTCCAATGCCAACACGAGTCTGAGGCACGTCTAAAATCCCAGAAAGAAGTTCCTTTCAAGTAGATTGTATTGATCCACTTAATCCAAAGTGAATCAGCCTCCATAGTTATGTCCCACAGTTGTTTTCCTGCTAACGCCTTATTCCACGTTGCACAATCCCTTAAGTTGAGTCCTCCCTTGCGTCTAGGCTGACAGACTCTATCCCAACCAATTAAGGAAACCCCTCTGTCATTGACTCTGTTACCCCATAAGAAATCCCGACATACTTTATCAATCTCTTTGGTCACTGATTTAGGCACTAAGAACACTGATCCCCAGTATCCATGGGTGGCCAAGAGAACAGAATTAATCAAACAAATTCTTCCAGCATATGATAGATTCCGAGTGGTCCAGGTTTTAATTCTAGCTGTAATCTTTTAAACCAAGAGTTGGCATGCAGCCCTGTCCCATTTGGTAGGGGAGATAGGTATGTCGAGATACCTCATAGGGAATTTACCTCATTCAAAACCAGTAATATGGCAAATCAGAGAAGCTTCTTCCTGTTTAATCCAGTCAAGTACAGGCTGGATTTCGGTTGGTTGGCTTCCAGTCCAGAAGCTAGTTTAAATTGCTCCAAGGCAGATTTGATCACAGCCACAATTTGAGCTCTGCCTTTACAGAAGATCATGAGATCATCTGCAAAACAGAGATTAATCATCTTTATTTGTTTGCATAGAGGATGGTATTTAAATCGAGGATCCTTGGCAGAGTATTGAAGCTGTCTAGTTAGGTACTCCATTGCTATCACAAAGAGCAGAGGTGAGATGGGATCACCTTGTCTCAGGCCCCTTGCAGCCTTGAAACAGCCCACAGGAGACCCATTAAAAGCAATTGTATAGGACACTGTGGTTACGCAAGCCATAATCCAGTTCACAAACTTGAGAGGGAATTTTAGAAGGCAAAGCCATTTCTTTAGGAAATCCCAATCCAATGTATCATACGCTTTCCTAATATCAACTTTCATGAGCACTCTCGCAGAAGCATTCTTCCTGTTATACATCTTAGGAGGTCCTGGCATAACAGGATGTTGTGCACTATAGACCTGCCCTCCACAAAAGCACTTTGGTTAGGGTGAATCAACTTGGGCAGTATAGGTTTCAGCCTGGAGCAGAGTAGCTTCGAGATGCACTTGTATATTGTATTACAACAGGCAATAGGTCTGTAATCTTGGGCAGTACTCGGGCTATAACTTGTATATTGTATTATGATCGACACGTAGTGAGTGATGAAAGTGCGACAAGTGATAAAAAAAAACGTAAACCTAATTACTATCACCAACGTGCGATAGGCAGTGAACCCATCGTTTGTAGTGCAGTAAAGTGAGTAAACGAGTATCGAACACAAGGAATAAATCAAGTACTAGTAATGACCTAATCGACTCGATATTTAGCCTAAAGAAAATACGCAGATTGTTTGACGACTTAACCTAACAGACCACTCCTAATTCAATCAGAAATTCAAAGGGCGCGACTAACTGATATGAGAGTTTTCAGATGATAAAGACGTGCTCGGGATTCGAATCCCGCTAGGTATTTACAGCTAAGAGAATAAAATCGCTCCTAAGTGCTTAAGACTAAATCGCAGTAATTTCCTGCCCGCTCGCGAGTTTGCTGTCGCCCTAAACGCTCGCGGGAATCTCAAATTCACGAATTACTAACGCGAGGATCGAGTATTTGCTTTCGCCCTATACTCGAATCCTATCTTCTATAAACGGCCTAAACGTTATTTAGCTGTCGCCCTAAACGTTTTTCCATGCAATCGTTTTAACACATAGACATATTAAAGCAACGAAACATATTCATAGAACGATAAATAGTCAATAGCACAAAGTCACGATAATATATGTCTTAACTACGAATTATCCTAGCGTCCATCTAATCCCAAACACAACGGGATTTAGCTACTCATAATAAAGGGAAAAACTACGAAAGAATTGAAAGATAAAGCCGAAGAACTCATGATCTTTCCTACTGATGAATCTGGGGTGATCTCGGGGAAAGATCTTCGTTCTTCGTTAATTCGGCGTGGATTCTTCGTTGATCCGTCTCTTGCGCTCCGGGACGGGATTTCCAGTTCTTTTCGCCCTAATTTTGTCTCTGGATGATTGGGAATTGATCTCTGGTGAGTTGTGTCGTTTCTGGGTCGAATTTGGGCTTTTTATACTGATTCCCGAGTCGGTCACGGCCTGGGACATGGGCCGTCACGGCCGTGACCATCATCGTTCGCGTCTCGTCACTTTCTGCCCCAGGTCACGGCCAAGTGCATTGACGGTCACGGCCGTGACCATGATCAGCGCACCTCTCTGCCTTGCGTCACGGCCAGACGCGTTAAGCGTCACGGCCGTGACCATCATCAGCGTCCCTCTCTATCGCATACTGTCCCCCGTCACGGCCGTGACGCGTATTGCGTCTGGCCGTGACCGAGGGCAGTGTTGCCCATTTCGCTCCGTTTTGCCTCGTTTTCGCTCGTTTTCGCCCGAAACTCGTCCTAAGCTCCTTCAACAATCAAACAAGTGTAAATATATCGAATAATTGCGTAATTTAATTGCTAAAGCTCTATTATACCCTGAATAAATATTACGATAAACGCATTGAAATGCATTTATCAAACCTCCCCACACTTAAGCATTTGCTTGTCCTCAAGTAAATTAAAAATCAGGTAAGGCATCAAACTAGGATAACGGCACCATTGTTCGCAATTTATCATCAAAGCTAGAAAGCACAAAAGGAATCAAGCAAACAATCACGGACATTACACAAATGACTTGCACTCGTCGACCTGAATTTCCTTCGCACTGCTAATCGAGACTCATACCTCACAAGGATTCACTCAATTCACTCAAGTGTATAGGCTAGTATATGATGAGTCGCTCAATTCGTGCACTAGACCAACCCCTACCATAAACTTGCAAGTTAATCGCGTTTCTCTATTCAGCGGGCAAGTATAAATCTGAGGGTCTTTTTGGGGAAATGGTCGAATAATCATGAAATGGCAAGTATAAGTAATGAACACTTAATCTTAGAGCTAGGACACGTGATCGAAAATTTTCAAAGAACACAGCATGATCAAACAGACAGTCACACCCCAACATAAGACTCGACGTTCTCGCTCCGAAATCCTAGACTTTTCTGCTCGACCCTCTCAACTCAGTCCCCTTTCATTTTCTGCCCTTTCACCTTAGTCACGTTCTACTTTTATGCACTGCCCTTATTCCCTAAAACATCAAGGTTCGGCTTTTGTCGCAAAGAATACATCGTCACAGCGAATGCCGTGTACCTAGGGATACTTATTACCGAGACCTATATCTTGCCAAAGGGTTATGGGCATGCTTATGCAAGAGATCGGGTCATTTCAGAAAACGGTCATCGAGTCATTTCAGGAATAGCAGAGAAGAACATCAAATCATACACTGAAACAGTAACTCTCACGTTCGACTTCTGCTCTATTCTAATCAACTTAGGCTCATAAGATTTACGGGGCTTCTTCGGGTCAGTGGCTTCTATAACATATGAGGTAAGCAACGAATAGGCTCAGGCTCAACGGGGCTAACTAATGGGGTTCGTCATGGTTAAGAAAATTTTGGCCCTGGACTTGAATCCTAATGCCCTCATCGTTTTCACGCTCGCACACCAAAACAGTTTCAACACGCATCAGACATGCAAGTTCTAGAGAGATATAGACTAGGCACGTCACACAACCAAGAAAAATGAGCGTAAGCTCGTCAGGCTCAAACTCTCACACGAAATAGGGTCATGTGTACGGATCTCTGAAAACAGTGCTATATCTATTCAGGCAGATAAGATTCAATCAGTCATGCATGTCCTAATTGCTCACATAATTTCATAGAATGCAGACCAACTCGAGATAAGCGCAAACAATCATGCCTGATTCAGTAATTCATGCCTTTCCAACGGACTCAACGACTCACAGACACGTCATAAAAATTTAAAATTCCCCTCCCCACACTTAAGTCAGACGTTGTCCTCAACGTAAAAATAAAAGGAAGGGGAAAAAAGTTAAAAAGAAGCGTGACTCCCCTGACGAATAAGGGACGTGCTCGTGAGGTAGTCGGTTTAGCGCGGGGCGGTCGTGTTGTTATCCGTTAAGCGTTGTAAGCCGTTATGCGTTTCCATGCGCTAGCTAGAGAGATAAATAGGCATAAAATAGAGTAGTCATAGATTAACTATAAACATAGTTATAAGCGTAGAGGTGGAAATAAATTCATAACACACGCGACTACTCAAACACGAAATGTCAATAAGAAGTAAAAGAAGAAATCCCTAAGGCGGCGGTGGCGGCGGCGGTGATGGGGCGGAGGGTGGTGTTTAGGTGGTGAGGGAAGGGGGACGAGAGAGAGAAAAGAGAGGGAGAGAGATGGAGAAGAAAAAGGAAAAAACTGATTTTTTATAAGTAAAATCGATGGGGTCACGGCCGTGACCTATATAGGTCTTGGCCGTGACCCTCGGCAGTGTAGGATTCTGCTGCCCGTCACGGCCGTGACGACTATGTCGTTGGCCGTGACGGCATCGGGCCTAATTTTTTTTTTTTTTAACCCCCAGACGTCACGGCCGTGACTGCTTAAGCAGTTGGCCGTGACGAGAGGCAGTGGATGCCTCTGCTGGGTGTCACGGCCGTGACTGCTTAAGCAGTTGGTCGTGACATGGGGCAGAAGGCTCGATGAGAGCTCCTTCTGGGTCACGGCCGTGATGGATTAAGCCTCTGGCCGTGACTCTTGGCAGTGTGCATCTGTATGCACGTCACGGCCGTGACTGCTTAAGCAGTTGGCCGTGACCGCCGAATTTTTTTTTTTTTTTCAAACCAAGCCTAACACATAAATAAATACCTGGGTTGCCTCCCAAGAAGCGCTTACTTTACCGTCTTTAGCCGGACGTCTCGTTGTTCGCTCAATTTTGGAAGTCCAGGTAAAGCACTTCCTTCTCGGTCCCGTCTTCCTCGCCTGCGAGATAATGCTTCAACCTATGGCCGTTCACCTTAAAAGTACCCTGCTCCATTCCTGAAATCTCAACAGTACCATAAGGGAAAACACGGGTAACAGTGAACGGTCCTGACCAGCGTGATCTAAGCTTGCCAGGAAAGAGCCTAAGTCGAGAGTTAAAAAGAAGGACTTGATCCCCTTCCTGAAACTCTCGCCTTTGCCTAATTTTCTTATCGTGGTAGGCCTTAGAACGTTCCTTGTACATGCGAGCGTTATCGTAGGCCGATAAACGCCACTCGTCTAACTCGTTGATTTGGAGTTGCCGCTTTCCGCCGGCGTTCCCCAAATCGAGATCTAAGGACTTGATGGCCCAATATGCCTTATGCTCTATTTCTACGGGAAGATGGCATGCTTTTCCATAAACTAATCTATATGGTGTAGTGCCTATAGGAGTCTTATATGCAGTCCTATATGCCCAAAGTGCATCATTTAACTTATTTGCCCACTCCCTACGGTTTCCCTCTATAGTTTTCTCTAGAATGCGTTTCAACTCGCGATTCACTACCTCGACTTGACCACTAGCTTGGGGATGGTACGGGGTGGATAGGCTATGCTTAACACCGTAACGTTCTAACGTGCGTGCAAACTGGGTGTTACAAAAGTAAGTGCCTCTATCACTAATGATGCATCTAGGTGCCCCAAAACGTGAAAACAATGCTCGCAAAAATCTAACGACTACCCTAGCATCATTCGTGGGTAAGGCTAGCGCCTCGGCCCACTTAGAAACATAATCGACCGCAACTAGGATGTACTTATTATTGTATGAGCTAGGAAATGGACCCATGAAATCAATACCCCATACATCGAAAATTTCGCAAACTAAGATGAAGTTCTGGGGCATTTCGTCGCGTTTAGAAATATTACCTGCGCGCTGACACTGATCACAAGTGTCAACGTACCTTTGTGCGTCCTTGAAGATCGTGGGCCAGTAGAATCCGCTCTCCAACACCTTCTGAGCGGTACGATTTGCTGCATAATGCCCTCCGGTCGGTCCATTGTGGCAATGTCTAAGGATCTGCGTCGATTCCGGGGCAGCCACGCATCGCCGTATTACCTGGTCTGCACATCGCCTGAAAAGATACGGGTCTTCCCAAAAGTAGTACCTCAAATCAGAAAAGAATTTCTTCTTTTGCTGACTCGTGTATTCCTTTGGTAGGACCCTCGCAACAAGGTAGTTAGCGTAATCTGCAAACCAAGGGGTGTCGTCACTTACTACGTGTATCGCGTAGAGGTGCTCGTCTGGGAATCGATCGTGTATCGCCCTCTCGTTCTTATTGTATATCTCGGACTCCTCTAGTCGGGAAAGGTGATTTGCCGCTAGGTTCTCCGCACCTTTCTTGTCGCGGATCTCTATATCGAACTCTTGCAGAAGCAGGATCCACCGAATTAGTCTTGGCTTGGCGTCGGGCTTTGCTAACAAGTACTTGAGAGCAGAGTGGTCAGTAAAACAATAACTTTAGACAGGATTAAATATGACCTGAACTTGTCGAAAGCAAACACGACGGCCAACAGCTCCTTCTCGGTGGTCGTGTAATTGGCCTGGGCTGCGTCTAACGTCTTACTCGCGTAATAGATTGGCCTGAAGTGGTTGTCCTTACGCTGCCCTAGCACGGCCCCAACTGCATAGTCACTAGCATCGCACATTAGTTCAAAGGGCAGCCCCCAGTCGGGGGCAACCATAATAGGTGCTGCGATAAGTCTTTCCTTCAGTAGATTGAAAGCATGTAGGCATTCGTCATTAAAATCAAATGGGGCATCTTTCTCTAACAACCTAGACATAGGACGTGCGATTTTGGAAAAATCTTTGATAAACCTACGATAAAATCCCGCATGTCCTAGAAAACTTCTAATTGACTTCACGTTTGAGGGGACAGGCAATTTTTCTATCGTCTCTAACTTAGCTCGGTCCACTTCGATTCCTTTAGAGGAAATCTTGTGACCGAGAACTATACCCTCTCGAACCATAAAGTAGCACTTCTCCCAATTAAGAGCTAAGTTCGTTTCCTCGCATCGTGCGAATACGAGCTTCAGATTCGACAAACATGCATCAAACGACGAACCGAAAACAGAGAAATCGTCCATAAATACCTCCATTACCTCACCTACCAATTCGTCGAATATGGCCATCATGCATCGCTGGAAGGTGGCTGGGGCATTGCATAATCCGAATGGCATCCTTCGGTACGCGAACGTTCCGAACGGGCACGTAAACGTCGTCTTCTCCTGGTCCTCGGGTGCTATGGGGATCTGCAGATAACCTGACAAACCATCAAGGAAACAATAAAATGAGTGACCCGCTAACTTTTCTAGCATTTGATCAATAAAAGGAAGGGGAAAGTGATCTTTTCTCGTCGCATCATTCAACTTCCTGTAGTCAATACAGACACGCCATCCAGTCACCGTCCTTGTCGGAATCAGCTCGTTCTTGTCGTTGGTGACGACTGTCATGCCTCCCTTCTTTGGGACTACTTGGACCGGGCTGACCCATGCGCTGTCTGAGATGGGATAGATCATCCCCGCGTCTAGCAGCTTGATCACCTCCTTCTTGACAACGTCCTTCATGTTGGGATTGAGGCGCCTTTGACGTTGAGCGACCGGCTTGAAGTCATCCTCCATGAGGATCTTGTGTGTGCAGTAGCTGGGATTGATACCCCTTATGTCGGATATCTTCCACGCCAGGGCCTTCTTGTGCGTCTTCAACACGTCTAACAGCTGACCCTTCTGCCCATCGTCGAGTCTTGAGGAGATTATGACCGGCAACCCTCCATTGCTGCTAAGGAAAGCGTACTCGAAGTGGTCGGGCAGCGGCTTCAGCTCCAGGACCGGTGGCTCCTCAACCGAGCTTTTTTCCTTGTCCTCTTCGCTGCTCTTATCGATGGCTATAACAGGTTCGTCGATTTCCTCCCCACACTCGTCGATGGCCATAAGCGTGTGTATGTCCGGATCACCAACCTGTGATAGACCTTGCACGGAAAAGAGAAAGTCGTGCTCAAATACGTCTAAGAAATAACACTTATCATCCTGCTCGCTACTCTTTTTCATCGAGTCGGCCATATCAAAGGTAACCTTTTCCCCATCTACCGTCAAGGTTAACGTCCCGTTCCTAACGTCTATCATGGTCTCCCCGGTGGCTAAGAATGGTCTACCTAAAATCAAGGGGACATTTTCGTCTTCCTCCATATCTAAGATAACAAAATCTGCGGGAATCACAAACTTATCTACTTTAACTAAGACATCCTCGATAACACCTCGAGGGTACTTTAACGACCTATCCGCTAATTGGAGGCTCATCCTAGTGGGTCGTGGCTCGCCTAGTCCTAAACGCTTAAACATAGAATACGGCATAAGATTAATACTAGCGCCTAGGTCTGCTAACGCATGCTCAATCACTAAATCTCCTATGAGACAGGGAATAGTAAAACTCCCTGGGTCTTTTAGCTTCTTAGGAATCTTGCTTTGGAGGATCGCTGAGCACTCCCCTCGTAGGCAGATGGTGGAGACGTGTTCGAGCTTCCTTCTGTTCGTCAGCAAGTCCTTCAAGAACTTGGCGAAGCTGGGCATCTGCGTAATAGCTTCAACAAAAGGTAAGTTAATATGTAATTCCTTACACATACCCATAAATTTACCAAACTGCGCCTCGTTCTTGTCCTTTTTCAGTCGGGCCGGGTACGGGATCTTCGGTTGGTATGGCTTCACCGGTGGCCGCTGAATCTCCGTCACCTTATCCTTTTCGGGCTCGACCTTCTCCTTCTCAGCGTCGGCCTTCTCGGCGTCGTCACCCCTGACCTCCTCAACTTCGGGCTCGTCGTGGCTCTCGAGTTGGTATTCTCCTTGGCCTTCTTTTTGGCGGGCACTTCTTGTAGTTCTCGCCCGTTCCTCAGCGTCACCGCCTTGCAGTATTCCTTGGGATTCGGCTCGGTGTAGCTCGGGAGCGATCCCTGAGTGCGCCCCGCCATCTGGCCCATCTGTTGCTCCAGTTTCTTGAGCGAGGCGTCCGTGTTCTGAGCACGTAAGTCATTCGCCTCCATGTACTCCTCCATCTTCGTCATTCGGCTCTCGTGGGCTGCGGTGGTGCTGCTGAAGTTCGTGAGAAGCGTCTTCATCATGTCCTTCATCTCTCTCATGTCGTCGGATCCTCCCGTGGGCGCATTCAGGTATTGTCGTGGCGGCCCGTTTTGGAATCCGGAAGGTCGGGGCTGAAATCCTGGTGGTCCCTGGCTCTGATGGTTCTGATTTCCGTACGCCAAGTTAGGATGTGCCCGAGGCTGGAAACTTCGCTGTCCACCTTGATAATTGCCCATGTAATCAACATGCTCATGCGGTTGGCCAAGCTGGCATTCTGAGGTCTCGTGGGCTGCCCTGCAAATTCCGCGCAAGGGCACATAAGGGGTGTGCTGCGTCGGTGTGGTAGTGGCCACGGCGTTCACGGGCTGAGTCTGCCCGGACTTGAGAAGCAATGCACCAATCACCGTCTGCAACTGAGAGTTCGTCGTGGCGAGTTGTTGCTGGAGCGCCTCGATCTTAGCGTTAGTGGCCGTCTCCTCGCTCACTCCAAATACGCCTGTCGTCTTCATCCTGGTATTTCCCCTCATGAAACTGTTCCTCGAGTAGTCCTCAATCAAATTCCACGCGTCGGTGGCGTTGAGCTTCACGAGCCCTCCTCCTGCGGCTCCGTCTAACATATGGACCGTCTGATCGTTCAGCCCCTCGTGGAATCGGTTGATCTGGGCCGCCTTCGACATCCCGTGCTGTGGGCATCTCTTCAATAACGCCTTGTAATGCTCCCACACCTCGTAGAGATTTTCAGACTCCTTCTGATGGAATAAAGAGATTTCTGTCTTCAATCGTAGCACCTTCGAAGTGGGAAGTAATGGCCGATAAACGCGGCTCGCAGCTCCTCCCAGGTGGTGATCGAGCGGGGTGGCAGCATCTCAAGCCAATCCTTGGCTCTGAACTTCAAAGAGAACGGGAACAACATGAGCTTAATCGCGTCGCCCGGAACACCATTGATTTTGATGGTGTCGGTGACCGTCAGAAACGCCTTCAGATGGGAGTAAGGATCGTCATCGGGGTTGCCCTCGAACTGGGCCGTCTGGAAAATCATCTGAAGCCAAGAGTGCTTCAGTTCAAAGTTGTTGTTCTCGATCGGCGGAATGACTATCGCCGACTCTGTACCGCCTAGTGCGGCATTCTTGAGGAGGTCCTGAAGTGATGGTTCCTCCTCGGGAATGTTATGGACGGGCACTCGGTGGTCCGCCATGTCTACTTCTGTGTAGGGACTATCTACGGCTGCCTCTACACGTGAATTCTGAATTCCTGCGAACTATCCTCTGAATAGCTAACTAAGTGGTCCTGAGAGCTAGTGGATGCTCCTTCGGTATCGTACTTAAGCTTCCTTCGCAACTTTCGTTCGAAATCCGGGTCGGCTTCAACGATGGGGCCCGATGGATGGCTTCGGGTCATTCACCGCTGAATCGTACCTTCAATGAGTGAGAAATATAGATTAGCGAAAAGTAAACAAATACGACGAATAAAAATACGAAATCAATAACGACGCAGGAAAACAACTAATGCAAATAACACAATTAACGCAAACAGTAAAAGCAAGGAAAACGTCGAAATCACAGTTGCTAAAGTACCGAACTACGGTGTTCCTAATATCAATTTATTCCCCGGCAACGGCGCCAAAAACTTGATCGACACGTAGTGAGTGATGAAAGTGCGACAAGTGATAAAATAAAACGTAAACCTAATTACTATCACCAACGTGCGATAGGCAGTGAACCCATCGTTTGTAGTGCAGTAAAGTGAGTAAACGAGTATCGAACACAAGGAATAAATCAAGTACTAGTAATGACCTAATCGACTCGATATTTAGCCTAAAGAAAATACGCAGATTGTTTGACGACTTAACCTAACAGACCACTCCTAATTCAATCAGAAATTCAAAGGGCGCGACTAACTGATATGAGAGTTTTCAGATGATAAAGACGTGCTCGGGATTCGAATCCCGCTAGGTATTTACAACTAAGAGAATAAAATCGCTCCTAAGTGCTTAAGACTAAATCGCAGTAATTTCCTGCCCGCTCGCGAGTTTGCTGTCGCCCTAAATGCTCGCGGGAATCTCAAATTCACGAATTACTAACGCGAGGATCGAGTATTTGCTTTCGCCCTATACTCGAATCCTATCTTCTATGAACGGCCTAAACGTTATTTAGCTGTCGCCCTAAACGTTTTTCCATGCAATCGCTTTAACACATAGACATATTAAAGCAACGAAACATATTCATAGAACGATAAATAGTCAATAGCACAAAGTCACGATAATATATGTCTTAACTACGAATTATCCTAGCGTTCATCTAATCCCAAACACAACGGGATTTAGCTACTCATAATAAAGGGAAAAACTACGAAAGAATTGAAAGATAAAGCCGAAGAACTCATGATCTTTCCTACTGATGAATCTGGGGTGATCTCGGGGAAAGATCTTCGTTCTTCGTTAATTCGGCGTGGATTCTTCGTTGATCCGTCTCTTGCGCCGGGACGGGATTTCCTGTTCTTTTCGCCCTAATTTCATCTCTGGATGATTGGGAATTGATCTCTGGTGAGTTGTGTTGTTTCTGGGTCGAATTTGGGCTTTTTATACTGATTCCCGAGTCGGTCACGGCCTGGGACATGGGCTGTCACGGCCGTGACCATCATCGTTCGCGTCTCGTCACTTTCTGCCCCAGGTCACGGCCAAGTGCATTGACGGTCACGGCCGTGACCATCATCAGCGTCCCTCTCTATCGCATACTGTCCCTCGTCACGGCCGTGACGCGTATTGCGTCTGGCCGTGACCGAGGGCAGTGTTGCCCATTTCGCTCCGTTTTGCCTCGTTTTCGCTCGTTTTCGCCCGAAACTCGTCCTAAGCTCCTTCAACAATCAAACAAGTGTAAATATATCGAATAAATGCGTAATTTAATTGCTAAAGCTCTATTATACCCTGAATAAATATTACGATAAACGCATATTACAACAGGCAATAGGACATAATACGTTTTGTTCATTTGGGGCAACATCTTGCCTGTTTCAAAGAACTCTAGCACAGCAGATGTAATCTGTTCACCCACAATATCCCAAGTTTGCTTGAAGAATCCACTCCCATAGCCATCCGGTCCTGGAGCAACCTCATCATGTATAGTTTTCATGACCTCCCATACTTCCTTTCTTTCAAAACACTTAGTAAGGATCAGTTGGTCTGTCAATGATAGTGTATTACCTTCCTCAGTCACCATTGCTTCTAGAGGATGACTATCAGTAACTCTCTTCCCTAGCATTCCTTGGAAATGTAGGAGGAAATGCTGTTGAATAGCTCCTCGGTCTGTCAGGCTTTGACCTTCTTGATCAGTGATAGAAAGGATCCGGTTCTTGTATGCTCTCTGTTTTATAACAGCATAAAAATATGCTGAATTTTGGTCCCCTTTTCCCAGCCATCTCGCTTTAGCTTTCTGCCTTAAGAATTTATCATTTGCAATACTCAAGAACCTGTATTCCTGCCGGACCTCTGCCTCTTTGGTTAATAGCTCCACATTCATGGGGTCTTCATGTACAGCAGTCTGGCATTCCATTAGTTTTGCATGCACTATCTCAGTCCTCCTCTCTATATCAGCAAATATTTATCAATTGAGATCCTTCAGGGGCTTTTGTAGCTGCTTCAAATTGTGGTACACACTCCTCATAATGGATCCTTTCCTGGAGACCCATAGCTCAGCCACAAGTCTTGAAAAGGAGGGAGTTAAACTCCACATGTTAAAGAACTTAAAGGCTTTCTTAGGGTCAATCCCACTGTCTACATTTCTCAACAGAATGGGTGTATGATCTGAAAGTTCTTCAGTGAGGAAAACTGTTGTACAGTTGAAGAATTTTGCTATCCATGACGAGTTAGCAAATGCCCAGTCTATTTTACTCTAGATTCTCTTGTCAGAGCATTGTTTGTTAGTCCAAGTAAACTGACAACCCCTTCTTCTGATTTCCTCAAGTTGACAGTCTTGTAAGCAAAGGTTGAACTCATTGAACTCATTTGAGTGGATAGGTGAACCTCCAAGTCTATCCCCAAACCCTTTAATGTTATTGAAATCACCCAATATCATCCCTGGGTTATTCATAGCACTTCCAAGCTACTTGAGGATATTCCAGAGGCTGCCTCTTGCTATGGGAACAAGTGAGGTAAGTGATTAGGTTGTTACCTTTAAGTACCTTAAAATGCATATGTTGGGCAGATTGAGATTTCAGCTCCAGCTGAAAACCTCCTCTCCATACCACCACTATTCTGCCATTAGGATGAGGACTGATATTATGGAAACTATTCCAACCAGAGAACATCCTATCCAAAGTAGAAGATACAGTAGCACTCTTCAGTTTTGTTTCAAGCAAGCAAAAAATAGTAATTTTATATTTACAGCAAAAGATAGTAATCTATCTCTGCTTGGCAGGGCCGTTAAGGCCCCTAACGTTCCATGAAGCCCATCTATCCATGACCAAGATCAAGAACCATCTGCTTGGAAGGGTTTTTGTTGGTCATAGATACATCTTCCTCATCCTCCTTTTGCATGAGATCAGCCCAAGACTGCCTGGTTCTATCACTTTTCCTTACTGTATTCTCTTGAATAACCTGGTCTTGTGTGTTGGCCACTGTTCCATCAGTAGGTTTTGAGGCATCCATTGGGTCAGTGACCTGAGCATCCATGGGAGCCTTTTTACTACCAGGCCTCCAAACCTGTTTGATCCCCTGTTTACATACACCTTTCTCATGTCCATATCTCGAACATTTGTTGCATTGAACTGGTTTCCATTCGTATGTGACTTGCTGTTCAACTAGTTGCCCTTTCTCATTGAGGAATTTAATTCTGTCTTTCAATTCCTTGGTAAGCTTAACTTCCACTAACACCCTAGCAAAATGTATCCCTTTCTTCTTCCTCGTGAAGTCATCCATCATAATCGGCTTTCCAACTAGACTAGCTAATCTGCTTAAAGTTTTTAGGCCCAAATACTTCAATTCCAGCTGTGGCAGTTGAATCCAGATTGGGACGCTCTCAACTCCTACCTTATTGAGCTGAGTGTTGATCGACACGTGGTGTAATGTGCAAGTGCGACAAGTGATAAAATAAAACATATACCTAATTACTATCACCGACGTGCGATAGGCAGTGGACCTATCGTTTGTAGTGCAGTAAAGTGAGTAAAAGAGTATCGAACACGAGGAATAAACTAAGTACTAGTATTAACCTATCGACTCGATATCTAGCCTAAACAAAATAAGCAGGTTTTAATATGGACTGTCCTAACAGATTACTCCTAAGTCAACTAGAGATCGACAGAACACGCCTAAAACTGGTAAGAAGCTTTCAGATAATAAAGATGTGCTCGGAATTTGAATCCCGCTAGGTATATTGCCTAAGACAATAAATTATCGTTCCTACGTGATTCTGACTAGATCGCAGTAATTTCCTACCCGCTAACGGATTTGCTATCGCCCTAAACGCTCGCCAGATTCTAAAGTTCAGTAATTACTAATGGCGAGGATCGAGTTTTTGCTTTCGCCCTATACTCGAATCCTATCTTCTACGAACGGCCTAATCGTTGTTTAGCTGTCGCCCTAAACAATTTTCCACATGATCACTTTAACACATAGACATATTAAAGCGACGAAACAATTTCATAGATAGATAAATAGTCATAAACACAAGTCACGATAACATATGTCTTAATTACAAAATAACCTAGCGTTCATCTAATCCCAAACACATAGGGAATTTAGCTACTCATAATAGACGAGAAAACAACGAAAGAAATAGAGAACAGAGAAGGAAGACTCATGATCTTGAATACTGGCGAATTATCGGTATTAGCGTGATGAATCTTCGTTCTTTGATCAATTGGGCGTGACGTCGTTGATCCGTCTCTTGTGCTTCGGGACGTAATTCGGCGTTCTTTTGGCTCTTCTTTCGTCTCTGGAGAATTTAGGGTTGATATCTGATGAGAATCCCCTTTTTCTGATTCGAATTTGGGCTTTTATAGGAATTTTCGTAACGGTCACGGCCTGGGACATGGGCCCTCACGGCCGTGACCATCACCGACTCAACTCGCTCAACTCTCTGCCAAGTGTCACGGCCAAGTGCAATGGGTGTCACGGCCGTGACCATCTTCGATCCAACTCTCTGGCCAAGTGTCACGGCCAAGTGCAATGGGTGTCACGGCCGTGACCATCTCTTTGATTAGCCTCTACCCCTTGTCACGGCCGCGTGCACTAGGTGTCACGGCCGTGACCTTCGCCAGTTTTCACTGTCTTCGCACCGTTTTGCCCCGTTTTCGCTCCTTTTTGCCCGAAACTCGTCCTAAGCTCCTTCAATATAAAAATAAGTGTAAATATGGCGAATAAATGCATAAAATTATTGCTAGAGCTCTATTATATCCCAATTAAATACTACGATAAACGCATTGAAATACGTTTATCAAACTTCCCCACACTTAAGCATTTGTTTGTCCTCAAGTAAATTACAAGTCAGATAAGGCATAAAATCAAGATGACGGCACGATTGTTCGTAATTTATCATCAAAGCTAGAAAGCACAAAACGGAATCAAGCAAACAATCATGGACATCGCACTAATGACTTGCACTTGTCGACCTAAACTTCCTTCGCACTGCCAATCGAGACTCATACCTCACAGGGATTCGCTCAAAATCACTCAGTGTATAGGCTAACATATAGTGAGCTCAATTCGTGCACTAGTCCCACCCCTACCATAAACTTGCAAGCTAATCGCATCTCTACTATTTAAAGTGGCAAGCATAAATCTGAGGGTCTTTTCGGGGTGAAAACGGGTCGAGTAATCATGAAGTGACAAGCATGTATAATGAACACGTAATCTTAGAGATAGGATACGTAAGCGAAAAATATCAAAGAACACAGCATGATCAAACAGACAGTCACAAGTCCCAACTTAAGACTCGGCGCTCTCGCTCTGAAATCCTAGACTTTTCTGCCCGACCCTCTCGACTCAGTTCCCTTTCATTTTCTGCCCTTTCACCTTATTTACGCTCTACTTTTGTGCACTACCCTTATTCCCTAAAAACATCAAGGTTCGGCTTTTGTCGCATAGATACATCATCACAGCGAATGCCGTGTACCTAGGGATACTTAATACCGTAACCTATTATCTTGCCAAAGGGTTATGGGCATGCTTATGCAAGGGATCGGGTCATTTCAGAAAACGATCAAGTAAGGCACGAGTCATTTCAGGAATAGCAGAGAAGAACATCAAATCATACACTAAGATAGTAACTCTCAAGTTCGACTTCTGCTCTATTCTAAACAACTCAGGTTTATCTCTGGAGGCTTATTTGGGTCAGTGGCTTCTATAACATACGAGGTAAGCAACGAATAGGTTCGGGCTCAAAGTGGCTAACTAATAGCATTAGTCTTGGTGGAGAAATCTGGCCCTGGACTTAATTCCTAATGCCCTCATCATGTTCACACTAACGCACCAAAACAGTTTCAACACGCATCAGACAAGCAAGTTCTAGAGAGACACAGACCAGGCACGTCACACAACCAATAAAAATGAGCATAAGCTCGTCAGGCTCAAACTCTCACAACGTAACAGGGTTATGTGTACGAGTCCATCAAAATAGCGCTTTATCAATTCAGGCAAACACGATTCAATCGGTCATGCATATCCTAATTGCTCACAAAGTTTCATAAAATGTAGACCAACTCGAGATAAGCGCAAAAAATATGCCTGAATTCAGTAATTCATGCCTTTCCAACGAACTTAACGACTCACGGACACGTCATAAAAAAAATTTATGCATGCATTATTAACTAAATTCCCCTCCCCACACTTAAGTCTGACGTTGTCCTCAACGTAAAAATTATAAAAGGAAGGGAAAAAGTTAGAAATGAGACTCCCCTGACGAATAAATGATGTGGTCGTGAAGTAGTCGTGACCGAACGCGTGAAGGTCGTGTCGTAACTCGTTATGCGTATCCCGGCCTAGCTAAGAAGAGCATTAGACGTAGAAAGTAGAATCGTCATTGATAAACTGTAAACATAGTTATAAGCATCAAAGTTAGAAACACAATAGTGATAAACACACGCGACCACTCAAGCTAACAAAAAGAAAAGGGAAAAATAACTAAGGTTCTAGTGGTGGTGGTGGCGATGGTCGTCTCGGGCGAAGGAGGGACATCGACTGCTAGGAGTACTTGAGCGCGGTGTCCATGGCTTGCAGAGCCTGGTTGTAGCGGTCGAGCTCTTCCTGGTACCGACGGTGGGCTTCCTTGTTCCGTCAATCGTACTCCTCCTGTCGGCGCCGAGTTTCTTTGTTATACCGCTTGGCTTCCTCGTCCCGCTACAGCGCATCGGCGTTCATGCGCATCATGTCCTGGTGCAGCGCTTCGAGGTCCGCTGTCGACGCGTAGGGGGGCGACATCGGATGACTCGCCATGGTGGCAACCGGAGGAGTGGGAGGGCCCGGCGGTCGTGTCTGTCTCCACTGGGTAAGGGCCCTCGAGGTAGAGCTGGTCGGCGGGGACGTCGACGTGGTCCGTCTGGCCACGATACATCTCGTGCCAGACGTCCACCTTGTTGGCGCGAGTCCAGGTGGGCGCCTTCACCAGCATCTTCATTTTGATGAGCATCTCCTCGTTCAAGGGGTTGCACCCGCTGACTACCTCCATCTCGGGTGCATTTGCTGGCCAAAAACGTAGTCCTCGGACGACCTTGGTGATGAGTGCTCCTACGGCGATCTTGCCATGCCTTCTTGCTTTCGCCTGAGCACTGAAGGCGTGGGCCACTGCCAGTCCCAAATGGACTCGTTCGCCTTGCTGTAGCTTCGTCAGGTAAAAAAGGTCACGGAGGGTGATCGCTCCATGTGACTCGCCCCTCGGTGTGAGCGAGGTCGTGAGGAGGCGGTGGATGTAGCGGAGTATTGGGCTCCTGAGCGCGGATGCCTTCGAGGTCTTCGGGCTGAATTCTGGTTCGCCTGGTCGAGCGATGTCAGCCTAGCAACCCTGTCGGCCTCCCGGTTGATCGAAGTAGACCGCGTAGGACCGGTGCGTGTGTGGCTTTGGTACTCCAAGTGCATGGCATAGGTTGTCGGCCGTCACTATGTGCTCTTCGTTGAATGCCCGAAATTTGAGTTTGCGGTCGCCGTATTCATCGAAGGAGTAGGTGGAAAGGAACTCCAAGGTGAGTTCCTTGTATGCATGTTCGTCAATGCCGACGAAAGTGGTCCATCCGCTGAGCGACAGGTACTGTGCGACCTGCTGGTCGATGTGATGCTTCGCCAGCGTATCGTAGTCGATCTGGTCCATGAGGATGAACTTCATCCCCTTCAGGCTGTTGTAGCGTGTAGTCTGAACCTCGTCAGTGAACTGACCCATGGCTTTAGCAGTGCCGGCGGGGGACCGCGTCGCCTTTGACGAACGGGCGAACGCGAGGCGGGGTCACGCGAGGCTGACGAGCGGCTTTTACCCATAGTACCTGGAAGAAAAATGTGAGCTCGACGAGTACAGCAATTAATTTCGAAGCAGCGTGACTCAACTAAAATTGCGAGAAAGTAGTAACTTGAGTATGCAATAACTCATGAAAAACTCAAAGTGGGCATTTTATCGAACATATAATGTGCAGGTGAAAGTATGCATAGCAAGTCCCAAATTATAGCAACCAACTCCCAAGAATTCGTCAGATAGTTTCAAAATCAGGCAAGCAAAAGTGCTCACAGAAGTCATAATAGAACTCAAAACGAACCCACATAATCAGAGTAACCAGTTTCGATAATACCGTCCGAAAAGCCCCAAATTCAGAGTTAGGGTTCGTCTGTGTCCAAAATTCGAAATTAGTGAACCAAATAAGCAAATTAAGGATTCCCAAAGTGTTATTGGCATGTATATCATCATAAAAGAGCAAGTATAACACCAAATTATACCCAATTTCGGAAATCCCCAAATTAGAAAATTAGGGTTCTTCGTTGAACTTCAAAATTTACCCTCAATATCACGTAATTAAGCATGCCCAAAGTGTTATTCACATATATATAGCCCTGAAATAGCATGAAGAATACGAAATTTGACTCAATTTTGAAAAACCCCAAATTCAAAATTAGGGTTCTTCGTAAAAATCTCGAAAATCATCCTCAAATTAACGTAATCAAGCAAATCTCTAGCATCTATGGCACATAGTGAATGAATATTATCATCATTAAACGCAAAAATTAGTAATTGTGAGCGAAATTCCCAAATTCGACGGAAATAGGGTAAAAAACTTCATACCTTTCGATCTTGAGTTAATTGGGGGTTTAGGGTTTCTTGTGGGTGTCGCCGGAGTTTGGATGGCGGCGTTGGACGGCGGCGGTCGTGGGTGGAGAAGATTTGGAGGTGGTGATGAAAGGAGAGGGAGAGGTCGCGAGAGGGAGAGAGGGAAGAGAGAAAAGAGAGAAGAAAAGGAAAAAAATAGCTATTTTAACCTAATTTCGGCATCGTCACGACCGTGACATGCTAGTCACGCGGCCGTGACGCGAGGCAGCGAGGGTTTCTGCCGAGTGTCACGGCCGTGACACTCGAGTAGCTGGCCGTCGGGATAATTAATATATATATATTTATATATATATAATTTTTTTGCCGTGGGTCACGGCCGTGATGGCTTAAGCCACAGGCCGTGACAGGAGGCAGAGGGGGCCTCTGGGGGATGTCACGGCCGTGACACTTAAGTGTCTGGCCGTGACAGTGGGCAGTGTGCATATGTGGATATGTCACGGCTTAAGCCGTTGGCCGTGACCCCCCGCCCCCCTTTTTTTACGTAAGACATAAATGAAAATACATGGGTTGCTCCCAAGAAGCGCTTACTTTACCGTCTTAAGTCGGACGTTTTCTCGTTTGCTCAAGTTTTGAAGTCCAGGTAGAGCACTTCCTTTCCGCTCACGTCTTCCTCGCCTACGTGATAGTGCTTCAACCTGTGGCCATTCACCTTGAAGGTACCCTGCTCCATGCCTGAAATCTCAACAGTACCATAAGGGAAAACACGGTAACGATGAAAGGTCCTGACCAACGTGATCTAAGTTTTCCAGGAAAAAGCCTAAGTCGGGAGTTAAAAAGAAGGACTTGGTCTCCTTCATGAAACTCTCGTCTCTGCCTAATTTTCCTATCATGGTAAGCTTTCGAACGTTCCTTATACATGCGAGCGTTATCATAAGCGGCTAGTCGCCACTCGTCTAACTCATTGATTTGGAGCCGCCGCTTTCCGTTGGCGTCTCCTAAATCAAGATTTAATGACTTGATCGCCGAATAGGCCTTATGCTCGATTTCTACGGGGAGGTGACACGCCTTCCCATAGACTAATCTATATGGTGTACTGCCTATGGGAGTGTTATATGCATCCTATATGCCCAAAGTGCATCATTCAACTTATTTGCCCACTCCCTACGGTTTCCTTCTATGATCTTTTCTAAGATGTGTTTCAGCTCACGGTTCACTAATTCAACTTGACCGCTAGCTTGGGGATGGTACGGGGTGGACAGGCTGTGTCTAACACCATAACGTTCTAGAGTGCGTGCAAACTGGGTGTTACAGAAATGTGTACCCCTATCGCTAATAATGCACCTAGACGCCCCAAAACGTGAAAACAATGCTCGCAAAAATCTACCGACTACCCTAGCATCATTTGTGGGTAAGGCTTGCGCCTCGGCCCACTTGGAAACAATCGACCGCAACTAGGATGTACTTATTGTATACGAGCTAGGGAATGGACCCATAAAATCTATACCCCATACATCAAAACTAAGATGAAGTTTTGGGGCTTTTCGTCGCGTTTTGAGAGATTACCTGCGCGCTGACACTGATCACAAGTGTCAACGTACCTTTGGGCATCTTTGAAGATCGTGGGCCAGTAGAATCCGCTCTCCATTACCTTTTGCGCGGTTCTGTTGGCTGCGTAGTGCCCTCCGGTCGGTCCGTTGTGGCAGTGCCTCAGGATCTGTGTTGTCTCTGGAGCAGCAACGCATCGTCGTATCACCTAGTCTGCACATCGCCTGAAAAGATATGGGTCTTCCCAAAAGTAGTATCTCAAATCAGAAAAGAATTTCTTCTTTTGCTGACTGGTGAACTCCTTCGGTAGGACCCTCGCAACGAGATAGTTAGCGTAATCTGCAAGCCATGGGTTATCGTCACTTACCACCTGTATCGAATAAAGGTGCTCGTCCGGGAACGATCGTGTATCACCCTTTCGTCCTTATGGTATATCTTGGACTCCTCTAGTCGAGAGAGGTGGTCCGCCGCTAGGTTCTTCGTGCCCTTCTTGTCCCGAATCTTTATATCGAACTCTTGCAGTAGTAGGATCCATCTGATTAGCCGTGGCTTGGCATCGGGCTTTGCTAACAAGTACTTAAGAGCAGAATGGTCAGTAAAAACAATAACTTTGGATAGGATAAGGTATGACCTGAACTTGTCGAAAGCAAAGGCGATGACCAACAGATCCTTTTCGGTGGTCGTGTAATTGGCCTGGGCTGCGTCTAACGTCTTACTCGCGTCGTAGATCGGCCTGAAATGGTTGTCCTTACGCTGCCCTAGCACGGCCCCAACTGTATAGTCACTCGCATCACACATTAGTTCAAAGGGTAGCCCACAGTCGGGGGCGACCATAATAGGTGTTGCGATAGGACGCTCGTTAAGTAAATTAAACGCATGCAAGCACTCGTCACTAAAATCAAATGGGGCATCCTTTTCAAGTAATCTAGACATAGGTCGAGCGATCTTAGAAAAATCCTTAATGAACCTACGATAAAATCCAACATGTCCTAGAAAACTCCTAATTGACTTCACGTTCGAGGGAACGGGCAGCTTTTCTATCGTTTCCAATTTAGCTTGGTCCAGTTCGATTCCTTTAGAAGAAATCTTGTGGCCCAGAACTATGCCCTCTCGAACCATGAAGTGGCACTTTTCCCAATTAAGTGCCAAGTTCGTTTCCTCGCATCGTGCGAGTACGAGCTTCAGATTAGATAAGCATATATTGAATGACGAGCCGAACACCGAAAAGTCGTCCATAAAACCTCCATTACCTCACCTACCAATTCGTCGAATATAGCCATCATGCATCGCTGGAAGGTGGCTGGGGCATTGCAGAGACCGAATGGCATCCTTCGGTATGCGAACGTCCCGAACGGGCAAGTGAATGTGGTCTTCTCCTGGTCCTCGGGTGCTATGGGGATCTGTAGATAACCTGACAAACCATTAAGAAACAATAAAATGAGTGACCGGCTAACTTTTCTAACATCTGATCAACGAACGGTAAAGGAAAGTGATCCTTTCGTGTGGCGTCGTTCAACTTCCTGTAGTCGATGCAGACGCTCCACCCAGTCACTGTCCTTGTCGGAATCAACTCGTTCTTGTGGTTGGTGACGATCGTCATGCCTCCCTTCTTTGGGACCACTTGGGCCGGGCTGAGCCAGGCGCTGTCTGAAATGGGATAAATCATCCCCCCGTCTAGCGGTTTGATTACCTCCTTCTTTACCATGTCCTTCACATTGGGGTCGAGGCGCCTTTGGTGTTGCGCGAACGGCTTGAAATCGTCCTCCATCAGGATCTTGTGCGTGCAGTAGCTCGGGTTGATACCCCTTATGTCGTCTATCTTCCACGCCAAAGCCTTCTTGTGCGCCTTCAACACGTCTAGTAGCTGATCCTTCTGTCCGTCGTCGAGGCTCGACGAGATGATGACTGGCAGCCCTCCATTGCTGCTAAGGAACGCGTATTCGAGGTGGTCGGGTAGCGGCTTCAACTCTAGGACTGGTGGCTCCTCGACCGAGCTCTTTTCCTTGTCCTCTTCGCTGCTCTCATCGATGGCTATGATGGGCTCGTCGACTTCTTCCCCACACTCATCGACTGCCATAATCATTCTGGTGTCCTCCTCGCTCAAAACCTGTGATAGACCTTGCACGGAAAAGAGAAAATCGTGCTCAAAAGCATCTAAGTAGTAACACTTATCGTCATGCTCATTACTTTTTTTCATCGAATCTGCCATACTAAATGTGACTTTTTCTCCATCTACTGTCAAAGTCCATGTACCATTCCTAACGTCTATCATGGTTTCTCCTGTGGCTAAGAAGGTCTACCTAATATCAATGGGACATTATCATCCTCATCCATGTCTAAAATAACGAAATCAGCAGGAATTACGAACTTATCTACTTTAACTAAAACGTCCTCTATAACACCGCGGGGATACTTCAATGATCTATCGGCTAACTGCAAGCTCATCCTAGTGGGTCGTGGCTCACCTAATCCTAAGCACTTAAACATGGAATACGGCATTAAATTAATGCTAGCACCTAGGTCAGCTAACGCACGCTCAATAACTAAATCTCCTATAAGACAGGGAATAGTAAAAATCCCTGGGTCCTTAAGCTTCTTAGGGATCTTGCTTTGGAGTATCGCCGAGCACTCCCCTCGCAGGCATACGGTGGAGCGTGTTCGAGCTTCCTTCTGTTCGTCAGCAGGTCCTTCAAGAACTTGGCGAAGCTGGGCATCTGCGTAATAGCTTCAACAAAAGGTAAGTCAATATGCAATTCATTACCCATAAATTTACCGAACTGTGCCTCGTCCTTGTCCTTTTCAGTCGAGCCGGGTAAGGAATCTTCGGCTGGTATGGTTTCACCGGTGGCCGCTCAATCTCCTTCGTCGTTTCCTTCTCGGGCTCGACCTTCTCCTTCTCGGCGTCGGTCTTCTCGACATCGTCGTCTCTGATCTCCTCCACTTCGGGCTCGTCGTGGCTCTCGAAGTTGGTGTTCTCCTTGGCCTTCTTCTTGGCGGGCACTTCTTGCAGGTCTAGCCCATTCCTTAGCGTCACCGCCTTGCAGTACTCCTTTGGATTCGGCTCGGTGTAGCTTGGGAGTGAGCCCTGAGTACGCCCCGCCAATTGCTTCGCCATCTGTCCCACCTGTTGCTCCAGCTTCTTGAGTGAGGCGTCCGTGTTCTGGACACGCACGTCGTTTGCCTCCATGTACTTCTCCATCTTAGTCATTCGGCTCTCGTGGGCTGCGGTGCTGCTGCTAAAATTCCTGAGGAGCGCCTTCATCATATCCTTCATCTCCTTCATGTCGTCGGATCCTCCTGCGGGCTCATTCTGGTACTGGCGTGGTGCTCCGTTTTGGAAACCGGACGGCCTAGGCTGAAATCCAGGCTGTCCTTGCCCCTGGTGGTTCTGGTTCCCATACGCCAGATTGGGGTGCGCCCGCGGTTGGCTTCACTGGCCACCTTGATAGTTGCCCATATAGTCTACGTGCTCCAGCGATTGCCCAATTTGGCATTCCGATGTCTCGTGGGCTGCGCCACAGATCACGCACAATGGCACGTATGGCATGTGCTGCGTCAGTGCGGTGGTCGTCACGGCGTTCACGGGTTGAGTCTGCCCGGACTTCAGGAGTAGTGCGCCGATGACTGTCTGCAACTAAGAGTTCGTTGCAGCGATCTGTTGCTGAAGTGACTCGAATTTGGCATTCGTGGCTGTCTCCTCGCTCACTCCAAATATGCATGTTGTCTTCATCCTGGTATTGCCCCTAATGAAGTTATTCCTCGAGTAGTCCTCAATCAAATTCCAGGCGTCGGTGGCATTGAGCTTCATAAGTCCTCCTTCTGCGACTCCATCTAGCATATGGACAGTCGGTCATTGAGCCCCTCATGGAATCGGTTGATCTGGGCTGCCTTCGACATCCCGTGCTGTGGGCACCTCGTCAGCAGCGCCTTGTATCGCTCCCAAACCTCGTAGAGGTTTTCTGAATCCTTCTGATGAAACAGGGAGACCTCCGTTTGTAGTCTGAGTACTTTCGACAGTGGGGAGTAGTGGTTGATGAAGGCGGCTCGCTCCTCCCAGGTAGTGATCGATCTGGGCGGCAACATATCTAACCAGTCCTTCGCCCTGAACTTGAGCGAGAATGGGAATAACATCGGCTTGATCGCATCGCCTGAGACCCCGTTGATCTTGATGGTATCGGTAACCGTCAAGAACGCCTTCAGGTGGGAGTAAGGGTCGTCGTCGGGGTTACCCTCAAACTGGGCCGTCTGGAATACCATCTAAAGCCAAGGATGCTTCAGCTCAAAATTGTTGTTCTCGATCGGCGGGATGACAATCGCCGACTCAGTACCGCCTAGCGCGGCATTCTTGAGGAGGTCCTGAAGTGATGGCTCCTCCTCGTGGACGGGCACTCTATGGTCCGCCATGTCTACTTATGTGTAGGGACTATCTACGACTGCCTCTACACGTGAGTGTTGGGTCGATTCTTGCGAACTATCCTCTGAATAGCTAACTAAATGGTCCTGCGAGCTAGTGGAAGCTCCTTCGGTGTCGTACTTGAGTTTCCTTCGTAACTTCTGCTCGAAATCTGGGTCTGCGTCAACAATGGGACCTGTTGGATGGCTTCGGGTCATTAACTATTGAATCGTACCTTCAAAAAGTGCGAACAAAAATTAGCAACGAAATAAGCAAATACGTTGACCAGATTACGAGACTAATAGTGACGTAGGGAAACGAATAACGCAAATAACACGAGTAACGCAAATAGAAACGACAAAACTACAACTAAGAAAAACGTCAAATAAAGTGGCTAAAGTACCGAACTACGGTGTTCCTAATATCAATTTAATCCCCCGGCAATGGCGCCAAAAACTTGATCGACACGTGGTGTAATGTGCAAGTGCGACAATTGATAAAATAAAACGTATACCTAATTACTATCACTGACGTGCGATAGGCAGTGGACCTATCGTTTGTAGTGCAGTAAAGTGTGTAAACGAGTATCGAACACGAGGAATAAACTAAGTACTAGTATTAACCTATTGACTCGATATCTAGCCTAAACAAAATAAGCAGATTTTTATATGGACTATCCTAACAGATTACTCCTAAGTCAACTAGAGATCGACAGAACATGCCTAAAACTGGTAAGAAGCTTTCAGATAATAAAGATGGCTCGGGATTCGAATCCCGCTAGGTATATTGCCTAAGACAGAAAATTATCGTTCCTACGTGATTCTGACTAGATCACAGTAATTTCCTACCCTAACGGATTTGTTGTCGCCCTAAATGCTCGCGGGGATTCTAAAGTTCAGTAATTACTAATGGCGAAGATCTAGTATTTGCTTTCGCCCTATACTCGAATCCTATCTTCTACGAACGGCCTAATGGAGAAGATCTAGTATTTGCTTTCGCCCTAAACAATTTTCCACATGATCACTTTAACACATAGACATATTAAAGCGACGAAACAATTTCATAGATAGATAAATAGTCATAAACACGAATCACGATAACATATGTCTTAATTACAAAATAACCTAGCGTTCATCTAATCCCAAACACATAGGGAATTTAGCTACTCATAATAGACGAGAAAACAACGAAAGAAATAGAGAACAGAGAAGGAAGACTCATGATCTTGAATACTGGCGAATTATCGGTACTAGCGTGATGAATCTTCGTTCTTTGATCAATTGGGCGTGACGTCGTTGATCCGTCTCTTGTGCTTCGGGACGTAATTCGGCGTTCTTTTGGCTCTTCTTTCGTCTCTGGAGAATTTAGGGTTGATATCTGATGAGAATCCCCTTTTTCTGATTCGAATTTGGGCTTTTATAGGAATTTTCGTAACGGTCACGGCCTGGGACATGGGCCGTCACGGCCGTGACCATCACCGACTCAACTCGCTCAACTCTCTGCCAAGTGTCACGGCCAAGTGCAATGGGTGTCACGGCCGTGACCATCTTCGATCCAACTCTCTGGCCAAGTGTCACGGCCAAGTGCAATGGGTGTCACGGCCGTGACCATCTTCGATCGAACTCTCTGCCAAGTGTCACAGCCAAGTGCAATGGGTGTCACGGCGTGACCAGATCTTTGATTAGCCTCTGCCCCTTGTCACGGCCGCGTGCACTAGGTGTCACGGCCGTGACCTTCGTCAGTTTTCACTGTCTTCGCTAGGGGTGGTTCGGTACGGTATACCGTACCAAACCTGTGATACCGTATACCGTACCGAAATTTCGGTATTCAAAAAAATCATACCAATACCATACCAAAATTTCGGTATACGTATAAGCGAAGGAAAGTGTCTGCACGGTGTATGATGAAGATTGATCTCCGGAAAGCCTATGACACGGTTGAATGGGGTTTCTCTTGAATCTGATGCAGAAGCTCCGATTCCCAGTGAAGTTTATGACATGGATCAAGGAATGTGTCACAACTGTGACATACAAGCTGGCGCTGAATGGCACCTTGGTAGGGCATATTCTAGGAGCTCGCGGGCTAAGGCAAGGAGAGACCCATGTCCCCGCTTTTATTTGTTCTCTGTATGGAGTACCTTACTCGGAGCCTACTTATGGTGGCGAGCCAAAGTGAGTTCAAATTCCATCCTATGTGCAAACGGATTCAGTTGGTGAGTATGTTTTGCGGACGATTTGTTGATAATGTGCAAGGCTCAGACTCATTCTATTGAGGTGATACATAAGTGTTTGGAGGCGTTTCAATCAACCTCAGGACTGAGTGCTAACCACAGAAATCGAGGATTTATGGCCGTATTCCCGCTGCTCTAAAGGTGCCATTCTGTCCAACTGGGTTCTTGGAGGGGACCTTCCCTATGAAATATTTGGGCGTGCCATTTCCCCTACTAAATGGAGTAGGAGCGATTGTGATTTCTTGGTTGATAAGATTGTTAAAAGGGTCACCTGCTGGACATCTCGAATTATCCTATGCAGGTAGATGCTGCTTAATAAACTCGATTCTCATTCTCTACATAGCTATTGGGGTGCCATGTTTGTCCTGCCTCGGAGCATTGTGCACAGATTGATCGGGTGTGCCGAGAATTCCTATGGGGAGGGAATAGGAGGAAAACTAGGGCTTTGGTGGCATGGGACATTGTGTGTCTGAGAAGAAATGGGGGGGGTTTAATATAAAGGATTGTAGGAGGTGGAATGCTGCGAGTATCGGGAAGCTGGTTTGGGATATTTCTAGCAAAAAGATAATTTGTGGATCAAGTGGCTCCATAGCATCTATCTAAAAGGCAGGACTTGGGAATATACTCGAAGAGGAGACTGCAGTTGGCAATGGAGTCAGCTGCTCAAAGCCCGGGATCTGTTCAGAGAGGGATATGAACAGGGCAAGTGGAGAAGTGATCCAATGGGCAGATATTCTATTGCCTCGGGATATAGGTGGCTGCTTGGGGAAAAACCTAAGTTTGTAATGGCTTCATTGTGTGGAATCGCTGAATGCCCCTAGACACTCTTTATTATGTGGCTAATGGTGCAAGGGAAGCTGTTAACCAGGGATAGAATGCTGCAATGGGGCATGGACTTGGATGGAAATGTGAGCTGTGCACGGTGGTATGGAATCTCAAGAGCATTTGTTTTGGATGTCTTATAGCCAGAAGGTGCTTGAGCTTATGAGTGGCTGGGTAGGATCTCCTTTCCTGTGCAAGAGCGGGGCTGGAGGAACATGTTGCTCAAACTAGGAGAACAAAAATAAGATCGCAAATTGCAAGTAGCGGCATTCTGTGCGATGGTCTATGGCTGTGGAAGGAACGAAATGAGCGACTCCACGGATCTGGGGGTCATCCAGCTGATGGGTTGTTTGAGACGCTTAAGCGCAGCTTCAGAGTGTACCTACAAGGATTGAGGTTTAAGAAACTGACGACTAAGGAGCGGGAGTTTATACAGCTTTTGATTTATTAGAAGGATGGTTTTGATGTAATCTTGACATGTGGTTAATGAAAATCTTTTCATACCAAAAAAAAAAATTTTCGGTATACCTTAAATTTCGATACGGTATCATACCGAAATTTCGGTATGGTATCGGTATCATACCTTCTATACCATTCACATGGAGGGTTTTACCATGCATTTCTCGTAACTTGTTAATTCGTTGCTTTGGAATTTTTAATCAATTCAAACTCCTTAGGCCCCAGTAAGAATATTAATACCAAATTTTTCAAAATAAAAATATTTTTTTAACTTAAATAATTTACATATTTTAGCCAGTATCCTTAGTAAGGCAATAACTTTACTTCTCACAAAATACAACTTTATATACAGATTAATTAGAACGAAGCGGCTATATATAAAAAATTAGTGAAGATTAACAAAAAGTAATTGCATTGCATCTTCATGCTTTCAAAATCCTGAAAAAACACACATTAAAAAGGCAAAAATTAAACGTTACTTGAGTTACATAAGTAAAATATGGTAGGCCTAATCTTAGAAAGTTGTGTATAAGTTTATAATTTATGGACTAAATAAGTTATGAAGATCCTTAATTTTTCATTTTATATTATTTAAAATAATATAATATATATAGGTGTGTATATATATAAAATATATTAAAAATTTTAGTATTTCGGTATTCGGTATAATCGGTATACCTAATTTTAAAAACTTTCATACCATTACCGTACCGAAAATTTTCGGTACGGTATCATACCTTACCAAAAACTTCGGTATACCAAAATTTTCGATATTTTCGATACGATTCGATACGATAAGGACGGTATTTCGGTATTTCGGTATTTTTCCCCAGCCCTAGTCTTCGCGCCGTTTTGCCCCGTTTTCGCTCCTTTTCGCCCGAAACTCGTCCGAAGCTCCTTCAATAAAAAAAAAATAAGTGTAAATATGGCGAATAAACGCATAAAATGGTTGCTAGAGCTCTATTACATCCCAATTAAATACTACGATAAACGCATTGAAATACGTTTATCAAGTGTCTTCTGTCCAAGGAGCAAGGACGACTGGTTTTCTATCAAAGTGTATGATCTCTGTCTGCAACACTTTATCCCGCTGCTCCATACTTGCAAACCTTGCAAGAAATTAATAAAGATAATAAATTAGATATAAATTATCCCGCTGCTCCATACTTGCGAACCTTGTTAAAATACATGCGATTAGATATAAATTAATAAAGATAATATATTTATATAGAAGAAGATATGGGCATTTATCCTCGCCCATTTGCGCGGCATCTAATTTTCTAGTAGCGGATTTCAAGAGAAGTGGTAAGGGTAGCAGATTGAGGTGGGTGAATTACTTAAGGCCTGGTCTGAGAAAAGGCAACATAACGCCATTAGAGGAAGCGATCAACATTGAAATGCACTTTTGGGAAACAAGTAATATATACATACATATATATATATATATATATATAGATAGATAGATAAACTTTTCTCATGCATCACATGTAGGGTTTCTTATTTTTTTTATATGAAAATGAATTTTTTTTTTGGTTATTATTATGGCATAAGGTGGTCGACCATAGCAACGTATTTGCCGGGAAGAACAGACAACGAGATAAAGAACTATTGGAGAACACACTTCAAAAAGAGATCAAAGCCTATTAGCAAAAGCCATGCGAATAAACATCAAGTAATAATTCAAGAAAATGCAACAAGTAACGGCGTTGTTAATGAGACGTGTGATACTCAAGATTCGGGAAATCGAGGGGTGGGACCAGACATGAAAAATTGTAATAATATCAATCATAATAATAGTACTAGTAGTAGTAGTGATCAGTTCTTGCCTGGTAATATGTCTTATAATCAAGATCATGCATACGGTGGACATACCTTGTCTGATTTTCTAGGGGTGGATGACGACTTATGGGGCGGGTTATGGAGCTACGAATAATGACAATAATGGTATTGTTGTGTTAACGTTAATCTATGGAGATATGTAATATGAAGATGAACAAAGCTAGAGGTCAACAAACTGTTAGTTATTTTCTTGTTAATATATATATGTCTGTACAACTATATATAGGATTCGTAGTTGAAGTATAACTTGCGATGTGTGCATTGCATTATCTTAGTATATATAAAGAATGCATTCTTATTTGCTTGATTTATCTTTATTTTTCTTGTAGAAACTAGCAATCAGTATGTCAGGATTTTCTTGTCTCTGTGGCTGTATGAGCATGAAGTTTATTTATCGAGAGCGCAGTGGGTAGCTAATTAAAATAGGTGGTTAAAATTACAAACCATAATAGCATAGCTAGACTTGAATATTAATCATCAAATCAAAGTAAAGACTTATCCTTAAGACGATGAAGATAACATTTATCTACCAAGTGGTTTGGTTGGTATTTACAACGAGTTTAACGCTTCATTCTGACGATGATGAAGATTTTATTTTTCGAGAATGTCACGAGAATTAAAATGAAATGCGATTTGTATGTGCAACTAGAAGAGTTCTTTGAGCGTTTAAGCAGTTTCTGTTGGGACGAAGTGAAGTTCTATATCCTATCGAAAGCGTAAGTAATAGGAGAAAGAAAAACACAATTTCATGTTATCAATCAACGACATTAGTTTCTCCTTAAATTGTGAAAATTAAATAAATAAATTCGTAACTGTCTTCGCACCCGATAGATATCAGTGTAACTCCAAAAATAAAGCCTAATAAAGACAGCATGCCGATGAAATATTTCATGGGATTTCCCTATAAAACAAGATTGTTATTACAGAAATATATCAAAGCTCCACACATGCCATTAATCTCATAAACCAACATTCATTCATACGCCATAATGATATTACTGCATCAAAAAAGACGTTACATTTACAAAATACCCTTTGGATAATCACGAAAGCTTACCGAAAAAAAAAAGAACACACGCACACAATAAATCAAGAATACAAATGTGACCATGATGTGTGAAACCCACCATTTTATACCTCCTACTTCAACTTAATTCAAATTTATCTAATCATAGAAATCCATTTAAAACCAATCTTCGTTCACACACACAAAAGGTATCCATCTTTTTATTTAAATCAACACGATCTCCTGGGATTACTATAAGCCCTTTCCATCCTTTCTTTTCTCCCCCTATCATATCATCAAATTATTAAGTGAAAATTTTCTTTTTTACGTAGAAAATCAAGAAAAAATGAAGAAACCGTTCGCCGCAATCGTTATTCTACTCCGAGCTTTGACGGTATTCGCAAATTCGGCCAATAATAAATATGCACCGGCGTTGTACGTTTTCGGCGACTCGATATTCGACAGCGGTAATAACAACCTATTGCCGACCTTAGCGAGGGCCGACTTCACTCCTTACGGCGTAGATTTCCTCGGCGGGCCCACAGGGAGGTTCACCAACGGAAAAACCGTCCCAGATTTCATAGGTATGTAGTTATCGTGTTAAGATTTTAATTTTATGACCACCTTAATATTTGTTTATCTTCTAGTGATCTGTATATATTTATATGCACACACAGCTGAGTTTCTTGGATTGCCATATGCACCTCCATACTTGATGAGTAGATTTCTTGAGCCTAAGGAGACGACGGGCGTCAATTTTGCCTCGGGATCTTGCGGGATTCTTGCAGAGACTGGAAGCTATCTGGTATCTGTCATAATTGAATAAACATTTTATCCAAAAGCTTAAGCTTTTCGTATGGAATGCTTCATTTTTTAAATTATAATATTATATTTCCAACAAGTATCTCCCGTCTAGGCTGATTTTTTAATATCTAGTATACATGTTTAGTCCGATTCTTTATTTTTTCAGCCTTACACGTGTAATTTGTTTTCTCTTAAAATGGGTGTGGGCATAAGGATTCTTTCGTATCGAAGGCGAGTCTCAGAGTTCTGATATCAAGTTGAATGACCACTTCGCACAAAAATATTAAACTTAAAAGGAGTTTCACATTTTTTTTATATAAATTTCACATGTCATATATCTCTATCAGTTTTCTTTCGTTTTCTCCCCTTCTTGCATGATGATCATCTTGTTCGTTCGTGCATGCAATTTGTCCCACTCAGGGGAAGTGCCTGAGTTTGGCCGAGCAGGTCGATTTCTTCGAGCAAATGGTGCGGGAAGAACTACCTAAACACTACAGAAAACCTGACGAGCTTTCCGATTATCTCGCAAAATCGCTCATGATCGTATCCATCGGAAGCAACGACTACATAAACAATTACCTCGAAAAGGAACTGTACAGCACAAGCCGACGCTACAGTCCCGAGTCTTTCGCCAGGCTCCTCAACGACAACCTTTCCACACAACTTCAGGTACTAAAAAGCAAGCTTAGTTATTTTTTTAGCCCTACATGTACATACTGCGGGTTGTGGCATTACAAGGATACCTGAACTAGGGAGTGACGATTTTAATACAAGAAGCTTCAAATGCAATAAATTAAGAACAACAAGTTTTAAAATTAGCAATCAGAGAACAGTTGATGCCAGGATATTGTAACTTACCGTCCTCAAATTACTTACATTATAAAACTCACTGTCATTAAATTGCAACACTGTAACTCAGACGTCCCTAAATCCATGCTTCCAAATATACACGAATAAAAAAAATCCCCGAGAACGTCAAATTAATGATCAAACCTTCAATCTCCCAGATCTATCATAATCCGCATGGTGTTAATGTACATTTAAGTAATATTAATAAATATATCTTCTATATAATACACTATGAAAAAAGACCCACAAACAACTCGTACATGGCATCTCATCTCAAAGTGTGAAAAAAAACAACAATGACCGACGACAATGTTTTTACATATGAAATTATTAATTTGTAATTTATACGGGACCTATAGAAATTATCAAATGTCTATTATCTTATAATTTTAGAGAATTATTAATTTAGTACGTTATCCCCGAGTCGGGGCCGGACGAAAATATTATATTAAAGAGTTTATTAAATTATCGAGTATTAATTTATAGAGTTTCTACTGTACTTGCAATGCAGAGATTGTACTACTTGGGTGCAAGAAAAGTGATCATGTTTGAAATAGGGCCGATCGGGTGCATACCATCCATCACAAGACGTTTCAAGCACGACGGACAGTGCGCCGAGGACATAAACGCGCTGGCGGTGACTTTCAACGACGAGCTAGCCTTAACGCTCAACAACCTAACAAATTCGCTCGAAGGCTCAAACTTCATCCTCGGCCACGCTCATTGGCTCGGCTACGACGCGGTTGTCCACCCATCGAATTACGGTAAAAACAAAAATCGATTCATTCGGTGTTAGAAATGATGAGTCCTTCCTTAAACCAATTGGTGATAAGAGGAGAAAACCTCATATATACTCAGGGAGTTGAAGGGCTTGAATTATCCGATACGGGACAATGCCCAACTAGAAATCTCAACATTCGAAAAAAAAAAGAACGCCTGGACTTCGATTGATTATTACCGTTTTCTTTTTCGTTTATTTGAGGTTTGAGTGATTCGACTAATCCGTGCTGTGTGGCGTGGTTCAACGGTACGTCGGCTTGCATTCCCGAGCTTTGGGCGCTGACCTGTCCCGAGCCGAACAAGCACTATTTCTTCGACGGCTATCATCTTACGGAAGCTGTGTATGGCGTAATTGCGAAGCGCTGTTTCAGCGACTCTTCGGTGTGTGTTCCTAAGAACATCAGCGATCTGCTAATGGCGCCATGAGAACTCTACTTTTGTTACAGAGGTTGTAAGAATTTTATGCAGACTTTGGTTGTTTTAATTCAATAAACATAACCGTTGGGAACCATAATGCACAGCAAATATATTACACCAAATCATCATACATAGTTATTGCAGTAGCAGCACTGCTTATACAGCAAACAATGGGGGCATGAGCAAGAGGGAAGTGATTACAATCTCAGACACTCAACATAAAAATTGAGTAGAGAGTTTGGAAAGAGACGTAAATATAGTGAGACAGACGCATATCAAGTGAATCAAATCACTCTTTTGAAAATTTTCAGATAAAATAATAAAAAATCGAGCAGATTTCGTCGGCCCGACGATCATCATCATTCCCGTCGAGAAGGGCCGTTCTTGAACAAAGCATACGCATCGCTGTATATAGCGATCACGTTAGAGAAGACGGCCAAAGCGACCATGAATATCGCCAAGAACCTGTCCCCTTTCGTCGCTATTCCATACCGATCCCTACTCGAGCCAACCCGGAAAAAAGAATAAAAAATAAAAAATTCAGCGACATTCAGACAGCGTTTGGTACTCGGGATTTCGGATAGGAAAAGAAAAGAAAAGGCGCGAAAGTACAACGGTCGAAGCGCAAAGTATCATTGTTCGATGCGCCGGCTTAGTTCCCCCTCGCGCTTTCAGCACACAAATTCCCCATACCAAACGCAGCCTCTTACTGTGCGCGTGCAGTTGGTATGCAGAATTCGAAGCGGAAAAGAAAAGGAAAAGCGCAATACGTTACGCTTCGTGCGTCGTACCAATACACTTTTCCTTTTCTTTTCTGCATACCAAACGCACTCTTAGGGCAATAAAATCGACGGAGAAGAGAGCAAAATCAAACAACGCACCTGAGAGTCACAGCAGCAGGCAAGATGAACCCTATGAGAACCGCCGCGGTGGCGCCTGTGAACTGAAACGCGTCCCAAATGCTCGGTATGAAATTCGCGCCCAGAAACACGACGGAGATGAGCCCCGCGCTCAAAGACCCGAACCTCAATCCGTCGAGGGCCAACGGGCCCGAAGAAGGGAACAAAAGCCCGTCCAAGTTGAGCCTCAGTGGGAAGAAAACGACGGGAAAGACGAGCATCAAGTGGGCCGCGTAGCTTATCCTAACCGCATCGTTGAGGAACGAACCGAATGGTATTCCGAGGTCCGAAGAGAAGTTTGCCAGCACGTCGTCGTTCGTCGCGTCTCCGAACAAAAGATAGCCGAAGACGCTCGTCATTACGTACACGGTCGAGCACAGTGCGAGGGACGTTCTTACCACGGGCCTTATCTGGGCCCCGTCCTCGAGCTCGTTGTCTATCGAGTGCACTGTAATAAAATGGACAAAATTTAGGGAGGTTATATTATAGGGACAACGAATTTAGGAGGTGGCCTTATACGTGCAGTAACTTTCAAAATTAAGCAGCTTAGGGACATCATACGACGGAACAGCAGATTTTTTTCCTAATTTCTTAATTACGAAAGTTATTGTTAGTATAATGTCACCCCCTGAATTACATGACTGAAAAAAATAATTATTACCGTTGTAGTGGCAGATGTATGCGGTCACAAGGACGGGAACGACAGTGAATAGATTTAGGAAAGAAGTGAGGCCGTCGACGTTTGGGAGCAACCTCGGCATGAGAACGGTCCCGTCGAATATCTTAAAGAGTGTTATCCCGACTGTAATGACGAGGAAGACGACCGCCAACCCAACTGATAAAGCAGATGTGTACCTCAAAGAATCTGCAAGAAACAATGGCCAACAATTTAAAACTTTAAAAAGTTCACAATCTCATCAACTGAAACGAGAGATTCATCAATTAGGCTGTGTTTGGATCAAATAATGTGGTAGAAGAAAAGAAAACTATAAAGATAAGACTATTCTCACTAGCTTCTCTTTCCTTGTTCCTCACCCCTTGGTGACGAAATTGATCTTCCATAGCTTAGGTTTAAAACTTCGTTTACATCATCTTTTTTTCCTCATCTATTTCTCTAATAAGCCAAACGTAAAAATCAGTCTTCGTTTTCTATTTGTCTTTCGTTTCCTCGCTAAATTCCTTCTAACACACCCCTACAGTCGACACTGAATGCCAATCGAATCAAATAAAAAAGGGACACATACAAAAAATAAGGCTCACCGATTCGCTTCAAGCTAGCCAGCGGGGCGAAGATCAAAAGGGTGGTCAATAGCAAGACAAAGAATCGCCCGTTCCACCATTGTTGTCCGAACCAACCTTCAAGAACGCCGGCGTGATGAATTCCTTCGGAAGTAGTCCCAGAAAGCACATCGCCTGAGACAGCCAATTGAACAACGTGAGACGATTAACTTGGTTATTGCAAGAACTAACAATGGAAGCTTTTTCGTTCGGTGTAATACAACAAATTCGAAGGTACCTATGATGATCATGTACACGACGAGCACGCCGACGTTGTTGACCAAAACGCAGAGCTGAATGAGCATCCTTCCGTACTTACCGAAAGCATCTTCCATGAGCCCAGCGTACGAAACAGACTTTGAAGTTCTGCTGAACCTCAGCAAGAATTCGATGGAAGCTTCGGTTAGGAAGGCCATTAGGATTATTATGGCGATCCCTAGGAAGAGTCCCAAGGCCTTCATAGTCGCCGGAAGGGCCATGATTCCGGCGCCGACGATGGTGGTGGAGAGGTTGAACACGGCGCCGCTGAAGGAAGCTCCGTCGAACTCGTCGACGGTGGTGGCGGATTCTTCTCCTCCGCCGTGCTTCTTGGCGGCGGTGGTGGGCAGTAGTGGGGTTTTGTCGTCGATGGCTGGCTTTTTTGGGTCTTCTTTGACTTTCGTTCTTTCGTGGGCTTGGTGGTGCTCGAAGTAGTAGTCATTCTCGGCGGAGGTTTTTGGGTTTCCTTTGCCGGCGGCGGCGATTGAGAATCTGCAGAGTTGTGCGAATATTTTCAGACAAGCAATCGATTTTTGATACAAGCACGTGCCAATTTCAGAAGGAAGGAAGAAATCTCCAAATAAATTGAATCTTGGGAATGAATGGGGAAAACAGCTGACGTACCCTTAAAGAAGCAAGAATCGAACACTTAATTCCGTCAGAAGAACCCCTAATCAAACGAAAACAAGAAAAAGGTGGGCCTTTTCTGATTTATTGTTTAAGGCAGGTAAGCAAGCTGGGAAAATGGGACTTTCTACAGATGAAGATGGACGACTTTATAGATGGAAAGTAAACAAAAGGAGATTCTTCACGCAACGTTTTACATTAATATGAATAAGATAACGACGATTACAATGACTACAGCCCAGGAAGGACGATGGCATTAATAAAAATCAAACCTTTGATTATTGCTCGAAGCTATTAGCTAACGCAGCTCCGAGCTGTTAAAGAAACAGTTTATTCAATTCAATTCAATTCAATTCAATTCAAGTTGCCTCTTTTAATTGATTATTAATTCATTTGTGAACGAATTGCTATTGCGACCGTGGATTGACGACCACATGTGTCGTTCTCATTGGACATTTTTCCCCCTTACAAGTTGTTCATTTTGATTGTATTTTTATTTTATCAGCATAATATTATTCATCAGAATCAACATTTAGGAAGAAAAAGAAACAAACAAGCATGCAAAATAATCAATAAATCTACATCGAAGGAAAGTCACATGTGAAGTTTCTCCCACGTCCCACCATATAACCTTACCCCTAAAGACAAAGGCACCCATCCCTTTCTATCTCAACTTTGACATGAGTTTATATGCTTTTTCCAAACACGGTTAATCTTCAACGATAAATATGTGAAATTTCAATTATTTAGAATTGACCTTTCACTAGTCAATTAAAATCTCAATGCCACAACAGAAGAGGCGTGTGAAGGACATGACACGAGTTGGGCAAAATATATACTCCGATTGAAAATAAGTAATTTAAATGAGATGCTTTCCCACCAAGCTAACATCCGACTAGAAAAACAGAATGTGGGCCTCCTTAAAATGCAATATTTAATCACGCAAGTAAATTCATAAGATAAGCTTTTTAAATAAAATAATGCAAATTTAATCAAAATTTAATAAAATGAGGTTCTTTCGTCAGAAATTAATAAAATAGGGCAAAACGCGACCATTACATGCGACGTCGCGGCTAATAGCCGCGACGATGACGTGGCACCACTATGGAGGGCGGTTTTTATTTCTTGTATATGCGTCGCCCCCATTAGGGGCAACGATCACTTTTTTTTTTAAATTTATTTTATATTTATTATTTATAAAATCAACAAAATCATTAAGTCATCGTTATTTCATCTGAATGACGTAATAAAAATCAATAAATGTATCTAATTTATTGTTTGTTTCGCGACGATTAAAATGATATGCATATCTTATATTTTTCGATAATCAAAAATATTTTTTTTATTTCGATAAATTAAAAATAATTATTTTGTGCTTGAAAAGCAGAAAAACGGAGATGGTGGAAAAAGCTATCATGAAAAAGCACCGGCGTCAAGTATTGTTTAGTGGAATCATAACTGCAAGAGGTCAATATTTTTTATGTTAACAAAGTATTTTTTGATTTATCTTCATAAAGTATTTTTTATTTTATCAAAATAAAAAAAAATATTTTTGATTATCGAAAAATATAAGATATGCATATCATTTTAATCATCGCGAAACAAACAATCAGTTAGATGCATTGATTTTTATTATGTAAATCAGATGAAATAACGATGATTTAATGATTTGATGAATTTTATAAATATAAATATAAAATAAATTAAAATTAAAAAAAAAAAAAGAGTACAACGTTTAAAAAACATGCAAGTCGCATATTATTTTACACTATACTTGTGGAGCTCGTCCTGACACGTGTAATAAAAACAATATCGAGGAAAGTCATTAATGCCCCGTTTGGATTCCGGATTTCGATTTGAAATCGGGATTTGACCAAAATCTACCGTTTGGCAATCGAGTGGATTTGGATTTCGATTTCGGTCAAATCCGATGTCAAATCGAAATGCTTATTATTGTCTGATTTGAAATTCCATGTCAAATGGTCCGTTTTCGAAATCCGAAGTTGAGTCGGCAATGAGTTTTTCGCAAATAATAATAATAAATAATAGCAATAAATAATAATAATAATAGCAATAAATAATAATAATAATAATAATAATAATAATAATAATAATAATAATACTAATAATAATAATGGTGATGGGTAAATGATGAGTCGAGCTGACTCGTGAGCTCGATGAACCGGCGCGAGCTCGTTACGGGCTAGCGATTGAGCCGGCTAGCTCGAGCTCACTCGTAGGTGCTCGAAAGCTCGCAAGCCGTCCTACGAGTTTGTTTTTATTTAATTTTTGTACTTTTTATCTTTAACAAAAAGCTAGAAGTCGAGTTCGACGAGCAACAGAGCCTTTATCCAAAAATTGTTCAACAAGATAGCTATTTTTCCATATATCAAAGGTAGAAAAGAAAAGCATTCGATATAGTAACCGAAATTATTACTTAGATCTTACTAATTACACTCACTACATTGCAATGCTTCCACCATCAGACATCAGAGATGCAGCAGCAGCAGAAGCTGTGGGAACAACCCCAGTCGATACACCAGGTTTCGAAAGATGTAGCAACCTGAAAATATACGAAATAAAAATCCAATCAATTCAATAAGTTCATCATTATATCATTACACTTTCAAGAATTACTGCGTTGACTTGAGCATACTCACGGAGCCAGGTATTCGCATAAAGATGAAACTGCCGCGACAACTTCAGGGTAATTCTCCGACGATGCCATGGCAGAGACTTCGACGAGCTGTAGGCCAGGCGTTAGAGGCACGGTGTCGTCTGTTGCGTGAAGCTTAGGCATTTTGTTGACCGAAGACACAGTCATCGTTATGTGGGCCCCTCTGTAGAAACGGAATGAGCTGCCCACTCTAAGCAGCTCGTGATCTAATTTGTAGCTGAGGGCATAGAGGAAACGGAGGATTTTCTTGCTAACTTTGCCCTCATCCATGGGCCTCACGAGAACAGAGAGCTGCTCAGCACCAGCGCCGCGCATCGCTCCACCGATGTGTCGCATCGTCCTGATATTAGAGAAGTGTTCTTGTTTGTTATGCTACATTCCAACGTGAGATCGATCGAAAGGTGAAAGAAAGAACGAAGATGAATCAGTGGGACTAAAGTCTAACCATGTGGGTTCGGCCTGCTCAAGATCACAGAGAAGTCTGACTTCTGATGTTACCAACCCTAAATTCAAAGTAAACTCATGTAAAATAGGCCAATTTTTCACGACAATGGTTCATATCAAGTTGTAAGTCACACTAATCTACTTAATTAGAATCAACTGAATGTTAAATATCGATACCAAGGTTCGGGCTATTTTTGAGACAGAGCTCATGAACCCTCAAACTCTCACGATGAGCGCCAGTAAGTCCTTGTACGAGAATCTCCAGTGCCTCAACATGCTTTATCACACGGAATCATACAAACAAGGTTACTAATGTAATCGAAGAAACAGCTGCAGAAGATTCTCTAGGGTACGATGAAGCAGAAATGACGGAAAACTACAATACGAAATCTACAAATCATTCCGAGCAAAATTATAACAAGCGACGATCATGCAGAAGTCCGAAAATGAACCATACTTTTCAGCTGAAAATTAACTATAACATTTCGGTGATCATCGCGAAGAACTTTGCTAACTCACCGAAGTCTCTATGATGCCCTGAACCACGCACTCCATCAAATTCGTCAGGTTTTGCAAGTGCTGAATTGGGATTTTAGTATTTGAAGTAACTCGTCATTGAAATGGGCTTTTAACGGGCTATAAAGTTATTGGGCTTGGACTACATTTAGCCCATCTAACCATGCGATATTTTAGTTTTTTCTATTTGACTTAATTTATTGCATACTGAATTTCCAATAATTATAATATTTAGGCTATTATAATGTTTTTATTTATACAACAATTATAAGAATAAAATTCAAGTAGACAAGTTTACACTTAAGTACCTAAAACTATAAAAATATCAAGTCCCTTGTCAGAATTTTTTTGTATAGGTATTTAGTAAACTAGGTTTAGACCCGTGCGATGCACGGGATTTCTTTTCATCCCAAGTATATACACGTCATGCATATGTAGAAAAGATCCAATCGTTTATGAAGATAGATAGCATGATCGATGAAATACTTTTGATGAAACCATAAATGACATGTATGACCGTGTTACTTGTATTGATTTGGCCCATACAATAAAATGAACTAAGATGGTCTATATTTTAAATTATGTATGAATTCTTCATTATGTTTTTATTTGATTGATGAGGACACCATAAAATAAATCGCACGATTGATGAATGTTTATAATACCATTTCACTTTACTTTGCATGCACGACTGTTTATTCTACATTGATTCTTCATTGTGTGGTTGATTAATATATGTTCATGGTATCCAGATAGTTTGTGGGTCATTGTCTATATTTGATGTATGAGACTAAGAAATATACTGCGTATATTTTTTCCAAATAATGCACGGCTTATTTTTTGTCAAATATAAATATAATTGTCAGATTGATATTTTATAGCCAGTTTTTGTCACACACATCGATATTTTATTGTGTAATATAAAATTATCGCATGATTATGCTTAGCTTTTTCATGATTCTGCAGTCTCATAGTCGTGCAGCTTACAGTCGTTCAATGTCTAAATAGTACAGGCTGATAGTTGTCATCATACAGTCTTACAATATTTTAGTAGTTGTATAGTTTTACAGTCTTACAATGTTTAAGTAGTGCAGCCTCATAGCCGAGTGCGGTCTCATAGTCGTGCATCGTACAGTCTTACAATGTTTAAGTAATGGAGTCTCACAGTCTTACAATCATACAAACTTATTCTTTCGGTCGCACAGACGTGACACAGTCTTAAACGCACTATATATACTGAGATATTTTGTAATGTAATACATTACGATTGTTAGCCTATCAACGATTAATTATGTTGCATTTTTTAAGTGGGCACACTACGCAATATGCAAAGAAACTTTTTAAATCTTCCATAAAATAATAAATTATCTAGACATGCTATGACATATTTATATGGTTCGAAGAAGTAAGACCAGTTGCTGACGAATATTGATACGGTGGAATTTCCAGAACTCCTAAATCTTCTCGGGCGAAACATCGTGCACATCGTCGTCTGCATACATCAATGAAAGAGCCGCATGTATACACCACATTCGCCGCTGATTTGTACAGAAAAAATAATAGAAAAATATTAAGTGTAAAAAATAAATACATTAAGAATTTTGTAATAACTTCTCGCCTGATGGGGGAACTCATGGTCTCTACTAATAGTGATGTTAATTATCGAGTCTGTCACTCATGCCCAAATCTCGAAGAATATATGGTATCGTAAGCCGTGTTTTTTGAAACGCCTTTTCAAATAATCTCACCCCGATCAACTGAAGGTTCACCACGAACGTCAAACAATACGTTAAAGATGTTTATATAACTGTTTAAAAAATGAACACAAATAATATGGAGACATATATATATATATATATATATATATAAGACATAATTACATATATATATATATACACACACACACACACATTGTTTGAGGAACTCATATATATATATATATCCACAATTTTTTTACGGTAGGCAAAAGCCCGCATAGGCGCCAAGTGGCTCCAGCACTGACCGCAAGACTGGGAACTTGCATGACTGCTAATTTGCAATTCTATTTGCAAATGTGCAACTACAACTTTGTAAGACTAACGCGTATGACTGCTTGACTTAAGGGCTGCATGATTGTTGAGGTTGAACAATTGCAATATTGCCATACTACACAGTTGAACGACTGTAGGAACATCTCGTAAGACTGCATGACTGCAGTATCGCACGACAAAGAACCTGAAGATATGTAAAAACGTTAGAAAGTCTACAGCAATTTCAGAAACGTAAGACTGCACTACAGTTATTTGCATGACTGCAAGTCTGAAGGAACGTATAAGAAATTTTCCAATTTTAGCGGGGAGAAGTACAATCATAGGTAAGAATATTATTAATTTAATTAATATATCAACACACTTCCAAAAGATAAATGTCAAAACCAACTCGAACAACAAAAAGACAACCATCATCTCATCCTCCCTCGTCAACCTCAAATGAAAAGAAAAATTTTAAAAGAAAATAAAGACTGCTAATGTTTTCTTAAAATTACGTAAGTGTACACGGAATTAGACGACCATTAAAGCTAATATATATTCTTCACAGATGCATATGAAGGTTCTGTTGCGTACTTAAGCGACGGAGATTGAATGTCACTCGACCCCCTCTTACTTGGTTGATAAATTGAACTCCTAAAAACAAACATTGTATATGAGTATCTACTTGCGAAGATTCTTGTAAATATATAAACTCAGAGCTACTCACCTTTTATATGGGCTCTTCATTGTATTCTTCCGCTTGCCTCTTCGATATTTCTCACTTGTCGGATGATTTTTCCGCTGCCATTGATAGTCGTCGATGAGTCACTTGGTCAAAAAATCGAGCTCGTGAGACTCGATGTTCGCTGCAGATAAGCCATTGTCTAAGCCACGGCTCTCCTTTGAGGCTTTGTCCAGGGATTGATCGAGATAAAGCTTGGACTTGCTTGAAACAAACCCCCCATTGTTGATATGATAATCTTCTATCTGAGGCCAAGACGGAGAGAGATTATTGATGAAAACGAAAACCGGTACATGTAAAATTAAAATAAATGAAACCAAACGAAATCAAACGTTTCAAGAACGAACAAAATAGTATCAATCACAATCCATTCACCAAGGACATTATAAAGAAAAAATAAATTGATTAAGTAAACAACAAAGTTGAAAATTCTACACAACAATGAACAAACCCCTTGGCAAAGCTCGAAAAAAAGAAGTAAACCCATCATTTTTAGCTAAACTAAAATAATCATAATAATACCTAAACCCTTTCAAGAGGCGCGAAGTGAATGACCTTGTTTTTCTATGGTGTTTTCGTTAAGGCAGGCGCGCGCACAACTGTTCTACACAAAACACTCGAAATGTTAGGAAAATATATCTTAATATTATTTGCTGCCAAAGTCACATATAACACGTGTGCAAGTAAAAGCTAAATGAAACGTAATTTACCTCTCGAAGCTCTTGCAAAAATGAATTGAAATCGGCGTTGTTCAGATTCTGAAGCATGAATCGGATTATAGACAAACTAATATTAAATAAGATTAGGTTTGGTAAGATAATTAACATAAAGATTCTCATCGAGAGATTAGCGAAGCTGATCTGATTAATACTTGGAGCGCTGTGAATTGCTGAACCACATATTCCTATCAATAGTAGAAAAAGAGTCGCTCTAATTAAGCAAGACAACATATTCCGTGTAAAGTCTAGTTCGATCCATGTAACCACTCTAATCAAGTTCGATCCAGGGAAAAAAACTAAATTAGAATTAAAAACAGAAGCTCGAAACATAAAACTAAGAATGACTGTTAAGCGATACAACAGACGGCAAGCGGCTAAATCGACGGAAGGTATAATAGGGCCCGACGGGCCGAGGACGAGAAAAGGAGTTGAGCAGTACAACGATGGGCCAGTCGAGAAGATATTTGGGCTGCGAAGCAGGGCTGAAGAAGAGCCCGACTAGGGGTTGAATAGTCCAAAGATATGCTGTTATTATTTTCCACTATTTTAGCATTATGAGATATATTAGGATTACTTATCTATTATATATATAGTATCGATGGGTAACTATTAGGATAGGTCGAGGGTTATGAAAGGTGGACAGGGAGCCGTCTTGGTGCTCTTCTGGTTTTTCAAGCTTCTCTGATTATAATATCAGTTAATTTAGTATCTCCTCGCTCCGATTCCCGTTACAAAACTCATCTATATCTCTCGTCTCGACAAATTACCCGTCTTAACTCTAACAAATTGGTCCGACCTGCCGCTCTTCCAATTCCTATATGACTGTTACCCGCTCCAGTATGGAAAACCGACTCGAGGGGTTAGAGAAGACGATTGACAAGCTCACCGGGTTGGAGGCCACCGTGCTCACGCTGAATACCAACTACGACAACTTGTCAAATCGCATGAATACCAACTATGAAAACTTGTCCAATCGCATGAACGAAGTTTTCGAGTTATTAACATCAACACACCGAGCGCCTCGAGTGGAGACTGTCCCGCACACGCAGATCCCACATATGTCGATCAATACATCTGCCATCGGCGACACACTTCCAACAATGATGCAACGACGAGTGGAACTTCCAACGTTTGATGGTACAGATCCCCTCAGCTGGTTATCTCAAGCAGATCAGTATTTCAAACTCAACCAAACGCCGGCGTCTCAATGGGTTTCATGTGCAATGATTTGTATGACTGATATGGCTCGACCATGGATCCGATGGGTCCTAAATTGTCACCCGACCATCACAAGGGAGACATTATCCGAAAAGTTAATCGCCACTTTCGATAATAAGCAACAGGGACGCCCAGTACAGCGTCTCGCCAGCGTACGACAAACCGGCCCCATTCAGGAGTATTTTCATCAGTTCATACGTACGGTCGTAAATCTACCCGACATTCCCGTCCATCAACACCTCGATTTTTTTCTAATGGGCATGCATCCAGAACTTCATGACGAAATTTCGGGTTTGTACCCTTCTTCGATCGAGACTGCATTTGACCTTGCTTGTGGTGTAGAACGCAAACTCTTGCGACGGCAGGACAACGAGTACGCTAGGATGCTGTCAACTTCTAGTGGGCCGTCTGGGCTGGCAAGACCGACGCCCGCAGCACACGTTACTCGGCAAGTGCCTCCGTACTCACTATCTACGTCGGCTGCCCGAGAAGCACGCGGAACAGATCGTTATATCCCACCTCAGGCTAGGGGTAATACGGCTCGTGCGAGACCGTTTCAGCGTCTATCCGACCGGGAGTTTCAAGACTTGCGTGAGAAAGGCCTGTGCTTCCGTTGCCGTCAACCGTTCGGGAAGGGACACGTATGCCCCAAGAAAGAATTCCGTATGATTATCGCTAGTGAGGAAGAACAAACGGGCGACGAGGCATCCGCCGAGTTTGAAGAATACGAGGCCGACGAGCCCTCTACCAGACATGAGTGGGCGCCAAACGACGGTCACCTGACTATGCTGAAATTACCCTTAAATGCACTCGGCGGCATCTCCGGACCACGCACGTTGAAATTACGAGGTGTCATTGGGGAGGTGGGTGTCATCGTCATGATTGATAGCGGCGCAAGCCATAATTTCATCTCGGCTACGACCGCGGAACGACTCGGTCTTCGTCGCGCATCAGACAACCACTTTCAAGTACGGTTAGGTAACGGTAAATCGGAACACACCTTGGGAGTCTGCCGTGATTTATCTATTCAACTTGGCACATGCGGCATCACATCCGACTTTTATGTTTTCGAGTTGGGTACTGTGGATGTAATTTTGGGCGTCGACTGGCTTCGAACGTTGGGTGATATTAATCTGAATCTTGCAACGTCCACAATGAAATTTGTGTTGCACGGAGAGCCCCATTGCCTTGCTAGCGAACCGGACCTCACATGCGCACCTATTACGTTTCGCTCTCTTTGCAAACTTACTGAGAAAAATTGCGACTCTATGTTATGGCTTGCGGCATCGAACACCTCCGCATTAGGGACTGCGACGACACTCACGGCTCAACAGCGCACAGACCTCGCGGCAGTGACTGATATGTTTCCGACTATTTTCAATCCATCAGACACTCTACCACCTAACCGTTCAAATGATCACCGCATTGACCTATTGCCGGGAACTTCAGCAATATCAGTACGACCTTATCGTTATGGGCATGCTCAGAAAAATGAGATCGAACGACTCGTCGCAGAAATGCTGGCAGCAGGAGTAATTCGCCCAAGTGCTAGCCCATTCTCTAGCCCGGTCCTATTGGTACGCAAAAAAGATGGTAGCTGGCGTTTTTGTGTTGACTATCGTGAACTCAATCGAGTGACAATCCCAGACAAGTTCCCTATTCCAGTCATTCAAGAATTGCTCGACGAATTATGGGGCGCCACCTTCTTCACAAAACTTGACCTTCGCTCAGGGTACCACCAGATTCGGGTACGGGCAACCGACATCCCCAAAACAGCGTTTCGAACCCACGATGGTCACTACGAGTTTTTAGTCATGCCATTTGGGTTGACTAATGCGCCGGCGACGTTTCAAGCCACGATGAATGACTTATTTCGACCTCTCCTTCGGAAATACGTATTGGTCTTCTTCGATGACATCTTAATTTACAGTTCCTCATGGTCTGCCCATCTTGATCATATATCATCCGTCCTAGAGATTTTATCATCTAATCATTTCCATGTGAATCTCAAGAAATGTCAGTTTGGGTGTCGGACAATCGAGTATTTGGGACATATCATCTCGGCAGGGACAGTGGCCATGGACCCCAAAAGGTCGCTGCCGTTACACGTTGGCCGGTCTCCAAGACATTGAAAAGTATTCGCGGATTTCTAGGTTTAACGGGCTATTATCGTCGATTCATTCGCAATTACGGAAGTATCGCACGACCACTTACAGAGCTACTTAAGAAATCGGAAACTAGTTATTTTCGTTGGACTGAGGCGGCAAATGGAGCATTTCATCAACTAAAAGACGCGTTAGTGACCGCACCCGTGCTCGCGATGCCAGATTTCTCCAAGCCGTTTGTTATCGAGTGCGATGCTTCGGGTTCCGGACTAGGAGCAATTTTGATGCAAGACAAACACCCAATCGCATATTTCAGCAAGGGTTGGTCTGCTCGGACGGGATCAAAATCCACTTACGAACGGGAGCTCATGGCTCTTGTATTGTCCATTCAACATTGGCGGCCTTATCTCTTGGGGAGGAAATTCACGGTTCGTACAGACCATCGGAGCCTTCGAAGTCTGCTCTTTCAAAAAATAGCGACTCCGGCACAACAAGTTTGGGTCGCGAAACTGCTCGGTTACACCTTCGATGTCGAATACAAGCCCGGACGTGCAAACGGGGCGGCAGATGCACTGTCGCGAAACGAGTCAGGGGAGCTTAAGGCAATCAGCCTACCACAATGGCTCGAGGGTGAGACTCTTCAAACCGCTGTCAAGAAAGATTCTACCCTCGGTCCAATCGTCGACGCCCTATCTCTCGATCCACTCGCACGTCCGCCATACCAGCTTATCGGAGGATGGCTGTACTATAAAGGCCGGATGGTGATTCCGGCAGACTCAGACTGGGTACCACGACTCCTTAAGGAGTTTCACTCGACACCAACGGGCGGTCATTCTGGGGCATTCCGCACGTACCGCCGCCTCGCATCCTCCCTCTATTGGCGAGGTATGATGAAGAGCGTGACAGACTTTGTCGCAAAGTGCATCACCTGTCAACGTTCAAAATACGAGGCCCTATCGCCCGCAGGCCTACTACAACCCCTGCCAATTCCCGGGCAAATTTGGGAGGACATTGCTATGGACTTTATCACCAGCTTACCTAGATCTCATGGTTTCGATACGATACTCGTCGTGATCGATCGCCTATCGAAATACGCCCACTTTCTAGCATTACGTCATCCGTACACTGCCCGTATGGTAGCAGACAACTTCGCTACCCATATAGTCCGTTTGCATGGGATGCCGCGAAGTATAGTTAGCGATCGTGACTCCGTGTGCTTGAGTCAATTCTGGAAGGAGTTATTCCGTCTGCAGGGGACCACACTCAAGATGAGTTCAGCATACCATCCTCAAACAGACGGCCAATCCGAGGTCCTTAATCGCACTCTCGAGACATACTTACGGTGTTTTGTGAGCGATCATCCCCAACTATGGTTCAAGTGGCTTTCTTGGGCGGAATATTGGTATAACACGACGTTCCATATTTCAGCGGGCACGACACCGTTCGAAGTTGTCTATGGACGAGCACCACCATCACTGTCTCAGTTTCTACCCTCGGAATGCCAAGTCGAAGCAGTTTATGATGAATTACGCGACCGCGATGATATTTTACGCCAGCTAAAATACAGCCTCGAGCGTGCTCGACAGCGGATGATCAAGTCGGCCAACTTAACACGAAGAGAGGTGGAATTCAAGGTGGGAGACACGGTCTTTCTAAAGCTACGACCTTACCGCCAACATTCAGTGGCCACTCGCTATAACCAGAAGCTCGCGGCTCGTTTTTACGGACCTTTCCCCATAATCGACCGCATCGGCCAAGTAGCGTATAAGTTACAGCTTCCCGAAGGCTCTCGTATACATCCCGTTTTTCACGTCTCTCAACTCAAAAAGGTTATAGGAGATCACCCAATAGAGGCCTCACTTCCACCCCACATGTCAGCCACATTATCACCAACAATGGTCCCTGAAGCTGTGCTCGATTCCCGCTGGACCATTATTGATGATATACAAGTGCGAAAGTTGCTCGTCAAGTGGAGGAACCATCCGCCCGAAGATGCTAGCTGGCTGACGGAACATGAAGTACGACGCTCTTTTCCAGATTTCCGCCTTGATGACAAGGCAATTTTTCAAGCGGCGAGTAATGTTAAGCGATACAACAGACGGCAAGCGGCTAAATCGACGGAAGGTATAATAGGGCCCGATGGGCCGAGGACGAGAAAAGGAGTTGAGCAGTACAACGATGGGCCAGTCGAGAAGATATTTGGGCTGCGAAGCAGGGCTGAAGAAGAGCCCGACTAGGGGTTGAATAGTCCAAAGATATGCTGTTATTATTTTCCACTATTTTAGCATTATGAGATATATTAGGATTACTTATCTATTATATATATAGTATCGATGGGTAACTATTAGGATAGGTAGAGGGTTATGAAAGGTGGACAGGGAGCCGTCTTGGTGCTCTTCTGGTTTTTCAAGCTTCTCTTATTATAATATCAGTTAATTTAGTATCTCCTCGCTCCGATTCCCGTTACAAAACTCATCTATATCTCTCGTCTCGACAAATTACCCGTCTTAACTCTAACAATGACATACATGATGATTGAAAGAAAAAACGGCCGTTCTTCTCCAGCCTGTAAAATCACATGAGACTTTTTATTATTATTCAGACGAAAGTAAGGATTTAGACATAAATGACCAGTTCCTCATGCGGAGAGTTGTCTTCCAGCAATCTAAGATCGTCACCACAGAAATAAGCGCCGTTTATTATCTTTCTAAGGAGGTGAAAATAAAATCAAGAAAAGACGAAAGCCTATACCAGTATCACTTCATCACCACCCAAATGAACAAACTTGTACTTGAAGATCTTACTGAAATCTGATGAATGAAGCTATTTAGTTAACCTGCGATCTTCGAGAGTGAAGCGATAAAGATAAGTTTATACAAAAAGAAAAAAAAAAAAAAAAAGAGACCTGAAAGCATCTCTCTGCAGTTCGCCGATGGACATAGTGAAGGATAGCATATTCCCCCGAGAAATTACCATCGACGCATACTTTCGACGAAAAAGGTAACACCGTTAGAAACAAAAAAAAGGATAGAATGTATACCACGATCGAGCGTGCCCTGGGACATCAAACTTGGCCAAGACATTGACTCCTCGTCTTTTTGTGTACCTGAGAAGCAGCAATACATCAGTCAGCGAATTTGACGAAATCTAACGGTGAAAAACATCGACTTGCATTACGATCTCTAAGGCATAGGCGACCGTATATCGTTCTTGAAGTCGAATAAGATCCGTCCCAATAGCTTTGGATAAAAGGTATCTCAAGAGGGAAAGATTGCTCGTCTACGATATGACAATGCAATACGTACAACACATAGCATCTAACCACAAATTGCATCGAAAATAATATTTAAGGCATAATCTTATTCCGCTGAAGCTGGGCCACTTTGGCTCCTTTGGCAATACATTTATCTGGTCTCAACGTCCTGATTTTATCTGAACAAAGGAATATAATAGTGAACCAACAAAACCACAGCCAATTCCAAGGCAAAAAGGAATTATCCACAAAAATAAACCTACAAAAAAGAAAGCTCTGCACATGGAATAAAATTAAGCGGGTCTGATGTAATCCCTTTGCTCTAATCCTACACCCCCTCTCACCCACATCCGGAATTTTTGCATGTACCTTCGTCGTCGCAGGTGAAATCAACTAACTCAACTTCGGAAGTCATTTCATTGCATCAAAGTAATCATCTTAACAACGAAGGAGGCATTTAAAAACCTTGGAGAAACTGTTAGAACTTCCGAAATTGCCCAACAGAAGTTTAATGTCAATGATATGATGTATACATATATATATATATATATATATATATATATATATATATATATAACCCACCTGTAAGTCGTGTGGCTGCCTTTGCTTGTTTACGTTGTTGAGCCTCTTACCCTGTGCATATGTTCATGTAGATTTGAAGCACACTAACTGAGAAATCTTAGCGTTGAAAGAATCTCTGGTCTAATTAGAGTTCTGAATAGTTCTTAGAGTTCAAAGCTTGCAAATTCGTGACGAAGCTCTGCCTTTGAAGTTGAGAAACGTAGCTTTCCAATGCGCCGCAGCACGCCGTCTTGTTGCTTGTAATCACCTGCCATTTACATCCTTCTATGATGTGGCTTAACCTTGAGGCGTTACGCAGAAGCACTTCGAGTCCTGAGAAAAACACGATACAATAGTTTTAGATTAGAACAAAATTTAAACGATATTTTTCGGCATCGTACTCACTGGAAAGAATTTAACAATGATATTCTTAAAATTGGTCGAAAAGGTGCTCACCTAGTCTTATCCGCACTAACGTTTTCAAACCGTGAGCGTACTTCCTCACCCTATGGCGATGCCCGTCAAGACTCAAGATTAATCCTTGATAACGGAAAAAAATAATTACATCAGCTATTATGACTTCATGTCTGAAAAATGTTGATCAAGGTAGAAAGGATTATGCATAGGAAAAGGGCTCATCACTGCAGCCCAAATGCAGCACTTGCAAAGATACAAAAGGCAGTTCTATCATCAATATAGGCACAAAATTATCTAAGAAAGAATATACGAATTACTCATCTTCCATGGTCAGCTTCTCCCTTACACTACGATCTCTTAAGAGCTCATATTCCATCGGAAACAATAAGGAAAAAATTGTAAACGCACAAAATACCAATCTCTGCGAAATGTTATTGGTTGGAGGGGTCTTCCGTTGCCGACGTGTCATCACAGTAGAGACAGCATTCCTTATAATATATATATATATATATATCTTGGGAAAGTGCCCAAGAACATGAATTATTTCCAATTGGTAATCCAGCCAATGAAGATGAATCAATGAATAAATGGGATTTTTGGAATAATGAATACCTTGTGTGTTGCAAGAGACAAAGGCAACCAAGCACGCCGATAAAAGAAGTCCAATGAGCATATTATTCATCTTGGATAACTGCAAAGCGAGTTCAGTGCAAAAAAAAAAAAACGATTCAAGGTCTCATCGATTTGATGCACGCCTTAATCCTCGAATATGATCCTTTCCTATGGTAAGAGGGAGAACTGTTAAACTAAACTATCAAAGAAACATTACTGCTAGAAAAAGCCTAATACCTAAGTAATAAGCACGTTAGAAGCTAAAACATCATCAATTAAACAACACTGTAAGATAAGAAACCAGATAAAGGTAAACAAACACAAATCAAAGAAACTAACTTAACGGTTTGCCTTGCCTACACATTCATAAAGAATCCAATTTGTCTATTCTTTTCCCCCTCAAAAATTCAATATACAGTTACGGAAAAGAAAAATCTTCACCTCCCACAAAAATTGATGAATCGATTAGAAATCGTCTATAGTTCACTTTCAAATGAAGCAGTAGAAGAAAACAGAGAGAAAAGAGACAGACCAGCAAACAACAACCTTGACCAGTCAACTACATATCAGTGGCAACGCCAGTTTCATAGACAGCTTTCCAATTTCTTGCCGCTGGAAAGGGAAAAAAGAAATTAATATCCAACTAAGAAAAAAACATACCATACCCTTATTATGTAAAACTGGGCGAAGCAAATCTGAAGCAACCAAGAGAAGCTTCTGAAAGGTTTCTTCTTTCTTGGAAACACTGAAAAGGGCAGAAAACCTCTCTTTCCAACTGATCCAACTGCTTCAGGCATCAAAGACCCACCACCATTCTGTGTCCTTATCTTTTAATCTCCTAATGACAAAACCACATCTGAAGCTGCCGATCAGCAAGACCCAACCTTTCAGACAGTTCCAAGCGGGTGGCTTCTGATGGGTACATATCCGCTGCCATAGGAACACAAAATAGAACAGAAGATCACTATAGTTCTCTCAAGATGCCAACCAATCAGGCCAAACAACATATACGAATTAACAGGAAATTAACCAAACACAAGCAAACTCTCGTCAGATGAGAAACAGAGCACTCAATCGTATATGTAAAACACAACAGACAAACAAAATCATCAGCTTGCCGAAAGAAAAAAATACCGTGAAACCCCAAACCCCATCAGCAACCTCCACATCTTTGGCTGCTAACAAAGTAAGCATCATCTTCCCCACCTTTTTCAACCTGCGAATTAGGGCAAAACATTGATGAATAAGTCAAATGCATAAATCATGGGAAGATTACTTTGTCTGGGTGAGGGATTTGGTGGGCTCCGACGCTTAAGCAAACGCCTGTAACTGAATCTGAACTGCCAAATAAAATTGCATTTAGCTTATTACTCCAATCGAGGAATCTCTAGGCAAGTAGGAGAGTTTAGGATTTACCCAACAAAGCTAGAGACTGATGAAGGAGCAGAGCAACGCAGCTTGGATGTTTTTCTAGCCGTCGTTAATTTTGTTGAAGTCGATTTTGTGTAGTGAATAACACCGCTGCTAAACTTCAATGGTCTAAGAACGGTAGGAACTGCCATTTACAGAGATTAAGAATGGACCGAGAGAGAGAATGAGGGACGAAGAAGGCTTTCCCAAGAAGAAAATAGTCCACGAAATCATCATACGAAGAACACATCAGCATGATAGCCGCCGGAGAAGCCCTACTAAAGCTGTAAAGGGCTCGGCGGAGAAAACTGGAATCGTCGGCGTGCAGAGGAGATGGAGAAAGTACTCAACTGAAATCAGAGACCTCTTCAAGAAGAAGCGTGTTTGACATGGGATCAAAGACTCAATCCATTTAGTATTTAAAGTTACGATGTCAGCTTATAATCGTTAACTCTTGGTATTCCTAAAAAAATACAATGTACGGCATAAACCAACATGAATAGTACTTTACCTAAAGTGAATCCAAACAAAAAATGAATACTGCCACATCAGTAAATCCGTTTACATGCCAACCAAATGCAACGATTTTGGTCCAAAAAAAAGCTGCCGTTTGGTCTTCCAGCGATTTCATTGGTTGGGACTCTATGCTGATGTGTCATCACAGTATGAACATAGACAAAAATAAGGGGAGTTTTGTTGCCACGTGTCGTCACAAGGTCCCTATCCAACTTTTATAGTATATAGATTAAAATGTTTGCATATATGTATTCGCTTGGTTGAAAGTACATCCTATAAGAAATTTAAGTATCATAGAGTAACGTTGCAGTAAATAATACATTGAGAAACGGTACGTCATCTTACATAGATATCACACAACATATTTGAGAATTAAACACCATAAAAACACGAATATGATACGTAATATATATAAAGATACCTAAGCGACGGTAAAATGATACTTTCAATCATATGAGTATATATGCTACGTACCTATATATAAAATTTATTTAACATGAGACCGGCCTCATTTTATACTTTTGAGTATTTAAATTTAAATGTAGATAAGGTAAGCTGGGATATGTATGGAAAGGATTAACTATTACGAGTATTTCTGCCACAACCTACGTGTGTGCAATTAAATAAAGTTAATTATTATTAAATAGTTTTAGTAAGTAATATACTAAAAATAGAATTTGGTAGTTATCATGATGTTATGGAAGATACGCAGTTTAATAAGTCTTTTTCAATTTTTTAATAATAGTAGAAAAATCTGATTGGTCATGGATTCAACCAACTCACGGTTGATCCTACCCTTCACTTGTTAATACAATAGAATAGATAAATGTATTATATGTTTTTAGTGAAAAAACATACATAGCTATTTTGGTAAAATCATGATATCCAATGTATTTTTAGATAAAATTTAGTGTATTTATGTTGTAGTATAAACTTTAAATAACTCAACTAAAACGATTAACGAAGCTGAAATTTGATACTTCGAAAAAAAAAAAAAAAGAAGCTGAAATTTGATATTTCAAAATTGGAGAAAGAAGAAAAACTGAGATTACAACTTAAAGGAAAAAAAAAAGAAAAGAAAAGGAAAAACTCGAACTAATTCTCTATCGTTCATCAAACCCAGACGCTGACCTTTGAGTGGTTGCAGCGCATTACACTGAAGAAACCCTTCAAAGGCTTGCTGTACTAGCGAACACTTCTTACAAACAAATCAAGAAATTCTTTGACTTTTTCATTCCGACCAAAATCACGCGCCGCCACCCATTCCGCCGTCACCTCGGACCAGAGAGCTCAATCGCCTGCGCCAGCAGCGAAGAATCGTCGGTGAGATCCGAGTACCTTTCCGACGACGAAAGCTCCTGCGCCGTCCTAAGCTTCTGGTGGTGGTGGTGGTGGTGGTGGTGCGACGACGAAGAAGAAGGCTCGACCCTCTCCGCCGCCGCCTCCCACCTCTCTACGAGCCCGTCCCCTTCCAACATCCTCACCACCTCCGACATCCTCGGCCTCACGCCGGGGAGATACTGCGTACACAGCAGCGCCACCTGTACCATCTCCTCGAGCTCTATCCCATCGTAGGCCCCACTCAAATCCCTATCCACGAGCTCGCCCAGCCTCTCCTCACGGCGGAGCTCCTTCACCCAGTCGAGGACAGCGCCGCCCTTCTGCCCCGCCGGCTTCCCAAGCTGCAGCGCCCGCTGGCCGGTGATCAGCTCAAGCAGCAAAATCCCAAACCCGAAAACGTCGGTCTTCTCGGACGACTGGCCCGTGGATAGGTACTCCGGCGCGATGTGGCCCACCGTGCCGCGTACGGCGGTGGTCACGTGCGTGTCCTGGTGGTCCAAAAGCTTCGCCAGCCCAAAGTCTCCCACCACCGCCTCGCAGTCGTCGTCGAGGAGTATGTTCGCCGCCTTGACGTCTCTGTGTATGATCTTCGGGTCGCACTGCTCGTGGAGGTACAGAAGCCCACGCGCCGCCCCTATGGCGATTCTCTTCCTCGTACTCCAATCCAAGGCGGGCTTCGCTGTAATAACGTATCAAAAAAAAAAGGTGGGGCCCGCCCACGTCATAAAGATTCGATTTTTTTAACCTAGGGTTTTTGCTTTTCGGCGGCGGAAAGAAAGGAAAATGCGGCGAACGCGAACCTTTGAGTCGCGAGGCGACGCTCCCATTGGACATGTAAGGGTATACGAGGAGCTTCTCCGTTGGAGTTACGCAGAAACCGTACAGCCTGAGGAGGTGGCGGTGGACGGCCAAGCTGATCATCTCCACCTCCGTCCGAAACTGGCGTTCGCCGCCTCCGGCGGCGGAGCCGTCTTTCAGCCGCTTGACGGCGACCCAAGTGCCGTCTTGGAGGTGGCCCTTGTATACGTTTCCGAACCCACCTTTTCCCAGGATGTTTTTGCTGCTGAAGTTGTTCGTGGCGATTTGAAGCTCTCTTAAGCCGAACTGTCTTAGGTTTCCCAGGGAGATTTCCTCGTTCTGGCGATCTATGGAGTTTTCGAAACAATTTTGAGAGATCATTACAGTAATGGGACTTGAGATTTGTGTGAAATCTACTGCTTCGTAGTTCGTTCACTGACCGTTAACGTCGAAGAAAGTTGGTTTCTTTTGCTTCTTCCTTCTCCAGGCGAATAATCCGAGCCCAGCGGTTAGGAAACAGAGTAGGCCGAGGCTTGAGGTTAACGCAAGAACGAGCTTTCGATGCTTCGATTTGTTGGATATATCTGCTGCAAATTATTGAGGAAAGAAGTAAATTAAGACAGCAAAGCCATGGAAGTAGTTTGATGATATTCAATTCATGGCTAGCTCTCTTACATTGTGAAGTGGTGTTTAAGGACATGGACATAGGCATCAGCGATGAGCTTGACGTACACTGTGGTTCTGATCCACTATTACATATCAGAGGATTCCCAATTATACTGCAAAAAAACCAAAAATTGCAAGAAACAAATGATGAACGTCATCTGCCAAGAAAATGCTGAATCAAGATTTGGCTTTGACATATTATATCTTACTTGAATGCCTTGGAGAGGAATCTAGGAACAGGGCCACTCAAGTTGTTGTAAGATAAATCCCTGTATTTTTGACAGAAATAGGGCAAGAACTTCATCGATTTTCTAACGTGGGAAATATACGTTATTGTGGAGAAAGAGAACTCACACAAAGGACATCTGACTCATGTTAGCTAGTGATTCTGGGATTTCTCCACATAAGCTGTTGTTGTTGAGCCTCCTAAGGATCATTAAATTTATTACAGCTGAGATTAGTTAGCCTTACAATCCAATTTAAGGAAACTCATAATAGTTACAAATTCTTACATATATTGGAGACCATTAAGATGGCCTAAAGAGGGAGGAATGGCGCCGCCGAAGAAATTATCAGAAAGATCGAGCGTTTGAAGCTTCGATAGCCTCCCAAGTTCGCCTGGGATTGGCCCTGTTATATTATTGTTCTGCAATAATCTTGGAAAAACAGAAATCCCATTTGTAAAAAAAGCCTAGCTTTTTCGAAATGTAATAATCACAATAATATCATGTTCTTTGAGCTTACATTATATGAAGATTTGTCAAGTTCCCAATGCTTGGAGAAAGTGTCCCAGATAAGTTCTGGCTTGGAGTTCCTCTGCAGATAACATCTCTAATTAAATCAAACATCATCTTGAGACAGAGAAAAAACGAAGCTAGATTAAATAGAAAGTAATAATGTTATTACAGGCCAATAACAAGACTCTCAGAAGAACATGTGACCATTGTCCAACTACATGGATCAACTGCATCGCCATCCCAGTTATCAAGAACGCCATGAGGGTCTCTCAAAGAAGCTTTGATGCTCATTAGAGCTTGCACTGAAATTAAAAAAAAAAAAAAAAAAAAAACAGAGACAAGTATGCTTATTACTTCACTTCAAGATTGGAATGAGACTCGTAAGATGATTTTTTACCTTCAAAGTTTACACCTTTGGGAGATAGCAGCGGAGCTGCGTAGCTTAAAAGGGATAGAAACATGATAGAATAGAGGATAGCTCTCCTCTCTCTTCTCATTGCCATTGATGAGGGTAATAGAAAAAGCATGAAAGAACAGGGAAGAAGCTGTTGAGAAGCAGAAAGAAGAAAAAGGGTATAAAGATTGTGCCTTCCTATTGCTTGAAAGCTTATTCAAAATACTGTGAAGTGCTTGCACTGTTTTCTTTTCTTTTTCTTTCCGATCAATAATTTCATAGAACAGGGGACAATCCTTCTCATTTTGCATATGTCAGGTCCAAGAATAAGTTTTTTTTTTTTTCTTTTTTTTTTTTAATTACATTCTTTTTTCTTTTTTCAATCTAATATTGTGCTGTGTTGTGTGTAAAGGAAATTAGCATGCCTGTCATGGGTCAGTGAGCTTCTGTCCAGAAAACCATTATTTTATCTATCTGAAAAAAGTTAAATCAAAGATGGGATATATTCTTTCTACTATACATAACACAAACAGAAACTTGAAGAAAATTGGGCATTTCAAGATTTTATATCATTCTTTAGTAGTTAGTACTGTTGATTTTGATTCGGACAAAAATAAGGAAGTATGAATGTGCCATGTAATACCCACACAAATAGTTCCTAGTCTGTATCATTATTGGTTAAATTTGCACAAGAAATGCTAAAGTTGGGGGTTAGTTAGTACAAAATAATCTGTCATTATCCTCAGCATACTTTCATGTAATGATCATAATTTTTAATTATTATTTTGAAGTTAATTATTTAGTGTGTGTGTGTGCGAGTAACGTTTGTGAGGGGGCAGAAAGGGAATCCAACATTCCTTGAGTGCGGCCATTCAACAAAAGTCCCAAAATGTGGAAAATAACAAATCAAGAATGTGAGAATCTCAATAAAGTGGTTTTCTTTTTCTTTTTCTTCTTTAATGAAATTATTCGATCATAGTGGTTTTGGTAGACCTTCCCACTTACCATAAGTCCTATCAATTAATATTTAAGCAAGATTTTACCTTTAGACCACGAGGATGAGTATCTTTGTTGGCTGGCATTATAGTTCACTCACGCATGCATGATTATTTAATAAACATAAAAAAGTTAATTATTATAGTATAGTGAATAGTCCCTTTTTTCTTCCATAATAGAAAATAAATTATGCTTTTCTCTCTCGCTTTTACAAAAGAAAACTGCCCACTGCACGCGGTGTTTGCTTTTGTTAAATCATACATTCTTTTTTCCATCTACAAAAAATTGGAAAATTATTAAGCACTATTTTTGCCATAATAGATCGGTCCATCTAAAGAAGTATTAATGATTACTAGGAAGCCAAGCATGCATACGTTAGTCGCGTCATTGTATTGAATAATTATGAAGATACACCACTAACGTCAACAAAAATAGGTATATGAGAAACTACAAAATGTTAGTGACCCATAGTGATTAAAATTTAAAATGATAGACGTCATACGGTGCATACGATTTGTGACTTCTTTTGTTCGAAAATTATCGAACATCCAAATTTATTTGAAGTTAATGCCATAGGCCATAGTGATCCTTACATCAGGTATAGCAAGCCAAGTATTATGATTTAGTAAACATAATGCAGCATGATAATAAAGTTAGTTTAAGTGTGCGTATAGTGCAATAATTATATGATAAAGTAAAAATTAAAAACACGATTGATGCGAGCTTAGGACACAATAATTGAATCTTGTCAAAAAGTAAGTTTGAAGTTTCGTTTTTTTTTTTTTCTCTAAAAAGAAAAGCCCAAAACCTAGGACAAGAAACAATGGAGGACATAAATGTCGGATTATAAAGAGAAAGATAAAAGGAGGGAATTGACCCAACATAAAGAAAATAATATCTCCCAATATCATATCAGCATTATTTTTTCGGACATGATGGATATTGAACACAAAGCTATAGCTGGTCATATATTGTCTTCTTTCACACGTTTGAGCCCACCATACGTATATAACAAAGGGACCAAACAAATAAATCCAAAGTCCATCGCCTTGATATTTCACTTTCTTCTTCAAAAGATTTTATTGTGATATTGTTTTCATGGACGATACAGATTAGCATTATTCGATTGTTGTTTGATTAGTCACATTTGTAATTTCTAACGTATTCTCAGCATTCAAATTTTATCTTTTTTTCCCTTTCATCTAATGGTCCCCATTTTTGCAGAAGCTACTAATCATCACAGCTTGATTGCACTTTGTCACTTATGTGATAATATATATTTTAAATTAAGGTACTGCTTTTGCTGCACTTGTTTCTGCAAATTTCAAAGGCAAGCATCACATATGAGTCGAGCAAAAGCTTACAGAACCGAAGCTGTAAAAAATTGTTATGATTCCTTGAATGTGAACTGAATAATGAGTAATGACAATGGAGTAAAAACACAAACCGTAAATGATATATTTCTTATGTAGTAGAATTTGAGATGATGAAGAAGAGCCCAAATAAAATTTGATAAAAGAGCAACTTGGGCTAATGAGACCAATTGTTTATAAACATGTCCAACAAACAATGAATGGCTAATGCAATTGTGATGCAGTCCTTGAGTGTAGCAATGGAGTGAGTTTAGGAATGAAAATATATGTAATGTAAGCCACACATGCTAATCGTATTTCAAGCATATGTTGGGTTTTTGAGACAAATGGGGTTTGGGCCCAAATGATATAATTAACCCATTAATAAATTAAGTTCCGATTTTAATTAAATCGGGAAGCCATCGAATGTCGAAACGAGAAATCGTTGAAAGATTACGAATCTATGTTTCACGAGGAATCTAATGAATATTAATAGGCTCAAAACCGAATTCGGTGAAAATTAATTTTCAAAGTTGTTGGCCCAATAATGATTAAAATGGTTGATAGTGTTTAAGTGTGGGATTTAAGTGTCCTACATTGGTTAGACACTAAGAAAATCTTCACCATAGAAACCATGTGGGTTTATTCAAAATGGCTTGCTATGTGTATGGGCATAAATGAGCTTGTGGCCTTAATGGGTTTAAGTGGGCTTGAGAAACTTGTGTGAGTTTTGACCCAAATAATAGCTCGGGTGCGAGTCGGTGCCTCGCACCGACGAGCACCGAGCCCGAGGCCGAGGCCGGAGCCGTGCCGTGCCAAAGTGCGCAATCAGCGCTTTGAGGCACGCACTTTGCACTTCGCACGCCACATCGGAGCGAGGAGCATTGAGGAGCTTACTTAAATTTTTCCTCCGATGGGCCGCGACGGTGACGGTGCCAGTGACGTGGCAGCTGAGGTGAAGATGATTGGGCAGTCCACATCGGAGCGAGGAGCATTGATGAGCTTACTTAAATTTTTCCTCCGGTGGGCGGCGACGGCGACGGTGCCAGTGACGTGGCAATTGAGGTGAAGATGATTGGGCAGTCCACATCAGAGCGAGGAGCGTTGAGGAGCTTACTTAAATTTTTCCTCCGGTGGGCGGCGACGATGACGGTGCCGGTGACGTGGCAGTTGAGGTGAAGATGATTGGGCAGTCCACATCGGAGCGAGGAGCATTGAGGAGCTTACTTAAATTTTTCCTCCGGTGGGCGGCGACGGTGCCGGTAATGTGGCAGTTGAGGTGAAGATGATTGGGCAGTCCAGATGAGATGGTATGATCCATTGGATCAAATGGAAGGAGTGGGCTGTTGGGATGATCCGGCCAACTAAAAATTGTCGGTCGGCCCAAGTAGAGGCGTCGGTAGCCGCCTCGTGCCGTCGGTTGGAGAATCGGGCCGCCGCCGGTGGGACACGCCTGAGATTCGGGCCTGTCGTGGGCCAGTAAATTAACCGACAGTCCACAAGTTTCGAAGTATCTCATTCTGGCCCCTGGTAAATGACAGAAGCAGTCCAGTAAGTTCTGGAATTTCCGAATAAGTCCCTTCGTGAGATAATCTATAAATAGATTCCTCATGAATTGGAAAAATTTATTCACTTCAACCCGTAAATTTGCATATTTCACTCCCAAACACCCCTATTTCCCGAAGTAAGAAAAAACTCAGTTTCGACTACGATTCGTTGGAAAAATTCTAGTCGTTGTGCTGCGATTATGAATTAAGAAAATGTCGTTGTATCTTGGGGACGATCGATGCTAACCGAAAGCACTGTATATCGGGGCGATTTCGTCTTACGGACAGTGTGTTCAACACACGCCTCGACTGGAAGGAATTTTAACTCCTTTCATTCTAGAAACTTTAATCAGATCTACCCCAAGTCGTGGATCGTATGGAGTACTTCAACAGATTGTGGAACGAGCTGTTCATCCTCATGTGCTTACTCTTTGTCGTTCTAGCCGTGTTCATGTACTGGGCTCTCACGCACTGTGTCTGCATCTAATCAACAATCCGACGTTCATCTGCACCGACCGAAGAGCCACAAGAAACCATTTCATTATATTGCCGCCGACCACACGCAACCGAAGGAACTACCATCATATTGATACTATATATAATATGGAAAATGCCTTCCCTTGTTTGCATGCATCTATATATCATATTACGTCATATCCTCAAGAAACTCTTAATAAATAAGACAAAAGGAGAAGATTATATATAGATGAGGCCTCTTAGGGGAAGGCCTACGTCATCTATATAAACAAGGGGAGGCAATAACAAGGGAATGCTTACAATCATGGCAATAAACGAAGGGAATGCTTACAATCATGGGAATGCTTACATTCATGGCAATAAAATAAACGAAGGCCTACGTCATCTATATATCATATTACGTCATTCCCTTGTTTTATGTCGTCGTATTGTTTTATCTCCCCAAGCGATTGTTTTTTGTTTCTCTGGCAATCTCTCTTAGACTATATCCACCACTTACAGCTTACAATCATGCTTGCTTTCTTTCTTCATTTTCGCCTACAGAGTTTCCGTCGAAAATTCAATGTTCATGGGCGAGCATCCAAATTCTCCGTTAAATCGAAGATGCTTAAATTTCCTTGAATTTTCTCATTGATCTCATAGCCAAATTCATGGCGTATGTTTTCATTGTTTTTTGTATACGTTGCTACGTCTTATGATGTTTTTTTTGTTTCAATATTTGAGACCACCTAAGTGAAGGGATTCTTGAATCACGCTCTTTTTCACATCGATTTCAAATCTGAATTTAGATTTTGTATTCATCAATCGAAATTTAGATTTTTTACACCAAGATCTACATTATTTTATTCGTTTTAATCTTTGTATTTCGTATTAAAACTTTTTGAAGATAAAAACGTGCCGGGGGGGAGTTAATTAGGCTTATAAAAGTTTGCGCTTCTTCTTTTCACAAATCTATGTAGTGACTTAGGAATGCCTACTAATGCTTGTGATGAATATGCCTGATATATTCTAGTTACGTCGGATGTGTGTCGGGTATGTCTCACAGTGATAAAGAATAACTGAAAAGTAAATGCGAGATAGGATTTTTGTAGAGGTTATAATCCCCAACTGGGGTTTACTCCTCTCCTTTTGCTCCCCAAGAGTTTGACCAATCACTATAATGAACCGTAGCTGGATACAAAACTGATTGGTTAGCCCGATACACAACCGAAACAAGTCGAACACTAGCCACACTAGGTTACCACACGCCGAGTCTCGCTCCTCGGAATCTCCTGATCCCGACAGACACAACTCGCTACCAAAAGGCCCCTGGAACTCGTCCTTTCCTTCACGTGTGCGTAAACGTCGACCTTGCCTCCTTGGATTGCTCACGTCCGAATACAACATGTCCGAAGACAGAATATATGGTGGGATGATGGAATAACAGGATGGATCACTCGCCCAGTGATGGAATCGCAAGTTAAAGCTCAGATAGGTAGAAAGCTATCGCAAGTGAGGGCTCAGGAATCTTTCAGTATGTTTCTGCTCGAAAATCTCTCGTAGACGTATGTTCACAATTTCTAAGTTGTCGAAATTATGAAGTGTAGCATGTATATAAACCTTTTCAATCATCACTTCACATGGAAAATCATATCACATAATAATCATCAAATAAAACATATTTTCCATGCAATTTTCGCGAGTCAACAAGCCATGTAGATCATGCTCATAATCAATTCGTTCACAACGGTCATTAGCTCATTAATGCATGATCATATTCCATATAAAGCTCAGATTCGTTCTCAAAGCATATTCAATCATTTCGACATATATTTACCATATCAGCACTTTCCCTAAGTGATTCCCTGCTATCTGTTTCTATAATAAATCAATTCAGATTTACTTTTCAAGTATAGCACACGAAATAGCACCACATCAATGCATTTTCCATGTTTAGCACATAATATCCAATCAACATATTTACCATCTTTAGCGCACAACTCAAATCACAGCATTTATATCACGAATTAATATGCCATAGCAGAACTTCCTATATATCAGAGATCACAACCATTTCAGCACATACCATATATTATTGCATCTAATCCAAAAAGTCAATCAATCAATTCTTTTCTAAATATAATATCCTAATAAGTATAAGGAAAGATATCAACTTAATATTGCACATTAAATTTAGTGGAAAGCATGCAAAAATCGTATATGTGATTTTCATCCAGAAATAACCGATTTCCAACAGATATATCACTTTCCATATATAAACAGCATATTTTCCATATACAGCCCAACAGGATATCTCATACGTTATTTCTATATAAAGCACAGTACGATATATCCTATCACATGGGCTGTATATAACATGCGACACATAGTCTCATCAAATAATCACAGAATCACATGTGAATCAAATGTTCAACAATTTAATCAATTTTAGCTCATATGTAATGTATGGTCGGATATTGTCATGAACTTAGACGTTATATTAATCACAAATCGAATTGCTTAATTTATAGACCTAACGTCATTACAATTACATTGTTCATCAAAACTCTCTAACACGTATGGACCAAAAAGGTCAACACTTTTCTTTTTGATGTAATGATCACTTTTATTATTGATGTAGCAACATAAGAGAGATATTTGCTTCTATTTTTTCCATAGCCAATCTTTAGTATTATAAAGGAACATAAGGAATAAATTCTTGATTTGTATCCCAGTGACTCATTTGGAATCTTTATCTATGTCATTGAGGTTGGCCTTATTATTTTTGCTATTGAAAGCTCATTATGCCTTTATTTCTCGCAGATTTTCAGGTCCTACATCTACGCTATATGTAGTCCTGGACACAAATAAAATATTCCACTTCTTTATCACCGGCCCTTTTTACATCTACGATGATATTTAATATTTATGCAGCATAAAAAAAAAAAAACTATAGACTCTTAATTTGGTATATCGATAGTCTTAAAATTTTAGGGTCATTCTGTTTCTCAAGGTTAAAAAAATGGATTCAATTTATTCGTTTTACTTTCAAATTTCTCTCTCACGGATACAGATTCTTGATTTGGTATATCGTAGTTGCTTTTTAGGGTTTCTTTTTGTATGATTTTTGCTCTAATATCATATATCGCATCGTCCTACGTCTGTGTAGTTCTATTGAGTTCAACAATTACGTATTATTCATTCGTTAATGAAGTTGAGGGAAGCTTATGAAGAGGCTGAGCTTTGTTAGAAAAGTATGCAATTTTGTAATCCAATCGACCTATTGTACGTCCCTAGTCAGCACTGATTATGATAGACTAGGAATTCATCGAATTTGGATACATGACATTCTTTTAAAAATGTTAACGATTCGATCATTTGACATATCATTGGGATACTAATTATGGATTACTTAATACCAAATTTGGGAATTGGATTATTTGCTAATCATTTTGAAGAAATAAAAGTTGTCTATCTAGTGAATGATTAAAATCATAAATCAGTTATTTGTTATGGGCCCAATGGATACTAATGACTTAGCATAGTTATGCTATTTAATTAAGCATGCGTAAGGCTGTAAATGAGCTGAGCTCGTGCTCATTTTCGAGGCTCGAGCTCGACGAGCTTTTCAGCTCAGAGCTCAAGCTCATTTGAGCTCTGATGAGCTCAAGCTCGAGCTTTTTAAAAACAATGAAAAAATAATTAAAATTCATATATTTAATTAAAATTTAAAAAATAATAAAAAAGAAGCTTACGAGCATGTTTATGAGTTTTCGAGCTCTTATGTTTGGGCTCAAGCTCGAGCTCGACATAAATGAGCTCGAGCTTGAGCTCAACATAAATGAGCCCGAGCCGAGCTTTTGTCGAGCCGGCTCGGCTCATCTTTTACCCCTAAGCGTGGGGCTTGAAATAACCGGTCATCTAGTATGTCAAATAAAACTTTATTAAAAAACTAATTAATGAAATTAAAAAAAATCACACATTAGGTTTAATTACTAATTTTAGTTATTCCACCTTTAATTTTATAGTAAATGAATTTTCACTTTATATACTTACAAATATATATAATTAGAGTTAAATTATAATCTCTATTAAAATTAAGGCTGGGCGACCTATGTATAAGTTGGTTTCACGCCTCAAGTCCTTGAAGCAGGCCTTGAAGGATGGCGTGCGAAAGGCGATCTTCATCAAAATGTGCTTGATGCTAGCCACTTCCTTGAGCTGAGCTAGAGGTTCACTCATGACTTTCCTGACGAAGAACGCTTCACCACTCTTGAGGGGGTTTGTCGAGCCCTCTTTGCACAGGCGGTTATGATTGAGCAACGAGCGAAACTGTCTGGTTTAAGGACGGCGATGTAATAACCGCAAAAATTTAATACGGGGTTTCCGATATAATTAGCAATGTAAAGATTAAATTAGAGATATTGTGTGTTATAGATAAAGAATGTAAGACTTTGGGTGAAAAATATAATCATCCGAATCTGAATTAATTTGAAATCTCAATAATTTGGAAGCATTTAAATAAAAAGGAAAATTCGAAAAGATAATTGTTTACATTTCGTGAGAGAGAGTTTTTCTCACCCTCCCATGGAAGTTCGAAATATACCATGTATTTTAATATATAATACTAAAAATATAGCTAAGGGTGAACTTTAGTGAAATTAATAATATAATACATAAGTATAACTTACTCAAAGAGGAAGGGTTAAAAAGTTTGTGTACATGAATATTTAGGCTTAGTTTCGTAGATGTATATTAAAGCAAGGAAGTTTTTGTGAAAAGACCTAGAATAACTACACATGTATATATATAATAATATCCACAAATCAAATCAAAAGACACGTGGTGGTCATTAAAATAAATGCTAAGTATGACTAAGGAAAAATCTTGTATGAGATAACGAATACTTGAAAAGAAATTTCTCAATGATTAAAGCTTTCGTGGGAAGCCAGATACAAGTAGAATTAAATATGTTTCAATAAACACTCTACATATGTAAATTAATCATATCATATAATAATGCTAAACTCAAAACTAGGAAGTTTTCGTAATAGGAGGTCCAAAGCTTTCGCATGTACACATAAAGTAAATACAACAAAACAAATAATATTAAATCAAAGTAGTTACACGTGGAAGAAATTAAGAATATGGATAAGCGTGACTAGGTTTCTTAACTTTAAGGTAACATGTATTATCTTTCGATATATACAACACGTACACAAATGAACTATTATATTGATGACTTAAACCGAACATATAGCCAGGCCGAGGGTTGCTCGACAACACAATGAAGCATTTAACGTAAGGGAATTATGTTTGAAAGCTACGGAGTTTAGGATATTTCATCTATTACTTCTAAATATGTTATGTTTATTAGGGCCATAGATTTTCGATGTTCATATGGACTATGTAACTTTATAAACAAGTCTATAGTGGATTATATGATATTTCCATGAATTATATAAGTATTGAGAGAATATAGTTGTGTGTGATATGGTCCAAAAGGTAGACGGGCCGAAAAATAAGAAAATAAGGATAAGCCCAACAAGAATGGCCCAAAAGAGAAGATATTCTACTGTGCATTGGGAGCTGCGAGGACCTCCGGAAACGCCTAATAACCGCTGGGCAAAACCAGGTCTCCGGGGTACTTGACATCTGAAGAGACGGCAGGAAGAAGAAAGGAGGCGGGAAAACACGTGTCGATACAGGGATGGGCCGTGCTGCTGGGATTACTGCGACAGATGCGACCACTGTGCAAAAGCTGTCCTGACAGGACTACTTTTGCTGTACATCGTGTCAGAACGTCACTTCCCCCAGGAAATCCGCCCCTAGACCTCCCTAGACCCGCGAAGCTCCTATAAAAGCAACACTTAGAGTATTTTCAGCGGCAGAATCATTAAGAATATAGAGAAGACGCCATAATTCTCTCTAAAACACATAAATGTTCTCTTTTCGTGTACTTAGCATATTTCGAGTAAGAATGAGCGATCTGAGTGTGTACTATCTGAAATAGTGAAAAGAAGTATTCTCTGGAGCGCCGTGGACGTAGGACCTTACAAGGTCCGAACCACGTATATCTCGTGCCTTTTCCGTTTACGTCCCTTTTTACGTCCCTTAAGCACCTCACACACTTTCTACGACTTTGAGATTTAAACCTACCGCTATATAAAACATCCCCACGAATATCAAAATTCTTTGGTGTGGGAGAGCCCCACATCAGTGTGAATTATGAATAGTCATCGTGACTTTTATAGGGTTGAGATTTTGTTTAAATTTTGATTTGGTTAGGTGCGTGCGTTGTGAAAAATCATACATATGTGCCATATTAAGTATCGAAATGATTTTAGTAACTGCATATTCTAGATAACAGGGAATAATTACGGGTTTATGTGGTAAGAGTTTTTGGGTATAGGTAATTAGGATATGAAATGTGTTTTAAGTAAGCGAGCATCGTTTAGGTTTTGTCCATAGAAGTTTTCGGTGTGCCTAAAACGTTTCGACTCACTTAAGAAAGTTTTCGTTATTGGTAGTAAGTTTTCGCATTTCTGTGTTCAATAGCTGAAAGATTTTTGTAATTTAAGGTTCGGTGTTACAATGTTTTCAGCCTTGTATAAAAGCTTTCGGTATTTTATATTTTATTTAGTTTTCGGCAGTACTAGAAGTTTTGGCGTAGGCATAAGTTTTCGGCATTTCTTGATGTTTTACGACACTCTAGGGTTTTTGGTATTTTTAGGGTTTTTGTCAATTTAGGGTTTCGATACTTAGGGTTTGGAAATTTTGAACTTTATGTGACTTAGTAAATATACTGATATAATAATATTTTGTGCTCAAATACTCGAACTGTAGGGAATTCACCAGGATTGTCGGCTGATTTTATCGGAAGACAGGTAGGTGAATTATTCATCTACAATGCGTAAACACCTATGTGATATTTACGTGATTCTATGTGATTAAATGAATTACGTGTTTTACGTATGTCTCACGTGAAAATATGTTTTTAAGTTATCACGTTTATATGCATGCATATGCATATCATATCACAGAAGTGAGATATTTACAGTTGAGACAGTGACGATTGAGATATTGACGAGCGGGGTAGACTGAGATGATTGTGACTGTTGACTCGTTGAGGAGTCGAGGTTGGTACTCATATGACACCTGACGGCAGAAAGGCGTGATCGATCTGTCTACTCGGGCGTGAACGTCCCGAGGTGCAAAACCCTCGTGATTTTATTTTTAGCGGAGGGAGCGACCTGACAGGGCAGTTGCGTGATCGTCAAAACGCTGTCGGCGTAGGCTACCGCTTACGGAAGAGCGGCCTAGCAGGACAGTTGCGTGATCGTCAAAACGCTCCTAGTGTAAGCTTCCGTATATTATTATTATGGGCGCGTGAGGTGTCGAGTCTGACCTAGGGCCCTGTGTTGTGTGATTTGAGATAGGATTGTGGAAAAAAGAAAGAGTGAACATTGCATGTGAGATATGGGATCCGGAATGAGCGTTCACGTGCATACATGCATTTTTATTCACTTACTGGGCAAATCGCTCAGTGTTTACGTGTTGTAGGTACTGAGTCTGACTCCGACACGCGTCAAGACTGAGGCGGCTGGTGGCGGTGCTCCACGGACTTTTGAGGGCGGGGCAGTACATGGATGAAGACCTGTGGAGCGATAATAGGATTTTTCTGTTCTTTCGACATTTTTGGGACTAAGCCCGTTGTACAGATACTACTATGTAAAATAATATTTTATTGTATTATATTATCTTTTAGGAAAAAGTTTTTAATTGACGGGCCTTCCGCGTTTATGTTGCGGAAATCCGCCACTAACCGTAATTAAAAAATGAGGGTCGCTACAGGCGACCAATGCACGTCTTACTTCTTCAAGTGGGTTGCAATGCGCCGGGCACGTAACCACATTGTTTCACTCGAGGATGCGGATGGGGCCTCGATCGTTGTTCTTGGGTTGGTTACCGCGGAGTTGCTCCGTTTCTATTCTGGCCTATTAGGCACATCGACCTCTACTGATCCCGTGAATAGTTATTCCCTTCAGGCCTTTATCTCGCACACGCTGACGACATATGACTCTCTTTCTTTGGTTGACCCTATCGAGGTGAAGAGATAAATGATGCCTTTTCCCATGGGAGATGAGAAGGCTCCTGGCCTGACGGTTACACGGTCGCCTTCTTCAAAACGTCATGGCCTATTCTTGGGAATGACATTATTATCGCCAAGAGTTTGTTCATTCAGGGATACTTCTCAAGGAGTATAACTGTAAGCTCGTTGCCATCATCCCAAAGTGCGATACTCCTTGATGGCCATCGGATTTCAGGCTCATCTCCTGTTGCAATGTCATATACAATGTGATTTCCAAGGTGCTTGCAAATCGCCTCAAACGCCACCTACCGTCGCTGGTTCACCCCTCCCAAACGACTTTCATCCCAGGATGGCGAATTACAGAAATCTTCTACTCGCCCAAGAGCTTTCTCATGGCTATAGGAACTCCCATCTCCCGCCACGTGCTCGTTTGAAAGTCGACCTTGCAAAGGCGTATGATAAAGATGAGTGGTCATTTATTCTTGTGGCCTTGGGAGTTATGAATTTCCATCCCACCTTCGTTCATCGGATTCGATGCTGCCTCACCTCCATTTTTTTCTCCCACAATATTAATGGCTGCATGGAGGGATGTTTTACGTGTAAACGTGAGTTAAGGCAAGGTGACCCAACTGCGCCTTATCTTTTTATGATTGTCACGAAAGACTTTTACGATATTCTTCAGTCCTGTATATCTAGCTCTGTTGGGTTCAGATATCACTGGCGCTGTGAAGCCTCATCTATAGCCCTTCTTTCATTTGTGATGATATTCTCCTTTTTTTGTCATGCTGATGCTGCTTCGATCACCACGCCCTTAGGCGCTTTGGTCGCATGTCTAGGCTTCAAGCCAACCGTCTAAGACTGAGATCTTTTTATCAAAGTGAGTGGAGTCTCTAGCACCATTACTCCAGTCGATCATGGGTTTCCAACTCGGCCAACTACCGGTTCGTTATTTGGAGCTGCCACTCATTTTTTCGAGACTCACGTTGCAAGACTGCCATCCGCTGTTGACTTTGGTCGACAGACGCTTGTGCTCCTGGCTAAATCAATCACTGTCCTATGCAGGTCGCGTTCAGCTTACTCGTTCGGTCGTGTCTGCAATTCACATCTACTGGTCTGGGGCTTTCTTTCACCCCAAGGGCGTGATCAAGGAATTGGAGGCGAAGATGCGGCTCTTCTTGTGGGACTCTTCGGCGGCCAAAGTTGCGTGGGTTGATGTTTGTCGCCCTCGTGCTGAAGGGGATAAGCCATTCGCTCGATGGAGACTGACAACCGGGCTTTAATGCTTAAACAACTGTGGAGTACTTTAGAGCATGACCCTACGTCTATATGGACCCAATGGCTTTATGACACGCGTCCTCGACACAAATCCCTTTGGATGGTTAGTGTTTCCGTTACAACCTCATGGAGCTGGCGCAAGCTCCTAAAGCTTCGGCCTCTTTTACGATCTCTTACTCGATTCAAGATTGACGATGGAATTTCGATCTAACTTTGGTTTGATCTTTTGATGACGACTGCCCTCCTCATCGAGCGTTATCCCCGGGGCCCACTAGCTATGGGGTTGCCCTCGAATTCTATGCTAGCCACGGTGATCTCTCATGTCGGTTGGAGCTGGCCTTCTCCTTCTCGGACGACTACGGAGTTCCTTTCTTTCGGTCCCTCTCTCTCGCCATGCAATCCACTTTCCCGTGACACCATCATTTGGACTAGTTCGAGAGACGGCCACTTTACTACGGCTCCAGCTAGGGATGTGTTACGTCATCACCATGATCGTGTTGTATGGGATGCCCTCTTTGGTGGCGCTTTGCACAATCCTTTGGCTGGCTTTTACATGATCGGCTCTCCACCAGAGGTAAGGCTTGGGTGGCTTATCAAGCTGACTCTCCCTTTTGCAACCTTCGCGATTCGGGAATGTCTGAGTCAGTGAACCATCTTTCTTTGACTGCCACTCTCGAGACATTATTTGCTCCTCCTTCGATGGAATACCCATTGCAGTTGACTGTTTTGTGAATGGCATCGTGGTATTTCTTGGGCATCTATTCGATGGCGTGGGAGTCACCTTTCCAACCTCGCGTCGCAACACCTGCTTGCCTCACTGGTTTATCATATCTGGTTGGAACGGAATCGGGTGATGGCGGGAGAATCGGTTTGGCACACCTGAGCGCCTGGTTGAAGAGGTGGTTCGCCTTGCTGCCTACGCCTATCGACTATACATATACAATTCGCTTTTCAACTTTTAGCTTTACGTAGACTTTAGCGTTTAGTTTGGTGATTTCTTTCATTGTCCACGTGCTATACCATTTGTACGCTTTTATTATTACTATTATTAATATACGGGAACATTCCTAAAAAAAAAATTTATCAACTGTCATATAAAAAATAGTAAAAATAAAAAGGAATTATGAAAAATCTTAAACAAAAGATTGCAGCTGCGGCATAAAACCGATCGCTATTGCACTACCATAAAAGGCATTAGTTCTTTACTACTGTGTATTGGTTAGACCATCTCCAATCGAGAAATGCATTCTCAAACTCAAATGCATTCACAAACTCAAAATGCAGTAATTCTTCTCCAACTGGTCAACTCATTCTGAAACTCAATAGACTATTTTTGTAATTCACTTTCACAAAAAAATTTTACACATTTCACTACTACCCACATATTTTACAACTTTACAAATTAGACAACATATATTATTTTACAATCATTTTGTAGGACAAAGGAAAAATCGACAAAGACGAGAAGAAAATAAAGACTACAGATATTATTTTACAAGAAGAAAATAAAGACAAGAAGAAATAAAGACAACAGGTAATAGTTTACAATCGTCAGCTTTTCTACCACAAAGACAAGAACAAAGTAAAGTGCTTTAATGCAATTAAAAAGGATCAATCGCATAGTAACTACTCAAAATGCAAACATCCATCCAAATGAGGAGAGAGAAGATATCCGACACATTTTCAGTTTATTTTTGGTGTTCGGATGGACTAAATTTACTCCAAATTTTGGGTTTTTGGTGTTCGGTTGGAGATGCTCTTATAACTATTATCGAGATGCTTTTTTTCTACGAGAATAATATCAATTTTGAGTTTTTAGTACTTTGTGTTAACAATATCCAGAGCTGCCAGAGCCACAGAGCTCGTGATTGTGGATTCCTTCAACTTTGTTTGAGGCATTACTTATATTTCATTGAAAAAATAAATCATAACAATTTTTATTTCTCGCTTTTATACATTTTATTGAGTACCTCAGGTATCTTAATAACGAGTCGGAGCACTTCAAGTGTTGCGACCCAAGTCTTCTGGTGGCTATAGGAAACAATGAGTCAGCAAGTAGCGAAATTGATTTCCTGGATGATATAATTAAAGATTCGCATCGGGCCGGCACTTACATGTGCGCCTATTTGTGACGGGTAAGTAAAATAAGATAAATATTTCCTTAATTCATAGCATATGTTATAAATAATTATTTCGTTTCGTTTGTTTAATGAGCATTGTATTCTATTGGTCATCGACCTTTCCGCAAACACAGTATTTGTGTTCGATTCGCTCGCACTGAACATCAGCGTAAGGAAGATAAGAATCCGTCCTTGAGCGATGCGAAAGTTCTTTATATACAATAAAGTTCATATACTAGTAACTTCGTATTATAAAATTAATTTATTTTACTTACTTTAGAGTTTCTGGGAAATTTTGATGGCGTCGCTCTTGGGGTGCGGTTGGAAACCGAAAAAGAAATCAAAGGTTACTTGGAAGGATGCAAGGTTTGCATTTGACATATGAATTTTCAAAGTTATTTGAGTTGAATTATTACCATTTGATTTTGAATTACATGAAAATCTTTCTAAATTAGTGCTCATGACAACCGAGAATGAGTGAGCTATGTGGATATTACGTCATGAGATACACGTACGATATTATCAGCAAACGTATCGGCAGCGATACAGCCAACTTGCCAACGGTATTGAACTTTAAGACCATCAGCTTCTTTAAGCTTCAAGTTTAATATATGTTTATTAGTGTGTCTTCATATTATCATCTCGTTTAATGTTTTATAGATGTTAGAGCGCTCCTCCTCTTACGACGTCGAAGAAATTAACGAAGTACGGAAATTGTAGGCGGAGCATTTTATGCACTCTTTGACGTAGGTTAGACTTTTGAGTTATACGTTGGTGTTTATGTTATGAAATCGATATTTGTTGGCCGACGATGTAACATTAGATTAGTTATCGTTGAGGGTTGATTGTTGGGACTAGACCTGGGTAATGGGCTGGGTCAACCGAGACCAGGCCCATGCCCAGAACCGGAACCGGTAAAAACAATTCAGGACCCACGGCCCGTCCCAGTTAAATTGGGCAGGACCGGTTACGGTAATCCAAAACCCCGGATTACCGGTTCCCGTTCCGGGCGGGTTCCGCTCCGGCCGTTATTTTATTATTTATTTATTTTTTTTTTTTTTTTATTTTTTCATTTGACTGTTGAAATGGTTATTTTATTATTTTTTTATATAAAATGAAATTAAATATTTTTATTACCAAAAACCAAAAAAAAAAAAAAAAACAAATGGGCCGAACCGGCGCGGAACCATTAACGGCCCGTGGGTCCAACTCATGGTTCCGTTCCGGTCGCAAAAAATTAGTCCGGAACCGGAATCGGAACCGGGGTCGGAACGGTGCTAGAACCGGTGGAACCGGCCCAGCCCGGCCCGGCCCATTACCCAGGTCTAGTTGGGATAATTTTTTGGTCTACTTAGTTGATTTGGATTTGATTGTTGGGGCATGAAAAGACCAAAAAAAGTATTTTTAACAAAGAAATAGAAGGTCATGGGCGATGTTTTTAAAAACTGTCGCCCACTCAAATTTAATATATATATATATATCGTGGGCAACAATTTCTACACCCTAAAACCAACAACCTACGGGCGGTTTTAGGCAATGGTTTCGCAAAGAACCAGCGCCTATATGTTATCTTGGGCAAAGGTTGTGCAACTGTGACGCACGGGGTCGAAGAGGGCGGGGAGTGATCGTCAGTGCAGAGAGGTGCACGGACAAGGAGCGGCTCCTGACAGGCTTATAGGCGAAAGGGTACATGAACGGACCGATCCGACACCCGCATGAGAGGGGATCCTGAGACTGGCAACGTATGGGCATGTCAGACTAAGAATCATATAAGAGAATTGATAGTACTACTCATATCACCATGGTCGACCTACCATTTCGAGAGTCCATCTATAGAAACTCCGAAGTTAAGCGAACTTGACGTTGGGCAATCTAGGGATGGTGACCCCCTGGGAAGTTTGCCCAGGGTGCGTGTGAGTGAGGACAAAGCATGCTGAAAGGTTGAATGGTGGTACAATAGGGCTACACTATCAGTCGGAGTGTCGTGGGCCCAACCACACAAGTCCCGGTAGGAACCGATGCTACAGCGACACGGTATGGGACGGGTCGTCACAGCAACCGTAGCCCAAAATGTGGAGATGGGCGACGGGACTCTGGGCGGCGCGTAGAAACCATCGCACATGACCAATAAAAACCGTTACCCATGTGCTTTTTTGCAATATTGAAGAATTTGTTATGATTCTTTGAATGTGGACAGAATAAGAACAATGGGTAAAAAAAATTGATGATATCTTTCTTATGTAGAGTTTGAGATGATGATGAAGAGTCCAGATGAAATTTGATAAAGAGCAATTTAGGTAATGAGACCAATGTTTGTAAACACTTATATTGCACCCTCAAATGCGTTTAATAAAATATCATAGTATTATTTAAAATTGATTTGTTATTAAATTAAAGGTAGAGTTATAATTAACAAAAAGTAGTAAGTTATTAATTAGCTGAAAATAGTAAGTAAAGGTAGTGGGTTGTTTATAATTGGGATTTACTTCTGTAGATAAAAAAGAATGAACTAAATGACAATTTCTTATCTACATTGTGTGTTAATAATTTTTTTATTTTTTATTTTATCAATTTTTAATTATAGATAATACATGATTGATTGAAACTTGAAATGACCAAAAGAAATTGAAGGTTTTTTATGAGAGATAGACTATTTATAAAATAAGAACAGATGTCCAACAAACAATGAATGGCTAATGTCAATTCTGGTAAAGTCCTCCGGACAAAATAAATATAAGGAGACCATCAACTTTCCAATAAACAACGATCATATTCAATTGTGATGGGTGGGTAAAGTCCTCATTTGACAAAAAATATATCAAAAAACAGAATATTTTCCAAAGGACATTTCAACTTTGCGATCCTCAAGTGTAGCAATGGAGTAACTTTAGGAACGAAAATATATGTGAGCCACACATGCTAATCGCATTTTAAGCATATTGATACTATATATAATATGAAAAACGGCTTCCCTTGTCTGCATGCCTCTATATATCATATTATGTCATTTCGTCAAGAAACTCTTAAAATAAGACAAAATGTGCAGATTAAAATCAAGAACGGAGTAGGTTTTCATTTGTTCTTTGTATTTTCTTAGTCGAAGATGAGGAAAGAAGCCAATCGTGATTGTAAGATCTAAGTGATGGATATAGTCAGAGAGATTTCAGAGAAACAAAAAGTAATATTTTGGGGAGAATAAAAGAATACGGCGAATGAGGCTGAAAATTTAAGGGTTTGTGAAGAGTCGGCTAGGGTTTTTAGGTTTTCTGTGAAAATGCAGCGTGCGGCGACTCGACTTAAATACAACATACAATCGACTTCTTTTATTTATTTTTATTTATTGGTAAGGATAAAGAAAAATCAAGGATATGCTTACTATATGATATATGACTTCAAAGCAAATTGTTGCTTTCTCTTTATCTATGGCTGAAAAATTTAATGAGTAAAATATATTCACGGCAGTTGAGTTGTATTTAACTCGACTCGTCGTTTTCTATACATTGCGTTTTCAAAGAAAACCTAGAAACCCTAGCGGACTCTTTATAAACTCTTAAAGTTTCAGCCCCGCCCCTCGTATTCTTTTATTCTCCCCAAGCGATTGTTTTTTGCTTCTCTGGCAATCTCTCTTAGATTATATCCACCGCTTGGAGCTTACAATCATGCTTGGTTTCTTTTTCCATTTTCGACGAATAGAAAGTTTCCGTCCAATGTTCATGTGTGAGCACCCAATTTCTCCGTTAGATAGAAGATGCTTAAATTTCCTTGAATTTTCTCATTGATTTTCAGTGCCAAGGTATGTTTCATCGTTTTTTGTATACATTTCTTATCTATCATTGCTACGTCTTGTGACGTTTTTTTTTTAATATTTGTGCCGCAAGTGAATGAATGGATTCTTGAATCATGCCCCTTTTCACATCGATTTCAAATCTAAATTCTTCGTTTATCCCTTTTATTTTACTCACTCATTTTCTATTCATCAATCGAAATTTAGATTTTTCTACACCAATTTCAGATCTACAATTGTGTATTCGATTTCAATGTTATATAATATTTCGTATTAAAACTTTTCTTTTGATGTACCAACATCACTTCAATATTTATGTAGCTAACATAAGAGAGATATTTGCTTCAATTTTTTCCCATAGTCAATCTTTAATATTCTTAAGGAACGTAAGGAATAAATTCCTGATTTGTATCCCAATGACTCATTTGGAATCTTTATCTATGTCAATGATGTTGGCCTTATTATAATATTTTTTTGGTTGAAACCTCATTACGCTTTCTTTCTATTTAAGGTCTACATCTATATGAGCTTGTGGAATAACTTCTAGTAATATCAATTTGTTTTAAGGAAAAAGCTTATATGGATTTGGATCTGGGGTTGAATTGGGCTTGAAAAAATTCCTACATTAATGAAGTTGAGGGAAGCTAATGAAGATGGCTTTGTTGGGTAACCCAATCGATCTATTTGTCACGTCTCAAGTCAAAACAGACTTGATAGACGAGGAATTCAACGCATAATGGACACATGAATGTTATAATTCGATAAATGACGTGTCCTTGGGGCACTAATCATTGATTGCTTAGAACCAATTTTGGGATTTTGATTATTTGTTTGTTATTAATTTTAGTCTATCTAGCTAGTCTTCGGATTATTTAAAATCGTAAATATGCTTGTTGTTAGACAATTCATGGGCCCAGTGGATAATAACGGCTCAAATGCTTACGTGGGTCTCATCAAATAGTGGGCCCAATGGATACTAAAGACTTTTCGCACAACGATTTTATTAAATTACCATTATTTGTGAGGCCGGACGGAGGCGGCACTAAATTATATATCTGGCAAATCGAAATACAAATGCAGAATCTTAACTAGGAGGGTAATGGTAATTGAGATCAATATGTAATGCGCTGACCGATAATGAAATATAATAACAAGTAATAAATGTAGTTCATAATATATCACAAGTTTATATTGTACGGATGGAAAATAAATTCCAAATAAATAGGTATACCTATTTATTTATATACTAGTTTATTACCCGTGCATTGCACGGGTTAACTATCTATAACTATTTTATATTAATAAATAATTATTTAAGTGGATAGTGTGATAGTGGGTCGTTTATAATTAGGATTTACTTTTATGAGACACGTGGCAGCATATGGGGACACTTCATCTTCATGAGTGGACTTAATTATCATTTGTTGTCGAAAAGAATGTATTAAGGGAAGGCATGATTTGCGGCGGCCTTGTCCGAAGGAATTTACGAAGGCCGTGCTCTGCATGTTTTTCGCCTGCTTCGTAATTCTCGAGAACTGCCGATCTATGTGCTTTATTAATTCTGCGACGACCATATTATTTTTAACAAAATTGTGGTGAATTTGACTTCACAATATAAATAACTATTGAAATATAATTTTTACTATATATATTGTAACCATAATGATGTATTTACCTGACGTCAGGATTGAGGAAGACACTCCTAGAGTTGAAACACGCACATCGAAGTCACGAAGCTCATTGCAGTTACTAAAGGATATACCTAACGATAAAAAATAAATAAAAAGAATCAACTAATTACTATTCATTTTTAAATTTGATTTATACTACAATGAAGCCTAAATATATCAAATGAGACCAATGTTTGCAAACACTAATATTGCACACTCGAATGCGTTTGAAAATATCATATTATAATTTAAAATTGATTTCTTATTAAATAAAAGGTAGAATTATAATTAACAAAAAACAGTAAGTTATTAATTAACTGAAAATGGTAAGTAAAGGTAGTGGGTCGTTTATAATTAGGATTTACTTTTGTAGATAAAAAAGGAATGAAATTAAACGACAATTTCTTATGTACAATGTGGGTTAATAATTATTTTAATCAATGTTTAATTATAGATAATATATGATTGGTTGAAACTTGAAATTGACATACCAAAAGAAATTGACAGTTTTTATGAGGTATAGACTATTTATAAAATAGAATAGATGTCCAACAAACAATGAATGGCTAATGTTAATTGTGGTAAAGTCCTTCGGACAAAATAAATATATAATTCGGGCGAACAAGGAGACCATCAACATTTCCAATAAACAACAATCATATTCAATTGTGATGGGTGCGTAAAGTTCTCATTTGACAAAAATATATATATATATATATATATATATATATCAAAATACAAGAAAAATTCCAAAGTTCATTTCAACTTTGCGATCCTCGAGTGTAGCAATGGAGTGACTTTAGGAACGAAAATATATGTGAGCCACGCATGCTAATCGCATTTCAAGCATATTGATACTATATATAAAATGAAAACCGCCTTCCCTCGTTTGCATGCATCTATATTTGTTCTTTGTATTTTCTTAGTCGAAGACGAGGAATGAAGCCAAGCATGATTGTAAGATCTAAGTGATGGATATAGTCGCACAGAGATTTTCATAGAAACAGAAACATTTTGGGGAGAATAAAAGAACACGGCTAATGGCGCTGGAAATTTAAGAGTTTGTGAAGAGTCGGCTAGGGCTTTTAGGTTTTCTGTGAAAATGCAGCGTACAAAATGCGGCAATTCGACTTAATGCAACCTACAATATCCTTTTTTTATTATTTATTTAATTTTATTGGTAAGGATAAAGAGAAATCAAGGATATGCTTACTATATGATATATGACTTCAAAGCACATTGTTGCTTTCTCTTTATTTATGGCTGAAAAATTTAATGAGTAAAATATATTCACGGCAGTTGAGTTGTATTTAACTTGACTCGTCGTTTTTTATACGTTGCGTTTTCAAAGAAAACCTAGAAACCCTAGCGGACTCTTTATAAACTCTCAAAGTTTCAGCGCCGCCTGTCGTATTCTTTTATTCTCCCCAAGCGATTGTTTTTTGTTTCTCTGGCAATCTCTCTTAGATTATATCCACCACTTGGGAGCTTACAATCATGCTTGGTTTCTTTTTTCATTTTCGACGAATAGAAAGTTTTCGTCCAATGTTCATGTGAAGCACCCAATTCCTGCGTTAGATCGAAGATGCTCAAATTTCCTTGAATTTTCTCATTGATTTCAAGAGCCGAGGTATGTTTTCATCGTTTTTTGTATACATTTCTTATCTATCATTGCTAGGTCTTGTGATGTTTTTTTTTAATATTTGTGCCGCAAGTGAATGAGGGATTCTTGAATCATGCCCTTTTTCACATCGATTTCAAATTCAAATTCATCGTTTATCCCTTTTATTTTACTCACTCATTTTCTATTCATCAATCGAAATTTAGATTTTTCTACACCAATTTCAGATATACAATTGATGTGTTCGATTTTATTGTTATATAATATTTCGTATTAAAATTTTGGGGAATTCCGTATGGTGCCCCTGTGGTATAGCTTTTTTCGGTTGGTGTCCATAGTTATTTTGGGTTCCGCAAGGTACCCCTGTGGTATTGCAAATCATAACCCCGTAACCCTAAAAGATCCAAATCGACATTTTCTTGTGTTTTCTCCATTAGTGCCGACGGAAATTGCAGAAAAGATAGAAATACCCCTAATAATCGTACCTAAAATCTGAAGCCCCAAATTCATCATCAAAACCCCACCCTCTACAGCACAGCCTCGCAACGCCGGCCCCACCCCGCCACAACCCAACAACCTCCCTGCAGAAGATCGACTCTTGGATGGAGAATCGGTGGTGGAGATCGTAAAACCCAACAACCTCCCTGAGGATCCACGCCGAAGAGGCTGCGCGCAACGAATGGTCGGCGCTGCAGAGAGATTGGAGGCGCGGCGATGGAGGTGATGTTGGATCATCTCGCCTCCGTAATCGACACCGTCCATGACACCGGCGTTAAGTCCGAAATGACGTCTGGTAAATGTTTCCCCCTCTTCGGTCTGAACCCTAATTTTATAATCTGAGGTAGATACTTCTCGGACACCGGCGATAAGTCCGTCGCCTCCATGGAGCTCTGGGATTCCAGCAACCTCGTCCTCGTCGGACAGTGAGCTGAGAGATGACAGAAGTTGAACGAAGAAGATGACCGCGCATTTATTTTTTTTTCTTAATTTTTTCTTGAGCGACGGAAATTCCTTCGCTAACCCGTCTTTTTCTTTGTTTATTTACTTTTTTTCATTTTTTCCTTTTCCGTCGCAATTTCCATCGCAATTGTTGTTTAAGTATCGATTACAAGGATATCTTGTCTTTTCTGCAATTTTCGTAAGCCACTAACGGAGAAAACACAAGAACATATCGATTTCGATCTTTCAGGGTTATGGGGCTATGATTTGCAATACCACAGGGGTACCTAGTGAAACCCAAAATAACTATGGCCACCAACCGGAAAAAGCTATACCACATGGGCACCATACGGAATTCCCCTGAAACTTTTCTTTCTGATGTACCAGGATCACTTTTAATATTTATGTAGCCAACATAAGAGAGATTTGCTTCAATTTTTTCCCATAGCCAATCTTTAATATTCTTAAGGAACATAAGGAATAAATTCTTGATTTGTATGAAAGCTCATTATGCTTTCTTTTTATGAAAGCTCATTATGCTTTCTTTCTCACATATTTAAGGTCTACATTGATATAAGCTTGTGGGATAACTTCTACTAATATCAATTTATTTTAAGGAAAAAAGCTTGTACGGATTTGGATCTTGGGTGGAATTGGGCCTGAAAAAAATTCCTACATTAATGAAGTTGAGGGAAGCTAATGAAGATGGCTTTGTTGAATAATCCAGTCGATCTATTTGTTACATCTCAAGTCAAAACAGACTTGATAGACTAGGAGTTCAACGGATAATGGACACACGACATTCTTTTTAAAAATGTTATGATTCGATAAACGACGTTTCCTAGGGGCACTAGTCATTGATTGCTTAGAACCAATTTTGGGAATTGGATTATTTGTTTGTTATTAATTTTGAAGTAGTCTATCTAGCTAGTCTTAGGATTATTTAAAATCTAAATAAGTTGTTTGTTGTTATACAATTCATGGGCCCAGTGGATAATAACGGGCTCAAATGCTTACGTGAGTCTCATAAAATAGTGGGCCCAATGGATACTAAAGACCTTTCGCACAACGATTTTATTAAATTACCATTATTTGTGAGGCAGGACGGAGGCAACACTAAATTATATATCTGGCAAATCGAACTACAAATGCAGATCCTTAAAGAGGGTAATGGTAATTGGGATCAATATGTAATGCGCTGACCGATAATGAAATATAATAACAACTAATAAATGTAGTTCGTAATATATCACAAGTTTATTGTGTACGGAAGGAAAATAAACACCAAATAAATAGGTACACCTATTTATTTATATATTATTTTATTACCAGTGTGTTGCACGGGTTAACTATCTATAACTATTTTATATTAATAAATGATTATTTAACTGGATAGTGTGATAGTGGGTAGTTTTTCATATTTTTTATTATATTTTCAATCTATAATAATTAAATTTTATCGGACACGTGGCAGCATATGAGGACACGTCATCTTCATGAGTGCACTTAATTATCATTTGTTGTCGAAAAGAATGTATTAAGGGAAGGCATGATTTTTGCGGCGGCCTTGTCCGAAGGAATTTCCGAAGGCCGTGCTCTGCATATTTTTCGCCTTCTTCGTAATTCTTGAGAACCACCGTCGTTGTATGTGCTTTATTAGTTCTGCGACGACCATATTATTATTAACAAAATTGTGGTGAAATTTGACTTCACATATAAATAGCTCTTGAAATATAATTTTTTACTATATATATATATATATACATATAACCATAATGATGTGTATTTACCTGACGTCAGGATTGAGGAAGACATTCCTAGAGCTGAAACACGCACATCGAAGTCACGAAGCTCATTGCAGCTACTAAAGGATATACCTAAAGATAAAAAATAAATAAAAAGAATCAAATAATTACTATTATTCATTTTAAATTTGATTTATACTACAATGAAGCCACTAAATATATAAAATGAGACCAATGTTTGTAAACACTAATATTCCACATACGAATGCGTTTGTTAAAATAGCATATTATAATTTAAAATTGATTTCTTATGAAATTAAAGGTAGAATTATAATTAATAAAAAATAATAAGTTATTAATTAACTGAAAATGGTAAGTAAAGGTAGTGGGTAGTTTATAATTAGGATTTACTTCAGTAGATAGAAAAGGAATGAAATTAAATGACAATTTGTTATCTACAATGTGGGTTAAAAATTCTTTTAATCAATTATTAATTATAGGTATACATATGGTTGAAAACTTGAAATTGACATACCAAAAGAAATTGACAGTTTTTATGAGGTATAGACTATTTATAAAATAGAATAGATGTCCAGCAAACAATGAATGGCTAATGTTAATTTTGGTAAAGTCCTCCGGACAAAATACATATATATTTTGGGCGAATACGCAGACCATCAACATTTCCAATAAACAACAATCATATTCAATTGCGATGGGTGCGTAAAGTTTTCATTTGACAAAAAAAATATATATATCAAAAAGCAAAAACTTTTCCAAAGTTCATTTCAACTTTGCGATCCTCGGGTGTAGCAATGGAGTGACTTTAGGAACGAAAATATATGTGAGCCACACATGCTAATCGCATTTTAAACATATTGATACTATATATAAAATGAAAAACTCTTCCCTCGTTTGCATGCATCTATATTTGTTCGTTGTATTTTCTTAGTCGAAGATGAGGAATGAACCCAAGCATGATTGTAAGATCTAAGTGATGGATATAGTCACAGAGGGATTTTCAGAGAAACAGAAAATAATATTTTGGGGAGAATAAAGAACACGGCGAATGGCGCTGAAAATTTAAGGGTTTATGAAGAGTCGGCTAGGGTTTTTAGGTTTTCTGTGAAAATGCAGCGTACAAAAAAGCGGCGATTCCATTTAAATCAACCTACAATCGACTTTTTATTTATTTATTTAATTTTATTGGTAAGGATAAAGAGAAATCAAGGATATTCTTACTATGTGATATATGACTTCACAGCATATTGTTGGTTTCTCTTTATTTATGGCTGAGAAATTAAATGAGTAAAATATATTCACGCAGTTGAATTGTATTTAATTCGACTCGTCGTTTTTATACATTGTGTTTTCACAGAAAACCTAGAAACCCTAGCGGACTCATTATAAACTCTCAAAGTTCAGTGCCGCCCGTCGTGTTCTTTTTATTCTCCCAAGCGATGTGGTTTTTGTTTCTCGGGCCAATCTCTCTTAGATTATATCCACCACTTGGATCTTACAATCATGTTTGGTTTTTTATTTTCGACGAATAGAAAGTTTTCGTCCAATGTTCATGTGCGAGCATCCAATTTCTCCGTTAGATCGAAGATGTTTAAATTTCCTTGATTTTTCTCATTGATTTCAAGAGCCGACGTATGTTTTCATCGTTTTTGTATACATTTCTTATCTATCATTGCTACGTCTTGTGATGTTTTTTTTTTTAATATTTGTGCCGCAAGTGAAACGAAGGGTTCTTGAATCATGCCCCTTTCACATCTATTTCAAATCTAATTCACCGTTTATCCCTTTTATTTTACTCATCATTTTCTATTCATCAATCGAAATTTAGATTTTTCTACACCAATTTCAGATCTACAATTATTGTATTCGATTTCATTGTTATATAATATTTCGTATTAAAACTTTTCTTTTTGATGTACCAGGATCACTTTTCATATTTAAGTAGCTAACATAAGAGAGATATTTGCTTCAATTTTTTCCCATAGCCAATCTTTAATATTCTAAGGAACATAAGGAATAAATTCTTGATTCTATCCCAATGACTCATTTGGAATCTTTATCTATGCCAATGATGTTGGCCTTATTATAATATTTTTTTATTGAAAGCTCATTATGCTTTGTTTCTCACATATTTAAGGTTTACAACTATATAAGCTTGTGGGATAACTTCTACTAATATCAATTTCTTTTGTGGAAAAAGCTTATGTGGATTTGGATCTGGGGTGGAATTTGGCCTGAAAGAATTCCTACATTATTGAAGTTGAGGGAAGCTAATGAAGATTGGTTTGTTGGATATAATCCAATCGATCTATTTGTCACGGCTCAAGTCAAAACAGACTTGATAGCCTAGGAATTCAGTGAATAATGGGACACAAGACATTCTTTTAAAAATGTTATGATTTGATAAACGACATGTCCTTGGGGCACTAATCATTTATTGCTTAGAACCAATTTTGGGAATTGGATAATTTGTTTTTTATTAATTTTGAAGTAGTCTATCTAGCTAGTGTTAGGATTATTTAAAATCGTAAATAAGTTGTTTGTTGTTAGACAATTCATCGGCCCAGCGGATAATAACGGGCTCAAATGCTTACGTGGGTCTCATCAAATAGTGGGCCCAATGGATACTAAAGACTTTTCGCACAATGATTTTATTAAATTACCATTATTTGTGAGGCTGGGCGGAGGGGCACTCAGTTATATATCTGGCAAACCGAAATACAAATTCAGATTCTTAATCTGGGTTATGGCAATTGCGATCAATATGTAATGCGCTGACCGATAATGAAATATAACAAGTAATAAATGTAGTTCGTAATATATCACAAGTTTATCTTGTACGGAAGGCAAATAAACACCAAATAAATAGGTACACCTATTTATTTATATACTAGTTTATTACCCGTGCATTGCACGGGTTAACAATCTATATCTATTTTCTATTAATAAATAATTATTTAAGTGGATAGTGTGATATGTGGGTAGTTTTTCATATTTTTTTATTATATTTTTAATCTATAATAATTAAATTTTATGGGACACGGCAACATATGAGACAACCTCTCATCTTCATGAGTGGACTTAATTATCATTTGTTGTCGAAAAGAATGTATTAAGGGAAGGCATGATTTGCTGCGGCCTTGTCCGATAGGAATTTCCGAAGGCCGTGCTCTGCATATTTTTTCGCCTTCTTCGTAATTCTCGAGAACCGCCGTCGTTCTATGTGCCGAAAAATTAAATGAGTAAAATAGAATCGACTTTTTATTTATTTATTTAATTTTATTGGTAAGGATAAATAGAAATCAAGGATATTCTTACTATATGATATATGACTTCACAGCATATGGTTGGTTTCCCTTTATTTATGGCCCAAAAATTAAATGAGTAAAATATATTTCACGCAGTTGAGTTGTATTTAATTCGAGACTCATCGTTTTTTATACATCGCGTTTTCACAGAAAAACCTAGAAACCCTAGCGGACTCTTTAAAAACTCTCAAAAGTTTCAGTGCTGCCCGTCGTATTGTTTTATCTCCCCAAGCGATTGTTTTTGTTTTCTCTGGCAATCTCTCTTAGATTATATCCACCACTTGGAGCTTACAATCACGTTTGGTTTCTTTTTCATTTTCGACGAATAGAAAGTTTTCGTCCAATGTTCATGTCGCGAGCATCCAATTTCTCCGTTAGATCGAAGATGCTTAAATTTCCTTGAATTTTCTCATTGATTTCAAGAGCCGAGGTATGTTTTCATCGCTTTTGTATACATTTCTTATCTATCATTGCTACGTCTTGTGATGTTTTTTTTTTTTAATATTTGTGCCGCAAGTGAACGAAGGGATTCTTGAATCATGCCCCTTTCACATCTATTTCAAATCTAAATTCATCGTTTATCCCTTTTATTTTACTCACTCATTTTCTATTCCTCAATCGAAATTTAGATTTTTCTACACCAATTTCAGATCTACAATTGTTGTATTCGATTTCACTGTTATATAATATTTTGTATTAAAACTTTTTCTTTTTGATGTACCAGGATCACTTTTAATATTTATGTAGCTAACATAAGAGAGATATTTGGCTTTTTAAATAAAATAATGCCATTTCAATCGAAATTCAATAAAATGGGGTTATTTTGCCCGAAATTAATAAAATAGGGCAAAACGCGCCCAATAAGTGCGACGTCGCGCCTATTAGGCGCGATGATGACGTGGCACGATAAAGGAAGTTTTTTTTTTTTTATGCATCGCACCCATTAGGTGCGATGATAACTTTTTTTTTTTTTAGTTTGTTTTATATTTATTATTTATAAAATCCACAAAATCATAAAATCATCGTTATTTCACCTGATTTACAAAATAAAAATATATAAACGCATCTAATTTACTGTTTATTTCGCGACGATTAAAATGATATGCATATCTTATATTTTTCGATAATCAAAAATATTTTTTATTTATAAAATAAGTTATTTTAATTTATTAAAATAAAAAAATTTTTGATTATCGAAAATATAAGATATGCATATCATTTTGATCGTCGCGAAATAAACAGTAAATTAGATGCATTTATATATTTTTATTGTGTAAATCAGGTGAAATAACGATGATGTTATGATTTTGTGGATTTTATAAATAATAAATATAAAATAAAATAAAATAAAAAATATAAAAAGTTAACATCGCACCTAATGGGTGCGATGCATATAAAAAAATAAAAAAAAACTTCCTTTTTTCGTGCCACGTCATCATCGCGCCTAATAGGCGCGCGACGTCGCACTTATTGGCGCGTTTTGCCCTATTTTATTAATTTCGGGCAAAATAATCTCATTTTATTGAATTTTGATTGAAATGACATTATTTTATTTAAAAAGCCGAGATATTTGCTTCAATTTTTTCCCATAGCCAATCTTTAATATTCGAAGGAACATAAGGAATAAATTCTTGATTTGTATCCCTACGACTCATTTGGAATCTTTATCTATGTCAATGATGTTGGCCTTATTATAATATCTTTTTTATTGAAAGCTCATTATGCTTTCTTTCTCACATATTTAAGGTTTACAACTATATAAGCTTGTGGGATAACTTCTACTAATATCAATTTGTTTTGAGGAAAAAGCTTATGTGGATTTGGATCTGGGGTGGAATTCGGCCTGAAAAAAAATTCCTATGTTAATGAAGTTGAGGGAAACTAATGAAGATGGCTTTGTTGGATAATCCAATTGATCTATTTGTTACGTCTCAAGTCAAAACAGACTTGATAGACTAGGAATTCAGCGAATAATGGACACATGACATTCTTTTAAAATGTTATGGTTTGATAAACGACGTGTCCTTAGGGCACTAATCATTTATTGCTTAGAACAAGTTTTGGGAATTGGATTATTTGTTTGTTATTAATTTTGAAGTAGTCTCTATCCAGCCAGTGTTAGGATTATTTAAAATCGTAAATAAGTTGTTTGTTGTTAGACAATTCATGGGCCCAGTGGATAATAACGGGCTCAAATGCTTACGTGGGTCTCATCAAATAGTGGGCCCAATAGATACTAAAGATCTTTCGCACAACGATTTTATTAAATTACCATTATTTGTGAGGCCGGACGGAGGCGACACGAAATTTATATCTGTCAAATCGAAATACAAATGCAGATTCTTAATCAGGGTAATGGTAATTGAGATCAATATGTAATGCGCTGACAGATAATGAAATATAATAACACGTAATAAATGTAGTTCGTAATATATCACAAGTTTATATTGTGCGGAAGGAAAATAAACACCAAATAAATAGGTAGACCTATTTACTTACATACTAGTTTATTACCCCGTGCATTTCACGGGTTAACAATCTTTAACTATTTTGTATTAATAAATAATTATTTAAGTGGATAGTGTGATAGTGGGTAGTTTTTCATATTTTTATTATATTTTTAATCTATAATAACTAAATTTATGTGACACGTGGCTGCATACGATGACAGTTCATCTTCATGAGTGCACTTAATTATCATTTGTTGTCGAAAAGAATGTATTAAGGGAAGGCATGACTTGCGGCGGCGTTGTCCGGAGGAATTTCCGAAGGCCGTGCTCTGCATATTTTTCGCCTTCTTCGTAATTCTCGAGAACTGTCGTCGTTCTATGTGCTTTATCAATTCTGCGACGACCATATTATTATTAACAAAATTATGGTGGACTTTGAATTCACAATATAAATAGCTATTGAAATATAATTTTTACTATATATATATATTTGTATATATATATATAACCATAATGATGTGTATTTACCTGACGTCAGGATTGAGGAAGACATTCCTAGTAAGCTGAAACATCGCACATCGAAGTCACGAAGCTCATTGCAGCTACTAAAGGATATACCTAAAGATAAAAAATAAATAAAAAGAATCACATTACTATTATTCACTTTTAAATTTGATTTGAATACTCCAATGAAGCCACTAAATATATCAGTTATTTAATTTCATACCTCTGGTTTCATCCAACGGCCCATCTTACTAGCTATTTTATCTGTGTTGTGTGTTGTATGAGAACACAATGTGTCTGCATGAAGATGTGAAAACGTCTACACAGTTTCTTTGCATATTTATACTTGTCGAGGTTGAATAGTACGTACGTACATCATGAAATCGTCCGATTAGAACATTTGTTTTTTAATTTTTGGAGACGTATGTATGTATTTCAGTGTGCTGGATAGTAATTAATTTTGACCTTCGACATGAATAATACATACAATGTGCTATTTCTCTCTGCCTGTAGTTTTATCCTTATTAAATTATTCGATTTAATCATATATTTTTTCTTTGGATATTCAAACATGCTAGGCATTGGTGTATGATCAGCGTATTCAATAACAATTACATATATGTCTAGGGCTGGGGAAATGTATCGAAATACCGATATACTGTCCTTATCGTATCGAAACGTACCGAAAATATCGAAAATTTTGGTATAACGAAGTTTTTGGTAAGGTACGATACCGTACCGAAAATTTTTGGTACGGTAATGGTATGGAAATTTTAAAAATTAGGCATACCGATTATACGAAATACTAAAATTCTTAATATTATATATATATATACACACACACACCTGCATATATTATATTATTTCAAAAAAAATATGAAATGGATAAAAATATTATAAGGATCTTCGTAAATTTATTTAGCCCCATAAATTATTAATCTTCACTAATTTTTTAAATAGCCGTTTCGTTTTAATTAATCTGTATATAAAGTTGTATTTTGTGGTTATGTAAAGTGACTTGTCTTACTAAGGAGACTGACTACATGTAAATTATTTAAGGTTATTTTATGAATTAAAAATCTTTTTATTTTGGAAAAGTTGGTATTAATTATCCATCTTCGGGGCCTAAGGAGTTAGAATATTACTAAAATTCGAAAACAACGAATTAACGAGTTACGAGACACGCATGGTGATAACCCTCCGTGTGAATGGTATAGAAGGTATGATACCGATACCATACCGAAATTTCGGTATGATACCGTATCGAAATTTAAGGTATACCGAAATTGGTATGATATTGGTATGATTTTCTTCGATACCGAAATTTCGGTACGGGATACGGTATCACAGTTTTAGTACGGTATACCGTATACGGAACCACCCCTATATATGTCTATCAACATAGGAATTAGGAAATGTTTTTGCAATCCGATAAACTGATACGAGCAAAAGGGATATCGCATATTTTCCTTACTAATATATGAAAGGCCATGAGGCCTCATACCATTAACCCAAAACCTCCGTCGGCTAATTAAAATTAATGTCTTATATAATTAAAAAATGTAGTGCCATCGTATTCCGTCATGTATTCCATAATAATTAATTATAAAAAATTTAATAAATGAAAAAAGTACCCACTATCACCCATGTCATCCCACAATGATTTACCCACTATAAATTTTATTAATACAAAATAAGTAAAACCGTGCATTGCACTGATAATATACTAGTTTATATGTATTCGAAAGTGTTGGAAATAGTTAGTGATCAATTAATATTAATTATTAGTCTGAATCGTTGTCTTCAGTACGTACATTATTAAGGGGTATGATCTTTGATATTGAACAGTTATTCTATTAATAAGTTGTACTGTAAAGGGTCACGATGCTTGACAATGGAAAGAGGTAACCCTACTGAAGAGGTATTTTATATATTATAAATACATCTAGTCCCTATAGACTTTCGATTATCAGACAGAATACACACTCACATTCCCTGCAATCAAATAATATTCTAAAACCAGTTCTTGGGAGAATTTACCGATTTTGCTGTCCGTAAGTTCTATTTGTTTTGAATATCCTGGAGGAAATTGCTATCAAACCAGCAGCAACATAGTGGGGGCAATATTTCCTTAAGGACAGTGAAATCACGTTCAAAAACAAAGTCTTCATTACAGATAATTATCTAACAATCTTAAGGAAATATTCTGGTATGGAGGCTACTAGTTCGAAATCCATATTCAACAAGATGATTGATTCTGATGTCAAACTGGATCGCTTTGATGGGACAAATTTTACTCGCTGGAAAGACAAGTTACTTTTCCTTCTCACTGAACTGGGAGTTGCATATCTGCTAAGTGGAAATCTTCCTACAATTCCTGAACCATCTGACGATGATACGGAGGAGATCAAATCAGCACGCAAGAAACGCCAAGAAGATGAAGTTCGTTGCAGAGGGTACATACTTAACGCTTTATCTGATAGACTTTATGATCTATTTCGTTCGTCCGACTCGCCACAAGAAATCTGGACTGCTCTGGAAAATAAGTACACATCTGAAAAGCAAGGTACCGATAGATTCTTAAGCATGAAATTTTTTGAATTCCAAATAATCGACAATAAGCCTGTCATGGATCAAGTAGATGAATTACTTGTCTTGGTTTCTAGACTCAAGGATCTAAAAATAGAAGTGTCTGAACAGTTACAAGTGGCTGCTGTAATTGCAAAATTACCGGTCACTTGGAATAATTACAGAAAAAAGCTGTTACACACTTCTGAGGTTTTTACCATAGACCAACTCATAAAGCATATTCGAATTAGGGTTGCAAACGAATCGAACTTTTTTGGTTCGATTCGCGATTCGATTCGAAATTTTAAGATTCGAATTCGAATATTTAGAATACGAATCCGAATAAGAATATTGTTTTTGATTCGAGAAATATACGAATACGAATATGAAATCACAATATTCGATTCGAAAATTAACCGAATTATTCGATTCGAATAATATAACATAAATAATACTATAATTAATTTATATCCACATATAATATATGATAACTCACAAAACATTTAAACATAATATGCTATAACTCAATATATGTTTAAAAATAATTTATTATAATTCAATATATATTTTAAATATAATATAGTTTATATTTTAGTAAATAGAAAATGAAAGATGACTTTGAATACAAATATTCGATATTCGATTCGAATATTCGAGAAAATATTCGAATTCGAATAAGAATCGATTTTATGATTCGACTAAATATTCGAATATTCGTATTCGTATTCGATTGTCATCCGAATACGAATAGAATATTGCGGTATTCGACTCGATTCGATTCGTTTGCAACCCTAATTCGAATTGAAGAAGAAACTCGCATTCGTGAGAAAAGGTTCGCTTTAGAATCTGGTTCTAAGGTTAATTATCTTGAGTCTAGTAAAATTAATTCTGGAAAGAAAAGAAAGTTTGGTGACATTTCAAGTGACAATTCGACCAACGGCAAGAAAAGCAAGCAATGTTATTTCTGCGGAAAAAAGGGTCATTTCAAGAAGGAGTGCAGATTCTTCAAGAAAGTTAAAAGGGAGGAAAACATTTCTGCTCCAAAGAAAGCAAATATTGTTGAAGGTCCAACAAGTTCACCGGATATTGTTGCTATGATTGCTGATCTTAAAATAAGCATGATAACAGAATGCAATGCGATGACAATTGACAAATCTGGTGATTGGTGGTATGATTCCGGAGCTACCGTTCATGTCTGTAATGACAAGAGTTTTTTTCAAGAATTATGAGGTTGCTGGAAAAGAAGAAAAGGTCTTGATGGGGAATCATGATACTGCCAATGTACTTGGAAAAGGAACAGTAGAACTACAATTCACATCCGGAAAGAAGATGATCTTAATGAACGTACTCCATGTACCTGATGTGAGGAAGAATCTGGTCTCGGCGAGTTTGCTGTGCAAGAAAGGCTTGAAGGCTGTCTTAGAGGCAGAAAAACTTATAATATCTAGAAATGGTGTATTTGTAGGACAAGGATATGCTTGTGATGGCATGTTCAAATTGAATATTAATAAAGTCGATGTTTCTGCTTATATTCTTGAGTCTTCTTTTAATTTATGGCATGCTCGCTTATCACATGTTAATTATAAAACAATGAAACTTATGTCAAAACATGGTTTAATTTCGTGTACACATGAAAATGTTGGCAAATGTGAAATATGCATACAAGCGAAAATGACAAAGAAATCTTTTCCGAAAAATGAAAGAAAAACTGAATTGCTTGAATTAGTTCATTCTGATATATGTGAATTAAATGGTCATTTAACTAGAGGAGGAAATAGATATTTCATTACTTTCATAGATGATCATTCTAGATTTACGCATGTTTATTTAATGAAAACAAAGGATCAAGCTTATGAAATATTTAAGCATTATAAAGCCTTGGTTGAAAATCAATTGGAGAGGAAAATGAAAATTCTTCGAAGTGATCGAGGAGGTGAATATTTTCCAATTGAATTTTCTGTTTTTTGTGAAGACAATGGCTTAATCCATCAAACAAGTGCACCTTATACCCCACAACAAAACGGTCTCGCCGAAAGGAAAAATAGGACATTGGTAGATATGATTAATTCTATGCTTTTGCACGCTAAATTACCAATGAACCTATGGGGAGAAGCTTTGCTAACGGCTTGTCATGTGCATAATAGAATACCCTCAAAGAAATTTAAAATTTCTCCATATGAAGTATGGAAAGGAAGAAAACCAAATTTAAGTTACCTAAGGGTGTGGGGCTGTATTGCCTATTATAGAGTTCCAGATCCTAAAAGAACAAAATTAGGACCAAGAGCTCTTAAAAGTATTTTTGTGGGATACGCTGAAAATTCAAAAGCATATAGGGTGTTGGACTTAGATTCACATGTTATTGTCGAATCAAGAGATGTTGAATTTTTGGAAACATGTTTACTCAAAGATTCGAAGAATAATCAACAACCTAATAGAGCTATTCCTGATGAACATGACACAGGAAAAAATTCTAATAATAAACGAACGTTAGCAGAACCTCCTAACGAACCTAGGAGAAGTAAAAGGGTAAGAAAAGAAAAAGGTTTGGGTTCTGATTTTATTTCTTCACAAGCATTAGTCTTTCTAGTTGAAGGAAGTAGAGACGAAGTATTAAATAAAATACCCATTGTTTTGAATACGGAAGAAGATCCAAAAACATTCACCGAGGCATTATCGTCAAGAGATTCTAGTTTCTGGAAAGAAGCTATAAATGACGAAATGGACTCTCTTGTGGCAAATGGAACTTGGGTATTGGCCGATTTACCACCAGGCACTAAACCTATAGGATGCAAATGGGTATTTAGAAGGAAATATAACACAGAAGGATCCCTACAAACCTTTAAAGCAAGACTTGTGGCTAAAGGTTTTAAACAAAAGGAAGGAATTGACTTTTTGATACATATGCACCTGTAGCTCGAATAACTTCAATTAGATTATTATTTGCACTAGCTTCTATTTATGATTTATATATTCATCAAATGGATGTCAAAACGGCATTCTTGCACGGTAACCTCGATGAAGAGGTCTATATGGAGCAACCCGAAGGATTTGTACTACCTGATAATGAAAGGAAAGTCTGTAAACTAGTAAAATCCTTATATGGTTTAAAGCAGGCTCCTAAGCAATGGCATGAAAAGTTCGATAGCGTGATTTTATCACATGGATTTAGTCATAATATGGCTGATAAGTGCATTTATTCAAAATTTACAAAAGAGTATGGTGTTATTGTTTGTCTTTATGTTGATGATATGTTAATTTTTGGAACAAATATGATAGGAGTAAATGATACAAAGTCATATTTGGCGTCTCATTTCAAAATGAAAGACTTGGGAGAAGTTGATACTATCCTAGGTATAAAGATTAAAAGGCATAGTGGGGGTTTTGCCTTGTGTCAATCACATATATAGAAAAAGTCATCGCCAAGTTTAAACCACTTGGGAATTAAAGAAGCTAACACCCCTATTGATGCTTCAATAAAATTAACAGAAAATTCGGGTAGATCTTTGAGTCAATTAGACTATGCAGTGTAATTGGTAGTCTAATGTATGCTATGCATTCCACAAGACCCGATATTGCTTTTGCTGTATGCAAACTTTCAAGATATACTCATAATCCCAGCAATGAACATTGGAGAGCTATTAATAGAGTTCTCGGGTATTTAAAGAGGACAAAGTCTCTAGCGTTATTTTATAACAAGTTCCCTTCTGTACTAGAGGGTTATACAGATGCTAGTTGGATAACATGCGTTAATGATAATAATCAACGTCTGGCTGGATTTTCACTTTAGGTGGAGGTGCTATATCATGGGCCTCGAAAAAACAGACGTGCATTACACATTCGACAATGGAATCTGAATTCATTGCATTAGCGGCGGCAGGCAAAGAAGCGGAATGGTTAAGAAATTTTGCTGCTAGATATTAAATTATGGCCACAACCTATTCCGGCAGTCTCATTGCATTGTGATAGTCAAGCAACTATGTCTAGAGCATTTAGCAAGATATATAATGGCAAATCTAGGCATATAGCTTTGAGACATGAATATATTAGACACTAATTTCTGACGGTATAATTACTGTAATATATGTCAGATCTAATAAAATTTAGCTGACCCATTAACGAAAGGACTCTCGAGAGATATGATTAAAAGCACTACGAGTGCGATGGGTCTGAAATTATTTTGTCATTAGTAATAGAAACCTCACCTTTCTCATTGCACAGCAATTTCAAAGGTTCAAGAGGTAATAACAAGCTACTAATGATAGTTAGCAAGTACTAGGAATAGTTTTGTACTTATGAAACAGAGGTTGAATATATATTATTCTTAATGAAGAGTTGTTCAGTTATCAACAAGGAAGCACAAATAACGTGTCAAGGTCTTCACCTATGTGAACACGAGAAGTGGTGCCGCTTCTATCAGAAGTTTGGAAATAAAACTTTTGTAAGCGTTCATGAAACCAGGAGGTAGCACATGGCCATAAATGGTGCTAAAGCTAACGGTGAACTTGTTAAAGAGGAGGCGGGTTCTATGTGTATGATATTGCCGATCTTGTCATATAGAAATTATAGTTTAAGTTTAATAACCACTATACATTTCGATAAGGTTTTGCAATTTCAATACTAATAGGAGGTTTAAGCCGAAAGGTACCTTCTAAATGCATAAACCCTAAAGTTTGATTGCACAAATCACTAACTAAGTGGGGGATTGTTGGAAATAGTTAGTGATCAATTATATTAATTATTATCTGAACGTTGTCTTCAGTACGTACATTATTAAGGGGTATGATCTTTGATATTGAAACAGTTATTCTATTAATAAGTTGTACTGTAAAGGGTCACGATGCTTGACAATGGAAAGAGGTAACCCTACTGAAGAGGTATTTTATATATTATAAATACATCTAGTCCCTATAGACTTTCGATTATCAGACAGAATACACACTCACATTCCCTGCAATCAAATAATATTCTAAAACCAGTTCTTGGGAGAATTTACCGATTTTGCTGTCCGTAAGTTCTATTTGTTTTGAATATCCTGGAGGAAATTGCTATCAAACCAGCAGCAACATAGTGGGGGCAATATTTCCTTAAGGACAGTGAAATCACGTTCAAAAACAAAGTCTTCATTACAGATAATTATCTAACAGAAAGTATGACTATGATGTAAATAAACAAGATGAGTTAGGGTTAGGTTTGATGCATGGTTCTAGCTATCAACATGTATGAACGGTAATAAATTTTCAACTTTAGAATTAGATGCCAGCGTATTCAGTTTTCTAGTACTTTGTCTTGATTGACGCAACCCCAATTAGTACAATATTCAATTTTGAAGGAATGTATATTGATTTGCCCTAATACGGACCAAACTATTAAGCTTTCGGCCCAATATAATTCATTCCTAAATAAATTAACTTAAAACAAGAATAAAAAAACGCACCGTTTCGGGGGATCGAACCCGGGCACCCGCGTGAGAGGCGGGAATACTCACCACTATACTACAACTTAATGATATACACCTTTATGTTCGATCATTGCTTAGTGTAGTGATATTGGTATTCAGTTGAGTTTGTTCGTTTTTTTGAAGTTTCTCTCTACGTTCGTTTTCCAATTAAAAGAACAATATATACTTATATAACCTAACTCATGCTTTGTATCTTTTCATATTTTTTGTTTGGAACTCTATATTGTATCTTGGGATTTGATTTGACTAGCTCACTATTGTACGCCATTGTACAGATTTTGACTCTCCTTGTAGATTTATTCAACATGTAATTAATGTTTATGTCTTTAAAGATACATCATGTGTCCCAAGGATAAGTAGTTTATGCTCTCTCTCATTATAGAACTTTCACTTTTAGTGTAGAATTGACTATTAGTTTCGTTGAAAGTGGGTATCGTCAATTTCCAACGATGAGAATTCGGACTAAATTAGTTGAACACAGTAACTACGATATGCATAATAAAATAGACAAAAGATACACCAAGTGACTGTATCTGTAATATTATGTCCGTATAGGTGGCCATGAAGGGAGTTAAACTGAAGTATAAAAAAGGTATTGGACTGTAATATCACAAAGATTGGACCCTTTTTAGTTTGGAAAGTCGTGGAGTTGGGTCAATTTTTTCACATTAATGGATTCATATTTATTTATTACCAACTACTTTCTTGCAAAGAGGAAGACCATCACATCACATCTCGAGGAACTAGCGCTGATGGCACTTTTACCATTTTTGCTATATTGTCGATGGAAAACCTAATAAAAAATCAATAGTGACCAAGTAAATAATAAAAAAAAATAGGATAGCATTGTGGCGATAAATAATACAAACTTATGGTCAACATAGGACTCCTATTAGATTCATACTCTCAAGTCTCAACTAATTTCGCACTGATAACGTATTGTATGGTCTAAAAGCTCGTGTTGTTGTGAGCTGTGACGTGTGTTTTTGTTCGCCCATATAATAATAATTAGGGAAAATTTAATTTTTTTCTTCGATAAAAGAGACCGCGTTATTATGGGTCGAGGCATGTGAGGTTGCACATGGGCAATAATGACGAAATAAAACCAATTATTAAATGGCAAAATTAAATCATAATCTATTTTCGTTCATTAGTATTTCAATGTCATCGTAGCTCCTCCCACACAATTTAAAAAGGTTATTTTGTTAATGATATATGAAAGTTTGGCTTAAATTAATATACAGACAATATTAACATGCATTTCTTCCTACGTGTTTTGTGATGTCTCTAATCGTCGAGACACTCCAACTCAAGACTTGAGACAAGCTAACAATCGAACAAGAAAATAATAAAGAAAAGGTACTTCGAAAAGACAATATAGCAAACTAGCATCTTCTTTTCAAATGCATGGTTGTAAAGGTTAACAAATGTCCCCTTTTCCTAAATCACCTTTTTCTGCCGTACATTACACCGCGAAAAAATAATCTAAAATAGAGATATATAGCTAGATAATATACCCCACTTATCCGTCTTTTAAACCCTTTACATGGCCAGTTGCTTTGGGAGGTAATTTAAATCTTTGGTGTATGTGTGTATCAAGAAATATTAATTGCGAATAACTTGCGTAGATTGAGGATCAATGGGATGGGGGGACTGAATAAATATGAAAAAAAAGGATTATTTGTAGGGTAATTTTATTAAGTTATCTCAACGATTTTCCGCATTAAATGTGATACGGAATATCAGGAACTGAATTATGGCAAAGAAGCAGGCTTTTTAAATAAAATAATGCCATTTCAATCAAAATTCAATAAATGGGATATTTCGCCCGAAATTAATAAAATAGAGCCAAACGTAGGCGCGTCGATGACGTGACACGGTAAGGAGGCTTTTGTTTATTTTTTTTTTATATGCGTGGCACCCATTAGTGTGACATTCACTTTTTTTTTTTTTTTTTTTTAAGTTTGTTTTATATTTATTATTTATAAAATTCACCAAATCACAAAATCATCGTTATTTCATCTGATTTACATAATTAAAATCTGTAAACACATCTAATTTATTGTTTGTTTCGTGATGATTAAAATGATATGCATATCTTATATTTTTCGATAATCAAAAATATATTTTTTATTTTAATAAATTAAAAATATCTTATTTTATAAATAAAAAAATATTTTTGATTATCGAAAAATATAAGATATGCATATCATTTTAATCGTCGCGAAACAAACAATAAATTAGATGCGTTTATAAATTTTTATTTTGTAAATCAGATGAAATAACGATAATTTTATAATTTTGTGAATTTTATAATAATATAATATAAAACAAACTAAAAAAAGTTAATGTCGCACCTTAGCGGATTTTGCCCTATTTTATTAATTTCGGGCGAAATAACCCCATTTTATTAAATTTTGATTGAAATGACATTATTTTATTTAAAAAGCTCAAAGAAGTATTGGTTATTGACTTATTTCCGTGCATTGAACTTCCAAGTAAGGTTGCTTCGAATTCAAAATAAAGTTTTAACTAAAATAAATGAATAAAATGGTTATAATCCATGTACCAACACCATGCAAGAGAAAGTTCTCACATACATATGATTATGGAGATTAGTTTGCTTCTCTCTTTCATTTATTGTTGTTGTAAGAAAAGAGACCTTAGTCCTAACTTCACCAGATTGAAAATGGATGTCAACTATAGCCTTTATTTCGAAACTGATATCTTCCAAAACAATTTTTCAACAGTAAAAACATATATAAAGAGAACATACGAGACGTAGATAGCTTAACTATAATAATAGACTAAAAATTCCGAAAAGAGAAAAATAAATAGAAAAAGGTCAAAGCTGATACGCACGATTTCAGCTTTGAGACAACCAACGGTAGGTCCTACGAGGTAACAAGATTCACCCCTGATGAATATATAAAATAAATCAAAATACTAAAAAAAGTACATAAATTTAAGGGTAAATTATCATTCAGGCCCCAAAAGTGATTAAAATGGTTTCCAGGACCTTTAAGAAAAATTTTAGTTTAAAGGACCAACTTTTCGTAAAATTTAAAGATAAGGACCAACTGTTATAAAGTGTGTAGAAATTGTTATCGGATGATCGTTTTCTGTTATTTTCATAACAATGTACTGTTATTGTGGGAACAATGAATTGTTACTGCAGACCAATAAATTGTTACTGAATAATCGGGTCCTTAAAACTATTTTTTTCTGAGGCCTGAACAAAAATTTCAGACCCTGACAAGGGACTGAACAAAAATTTCCCCTAAATTTAAAGTCCTTCCATAAATCAGAAACCTACTAGCGAACAAATCTCAAAGTACAACATTCAAATCAAAGATAAACAAAACAAAGCAATTATATCGAAGAAGGCACAACAAACTAACTATGTTCCATAGCTACACCTTAATCATCTTCGTAGTCATCTTCTTCGCCATACTTCCAAGAAATGCCAGCTCATCGCCTTCTTCGCTGGAGTTCAGAGAAGCCCCAAAGTTCTACAATTCCCCAAACTGCCCTTCTGTGATCACCGCCGCCGCCAACCGCCGCGTCTCATGTAGTAATAACAACAATCTCAGCGCCGCCGCCGTAAACGTGGCGATGACCCTCGACGCTGCCTACCTCCGCGGCTCCATGGCGGCGATCTTCTCCGTCCTCCGACACTCTTCTTGCCCTGAGAACGTATTCTTCCACTTCATCACCGCGAAGAACAACGTGAAAAACCTCGAAAACGTCATACTCAGCTCCTTCCTTACCTGCTATTCCAAATATACCCCTTCGACGACTCCGCCGTCGCCGGACTGATTTCCACCTCCATCAGATCGGCGCTCGACTGCCCTCTAAACTACGCAAGAAACTACCTGGCCGACTTAATCCTTCCCTGCGTCGGAAAAGTCGTCTACTTGGACTCAGATCTGATCCTCGTCGACGACATTGCGAAGCTCGCCGCCACCCCTCTCACCAACGGCGCCGTCCTCGCCGCGCCGGAGTACTGCGGGGCAAACTTCACGGCGTACTTCACGCCGACGTTCTGGGCCAGCCCCACGCTCTCGCTGACGTTCGCCAACAGAAGGCCGTGCTACTTCAACACCGGCGTGATGGTCGTCGACCTTTCGCGGTGGAGGGACGGCGGCTACACGGCGAAGATCGCCGAGTGGATGGAATTACAGAAGAGGATGAGGATATACGAGCTTGGCTCGCTGCCGCCTTTCCTCCTCGTTTTCACCGGAGATATAGCTCCGGTGGACCACCGGTGGAACCAGCACGGCCTCGGCGGCGATAACTTCCGAGGGCTTTGCCGGGATTTGCATCCCGGGCCGGTGAGCCTCTTGCATTGGAGTGGGAAAGGTAAGCCATGGGTGAGAATCGATGACGATAGGCCTTGTCCGTTGGATGCTTTGTGGGCCCCATATGATCTTTTGAAGACGGCGAATGTTCTTGAATCTTGACCGTTGATTTCAACGAAGAATGTCACAGGTATGTATATATATATATATATAAATTATATTATGTGTACTTACGTTACAATGTGTCTGTATTATTGCTATTGATTATCACATCATTTATTCAGTTCAGTTTGTCGTTTTTGTTTCATTTCTTGATTTTTCAGGTAGATCATAAGATCAGAGGAACACAAGGGAGATTTAGAGATCTAATTATTGAGATCCTACTCTGTTGTGTTTGGTGCTTGCAGATATATATACGTATGTGTATATACATACATATACATACATACACTGTCGGCAAGTAAGAATTGTCCGTTCGTTACAACGTAGGTTCAAAGGAAAAAAAGGCGAATCTTTTACAGTTTTACTTTGTGTAGTTTAGTCATGAAGCAGTATGATGAGATGAGATTATAATATAAACTGATGATGGCTTTGGAACTTTTGTCGGCGGTAATTTGAAGCAAATGTACGTTTTGTAATTTTTGTAAAGAAACACTTGATACAAGGGAAAACAAGAATCACTTGGCTTTTCTCTTGCATGATCTTGACTCAACTGTTGGTTATTGCATCTAACTATTGCCTGAATTAGATGTGGGTACAATAAAAATAGTTTTATTTAATTTTTTTGCTTATTTATCATAATTATTATATATTTAGATATTTAGTGTATGAGGCTATTATAGAAAATTCCATGATGTTTGTCTCGGGTCTCATCTGACTGGTGTATGTGGTATGTCATCTTTATTCATGAGAGAACATTTTTTTCAACGTATCTAATCTGAAATAGTTGTGATTGAAAGTTTTATTATATGAAATTTATGATATCAATGGCGATTGAAAGGAAATATATTTTAGCTAGCGTACCCTAAAGCTATCGAAGTCAGGAATTAAATTACAGAACGAATAGAAGTGTCGGCAATGCGACTTGAAAAGAAGTTATATTTAACTACAATTCAAGTACTATACTCTGCGCTATGTTATGTACTATTATTTTTAGCTTGTATAAATATTTATATGACGCAAAAGTAGACGTACACATTTGGAAATTATAATGAGCACATGGGCAACAAGAATTAGGCGATATATCTAAATCAATTATTAACCGGCGCCTTTATTATTAACATCATTTTCATTTCGTTAGAACTTAGGAGAAGGCCCATGACCACGTACCTTTTATTACTTTTTTTCGGAAAAAATAAATTAAAATAGAAATTAAGTTCTATGTAAAATTGATTGAGAAAAAAAACGAATAAGTACTATACTCTTATACAAAGAGCCTAGGGGATCTCGAAATATTAATATGTCATGTTATGTATTTACCCTTAGTTGCTTTACAATTCTACCCTTAATATTTAAATTTTTTTACAAGTATATCCTTAAATCATTATTTTTATTTGTTAAATAACTTGCTTAATAATATAAAATTGGTCGATTTACGATATTAAATTTAATCACCACACACCAACATAAACACATGGATATTGAAAATTAAAATGTACTCCTCAAACGATACAATATCATGGAATGCGGATACCGGATGTGCCCCGCTGGACTTAGATTCAAATATATTTGAAGAGCGAAAAGTTGAAGACTTCTGACAAGCAGTTAATTCAAGGTTGGCAGCAAGAGCCAAGTTGAAGTATAACTAAGTCAAATAAGGAATAAACACAGTGCACAGGGCGACTGCTGCAAAGACCGGACATACCCATTTTGGGGAAAGTCATTAAAAGTTACGTCCGGTACAAAGAGTTATCTCCCAAGGGCCTTCTACATCAAGTCCAACTATAAAAAGGAGACAGACAAGATGGAGAACTTACTTCACCAAAATCAAGGAACGAGAGAAAAAAGTTCAAGCTCACAAGTGATTAAGCAAGAAGTGTTTAGATGTTGTCCTCACTGCATTTAGACCGGTTCGGTTAGTGAGTGAGTAGTTCTCAAGGGACTATAAAAAGCTCTTGTAAGTAGACGGACTGTAAAATGCTGTCTAAGTCGTGTCTGGGAGTTTAGTTAGCTGAGTATCCCGTGGGTTGTACTGAGTTAGTCTAGCTAAGGAGGTTGTGCAACGGGGGTTGTAAAACCAAGTCTTCTAGTGGTGTCTTCCTTGCGAGGAAGAAGGGAAGGTGTAGGAGATTTTTGGCTCCGAACTTCCAGAAACAAATTCGTGTCTTTCACAAACACACACACACGCAAAACATATCTCCCATCCGGTCTTTGTTCAAAACCGACGGGTTTGCTTCCGCATAAGTCACGTACACAAATATCAAGCACCGGTATCTAACCTTAATTGGTTAAGAACCGAGAAAGAGACTGTGCTTCTTCAGCCCCCTCTAAACACGCAACCGATCATAACGTCTTCGCATATCTTTGTTCTTTTTGCAGATTCTAGGGCTTGTGCATCATTATCATCCTCTCCAATTTGAAAACAAACACTTGCTTCGGATATTGTGGGCGATTTATATGTTTCTCCGCCAGCTATTACCTTTGGCGGAAGACTTCCCTCGAGTAAAAAATCAGTGGCACCTTCCTTCATAGTTGCGATCTTCATGTGCTTGTTCTTAAAGTACATGGGAACAAGTTTTCGAAGTTTGCTCCATTTATCCATTATCGGCGTGACAAATATTCATCCATTAAAAAAAGAAGGGTTATTTTAGATAACCCTAATGGAAAACCACAAAAGTTCAGCATCTAATTTAACAAAGCATGAAATACCTAATGCTAACTCATTATATTGGCCGATCAACTCAATAGAGACATACGATGAATTAACATAGTGTTATATATTATTAAGAGTGATGAAGAGGGAGAAAATAATTAAACTGTTCATTGAATGAAGAAGATTTTCTCAAGCAGACAAGCAAGTGTTCATTTGTCGTAGTAGCATGGTCTTTTGTCCTGTAAACTGATTTTATGAGGTTGAGGACGACCTCAAACAGTCTGATGCTCCGGGAAGGGGCAGTCTGTCTTGAATTTCTTCAATAGCTATCTGGGACAGGCCGATGATTTTATTTCGGAAATTTTCGAGACCTAAGGTGGTCAGGTCATCGTTTGATGGCTCACTGTATCTTCTTACCTTACCTCTCAGTGTCTGTAGGATGATTTTGAGAGTCCCATAATAGTATTTCTCGATCTCCGACAAGAACATGACTCTCTTTAACCCTTCATGATTACTGTAAACTACGACTGGCTTAGGTTCTTTGAAGATAAAACCTTCTGGATATGATGTGAGTTCCTTCTCCAAGCCGATGAAGCAGGACTGGTAAGGTTGACCTTCTTTATGTATTCTCAATTGCTATCTGAAGGTCGTGACACCCGTATGTCTCTTGATGGCCTTGTATCCCAACCTGTATCAAAATTCGTTTTGGATGAATTTTCTATAGAATCTTGACAATTGATAGACATCGTTGGGATCGATGAACTGCAGGTCACATTCTGTGATAAGGTCTTCTGCGCCGTCTAGTCTTCGCACTTTGTAGATTGGATATTTAAGCCACCTTCCCATCTGCTCGTAGGTGATATCCAATATGTCGCCGATACGTCCCTTTGCTCTCATTTTCTTCTTATCTTTGACTGTGATCCTCGACCCTCCTATCAGTGTCCATCTGCATAGAAATTTATAGGCCACTCTTTTGGATTCTTCGAGGTGTGGCAGGCCTCTCAATTCCATTTCATTGTAAGGTCGAATCTGATCACAATGTCGCCAGATTTTTTCTTCGAATTTCTTCTTGCAATGGGGCTGTGATCTTGACATTTTTCCATGTGCTCTCAGATGCTTCTGGGGCCTCTCTACAGTTCTCTCCGTCTCTGAGTTCTTCTGGCGCCATTCTGGAACTGACTTCAACCGCTGCCCCGATCAGGTCCAGTCTCTCTTGAAATTCATCCTCGGGAGTAGAATCCCAATAGTTTTGAGATGTCCACCCTTGATCGACAATATCAATTTCAACTGGAGAGAGAGAATCGTCGATTTCCTGTGGAGGTGGGTCTGGTGTGAAGTCGGAGGGTGCTTTTTGGAAGGTTGATGGTTGTGGGACTAATGTGAGGTAGTGAGTTGTGGATTGGTGGACGTAGATGTCTCTGTGTGGGTTTGGGTTGAGGTGGATGGTTCTGTGTGGGTTGTAGCTGTTTCGACTGATGGAAGCTTCTCCCCCTCAGGACGATCGTCGTCTCAGGGTCGTCATGACGTCGTTTGTGTGAAGGCGGGTCGTAGTGGCAGTTGTATGGTAGTTGAAGACAATGAAGGGGCTCCTTATTCTCGGCAGACAATGTGTCGACCTCGCTGAGAAGGCGGGATAGGAGGGTGTCGCGAAGCTCCATAATTGAAGGGTGTAAGTTAGTGGGTTGTGGGTTCGGGTATTGGGGAGTGGTGCTGTGGGGAGTGAGTAGCGAAGATGTCATACGCTCTTCGACCATTGGTGCTTTGCCTTTGTCTTGGTTTGTTGAGGGTGTAGCAGCAAACAGTTTTGGAAGGATGGATGCCTCCATTTGCTTCATTTCTTTGCGTAGAGCTTCGAGCAGCTGGGCTTGGATCACGTAGGGTAATAACTCAACAAAGCCACGAAGCCGGTCTATTGTCACGACATCAGAATAAATTTATGTGGCGAGGCCCACTGGTACTGAATAGTACTGGGGATGGGACCGGGGCCACACAGGCTTACCGTTAGCATCTTCAATAAGTCGAGCTCATCGAGATGGCCTGATTGCACGGGAGTTGTGATGTACCCATGTCAGGTCTTCAGTCCGATCCTCGAGTATCATCATTGGATGATATTACAGACGTTTTGATCGCGAAGATCAGTCGAGAAAGGTGATTCTGTCCTAGCAACGGAGAAAAAATTGGGAGAGTGGACACTAGACTCGATGTGCAAGAAGGGTGGATAGCGACGTGGGGCTGGGGGTCGCTTATTTGTACATCTCTCCCCTCCGAGTGAGGCAAGTATGGTTGACTTGGTTCCCCATGAAGTGTTAAGACAACAGCGTGTTGGGAGGATGTTGAATGGCAAAGGCCGGACTGTGCACGCGACGTTGGAGCTGACGCGGCGACTTCTACTCGGGAGCTGAGTAAATCAACTCATGATCCTACGGGTTTGGTCCGAGGAGTTATAGTGAGGAAGGGAGGTGCGAAGTTGATCGTCACGGGAGGAGGCGCCGATCTGTCATGTTTTTTTGGTTCGTACTTCGCGTCTGCGCTCAGGACTCTGTCTCACACTCGGACTGGCCCCGGGGTCGGATACTGTGGGGTTGAACCGTATCGTGGGGCGGAATGATTTTGCATGCGTCTGTAAGCAACGAATGCGAAGTCCGTATGATTGGCTAGATCAAGGAGGTGGCGTGGAAGAGGCAATCCTTGAAGAGGTGTGCCATCCCGTGGTCATTGTAGGTAATTCAGCTTTGGAACTGATATGAATATTTTTTTTAAAAAATTTTAAGGTACTACTTTTGCTGCCACTTGTTTTCTTTAGTCTGCAAATTTCAAAGGCAAGCATCACATATGAGTAGAGCAAAAACCGAAGCTGTAAAAATTTGTTATGATTATTTGAATGTGAACTGAATAATGACACTGAGTAACAAAAAAAACCTTAAATGTTATCTTTCTTATGTAGAGTTTGAGATGATGAAGAAGAGCCCAAATGAAATTTGATAAAGAGTGACTTGGGCTAATGAGACCAATTGTTTATAAACATGTCCAACAAACAATGGAATGGCTAACGCAATTGTGATAAAGTCCTTATTTGACACAAAATATATTAAAAACAAAAAAAAATTCTGAAGTTCATTTCAACTTTGCGATCCTTGAGTGCAGCAATGGAGTGAGTTTAGGAACGAAAATATATGTAAGCCACACATGCTAATCGCATTTCAAGGATATTGATACTATATATAATCACGCCTTCCCTTCGTTGCATGCATCTATATATCATATTATATCATATCCTCAAGAAACTCTTAAATAAGACAAAAGGAGAAGATTAAAATCAAGAACGGAGTAGGCCTTCGTTCGTTCTTTGTATTTTCTTAGTCGAAGATGAGGAATGAAGCCAAGCATGATTGTAAGTTCTAAGTGATGGATATAGTCATAAAAAGATTTTCAGAGAAACAAATAATAATATTTTGGGGGAGAATAAAAGAATACGGCGACTGGCGCTGAAAATTTAAGAGTTTGTGAAGAGTTGGCTAGGGTTTTTAGGTTTTCTGCGGAAATGCAACATACAAAAAGCGGTGATTTGACTTAAATACAACCTGCAGTCAATTTTTTTTAATTTAATTTCATTGGTACAGATAGAGAGGAATCAACGATATGCTTTCAATATGATATATGACTTCAAAGCATATTGTTGGTTTCTCATTATTTATGCCGGAAAAATTAAATTAGTAAAAAATGTTCAGGCAGTTGAGTTGTATTTAAGTCGACTCGTCATTTTTTACACATTGCGTTTTCCCAGAAAACCTAGAAACCCTAGCTGACTCTTTATAAACTCTCAAAGTTTCGGCGCCATCCGTCATATTCTTTTATTCTCCCCAAAATATTGCTTTTTTGTTTCTCTGGCAATCTCTCTTAGACTATATCCAGCACTTGGAGTTTACAGTCATGCTTGGTTTCTTTCTTCATTTTCGACTAACAGAAAGTTTAATTCGAAATTGAATGTTCATGGGCAAGCAACCCAAATTCTCCATTAAATCGAAGATGCTTTCTTGAATTTTTTCATTGATTTTCAGAGCCAAATTTATGATGTATGTTTTCATCATTTTTTGTTATCTATCATTATTACGTCTTTTGATGTTTTTTTCAATATTTTATGCAGCAGCTGAATGAAGAGATTATTGAATCATGCTATTTTCCACATTTCAAATCCAAATTCACTGCTTATTCCTTCGTTATTTTAGTCACTCATTTTCTATTCATAAATCGAAATTTAGATTTTTTACACTAATTTCAGATCTACAATTATTGTATTCGATTTCATCGTTATATAATATTTCGTATTAAAACCTTTCTGTTTAATGTATCATGATCACTTTTAATATTTGTGTAGCAACATAAGAGAGATATTTGTATCTATTTTTTCCCATAGCAAATCTTTAATATTCTTAAGGAACATAAGGAATAAATTCTTGATTTGTATCCCAATGACTCATTTTGGAATCTTTGTCTATGTCAGTGATACTGACCTTATTATTTTTTTTATTGAAAGCTCATTATGCTTTGTTTCTCACATATTTTCAGGTCTACATCTATATAAGTCGGGCTAACTTCCACTATTTCAATTGATTTTAGGGAAGAGACACGCAAGCTTATATGGGTTTGAGCCTGGGCTGGAATGGGGTCTGAAAAATCCCTACATTAGTGAAGTTGAAGGAAGCTTATGAAGAGGCTAAGAGCTTGGTTAGAAAAGTATGCAATTGTGTAATCCAATCCATCTATGTGTTACGTCTCAAGACAACACAGACTATGAGACTAGGAATTCAGCCAATTTGGACACAGACATTCTTTTAAAAATGTTGTGATTTGATAATTCGATGTGTCCTTGGGACACTAATTATTGATTGCTTTGAACCAATTTCGGTAATTTGATTATATGTTTGTTAATAATTTTGAAATAAAAAGGGGTAACTTCAATTAAATTCCCCTACCCCTATGATAAATGAAATTTATATCGTATTTTATACCCCGTAAAAGCGTAATATTGGTTGCTATTTATTTGAATATCCCTCGATATCATACGTACTACGTTTATATTTGATTTTGACAGATATTTTGAGAAAACGTTACAACCGAGAATGCTCGAACCTGAGGAACCGTCAAACCAAATATCGGCCCAAAAACAATTGGCCGAAAAATAAAAGTCAGCCCATCTGTTCCAAGCCCAATAAAGGCCAAGCCCATCTACATGTTATAATAGATACACACATACGCATCAAGTGGAAAAAAAGTCCTTCAGCGCAGCCATTGATTCAACACGCACGTTGCTTATTCAATGCGAAGATTTGAGAGAATCTATTTGAAGACTTCAAAGATTTCAAGCCGTTATTGGAGCATCCAAACGAAGATTATTGTCTCCTCCATCATCTATAAATGAAGTGCTGGGCTGCGAAGGACGAGACCGGATACACGCATACACATCCCTCAAAGCTCACGTTCGAGGCCACCCGAAGCAATATTTGGCAGAGCGTTGAAACACCACCGCGTAGGAACCGAGCTCGCCGCTCTTGGTGCTGCTCGGGGCTGCAATTTCATCATAGAGGAACGGGCGCAGCGAAGCAGTCACGAGCGAGGCAGCTCTGCGTGAATTGGAGTGAGCAAGGCAGTCGTGGGCTTTGACGAACTGATTTCAGCGGCTGGGCTGCGAAGGGCGACGAGGTGCTACTGTCTGGGCTGAGAGTAAGAACCGTGAGCAGTACAAAAGAAGGGCAAGGAAAAGGTTGAAGTGGTTCGCCCACTATCTGCTCGACGAAATTACTCAACGGAGGATTAACCCCGAAGGCGTAATTCAGGGAAGAAATTATATTTTTCTCTTTGTCATTTACGTTCTCTGTCGTGTTAATACTTCATATGAGTAGTTAAATCTTGTCGTATTTGAGATTAGATGAACCCTAGCGATATCGTACGTGCGTTAAAGTGTTATTGTTTGGCTATTATTACGACTCGGTTACAATTTATTGCTATTATTTTGATTATGTCTATGTGGTCGAAATAATTGTTTGGAAATCGTACGCTACGCTCGAGAGAGGGGCGACGATTAGACCACTCGTAAACGAGCGGAATAAACTCATCGCTAGAGATAGGTTGAACTACCCCGCCGGATTAGAGTCAAATCTAATAGCGGGATTCATCGTTATTTATTGCGGTCTGCGATTAAGTAAGTTAGGGAAGCTTGCCCAGCTACTTAAGACGTGGATTAGTTGTTACGAGTCAAAGCGAGTAAGCGCAGTTTCGATCAATCGTAGAAACTCGTATACATACCATAGGAATCCTCACGGTCTAATAGATAGCTAAAAATAGATAGCTTGTTTGTTGTTCGATCGAGCTACGGGGATTCGAAGTCTTAAATACTTTCGCTTTCATAAAGTCGTTCCAACCCCATTATCGTTATTTCATATTTATCGTTTGTTTAGTTTATCGTTGTCTATATTTTTATCTAACCAAAAATATTTACTAGAATATTTAAACGACGGTTTTCTAAAGTATATAGTTACTTTGGGTTCGATACTCGAATACTTGCCACTTCTATACTATTTTCGATAGGTACACTTGCCTGTTGAGCGTAGGATAGTTTTCGATATTCATTTTATTTTTATTACTCGATCCGCTCGATCAAGTTTTTGGCGCCGTTGCCGGGGAATTATTGATATTTGGAAACTTTAGTTTATTATTCTTATTGTGTGTCAGTTTTTATTAAAATTATTTGTATTATTATTTACGAGTATTTTTATTATTACTATTATTTTTGTTCTTATTATTTTTACTATTTATTGTTATTATTATTGTATTATTATTGTGTGTCACTATCATTATTATTAGTATTATTTACGAGTTTTTTTTCTCTTATTCTAGGTAAATCGGAGGCAAAGTAATCGCCAAAAATGTATGACGACACCGACACAACCGCGCTCAAAGCTAAGTTTGACGTCCTACAACAACAAATTACAGCAAACGGCCTTCAGATGCAGACCTTAATGAATGCAGCCTTACTGCATCTTACAACGAAGTCAACCGTCACAGACAGTTGCAGCATGCCCCGATGATACCTACAGCTTTTGTGCCTCCTTGTTCATACCCTACATATATCCCACAATGCAATACTTGCGGTGGAAGTCATGACGCAACTCAATGTCCATCCATTATATCGGTGGAGCAGGCGGACTATTTAGGATACTACCAAGGTCCGAGAAATTATGTACCCCAAGTTCGTCCGAACATGGCCTTCGAAAATCATCAACAAGCTCCTCTAGAATTTCATAATCAAAGAGCACATGGGTTCCAAGGTGGAAATTATGAGAATGCTCCCGATTGTCGGATGGATAAGCTTGAAGACAAGTTTGCCAAGTTGATGGAGAAGCTCGATCGCTTGGATAGTCAAGAAGTCCGGCTGCAAAATGCCGAATCTTCCTTGAGAGCATTAGAGAAGCAAGCCAAAGAAATAGCTAAAACTATCCAACGACGCAAGCTAAGTGCATTAGCTATCAATACGGAGACGCAACCGAAGGAGTATTGCCATGACGTTACACCGAGAAGCAGGGAGGATGTTGCTCCAAGATCACCAGTCAACATTTATCAACCAAAAATTCCATTTCCGGCAGCCCTAACACGGGGAATACCAAAAGATCCATTTGGAGAATATCTTGCCGAGAAGAGCGCCAAGAAGGAAGCTGCGGAGAAGAACGATGTCAACATCCCTGAAGAGAAAGAAGAAGAGCAAGTGAAGAAAGTGTTGACGAATCCCGTGACGCAAGAAGCTCATGTCAAGGAAGATCAATTTGACAAAGATAAAGAGGTCACGACTAAGCCCCCTGTCAAGGCGAATCAACCGGAGATCCCATACCCAACTATGCTAAACACGGATATGGTTTTCTGAGTGCGGTAAATTTCTATCTCGTCTCGAGCAAATACATTTTAACTTACCGCTTGTCAAATCTCTTGCACAGGTACACCAATATGTGAAAGACCACAAGGACTTACTCACGAACAACTGCAAGATCTATGTTTTACCTACTAATTGTCCTCGAAGCGATGTGCTAGCAACAAGCGATAGATTTCCCGCAGATATATCGCAGGGCACTATGAAAAACATGGAAATTATTAAGGGAAGTAAGGAGGATGATAAAGAGAGGCGCTCCTTTGAGGGACCGCCATGTTTGGAGCTTAAGCAACTCGGTGGTCGTATCCTCAATCGTTATACTGTTTGAACCACTTTGAAAACATTGAACGATGTCTAGCTAAAAGACATTAAAGAAAGCGCTAACTGGGAGGCAACCCAAGACTATCCTATGTTTTTCTTATTTCTATGCACTCTTTAGTTTTTATGATTTTATTTTTCAATAATCGCAGGGAATTCAAACTCTCAATTGTGGGGAGGACCCTATAAAGCATGCACATCAAATTATTCAGGGAAGTTCACTTATCTATTTATTTCCTCTTCCTTGTGTTACATAATTATTACGTTGAGGGCAACGTAAATCTTAAGTGTGGGGAGGGAATTCTGCGAAATTAATGCAAACATCTTATATGTGCATGCCTTGATTTTTGGTATAATTTTTTTTCGAAAATTGGCATAAACTTTTTCGAAAATCATGTTTTCTTCAATCAAAGGGTGATTTCATGTTAGAAATCTTGTGAGTAATTAGGATACATATGCGAGTCGACTTCTTTCTTACATAGATGAACTTGGCGATATCTGATAGATTCGTACACATAATCCTATTTTTGTGAGATTTTTTAGCCTGAGAGCTTTTTGATCATTTCTTTGGTTGTGTGACATGCTTAATTTATTTCTCTTCAGAACTTGCTTGTGTTTTACGTTTTGAAACTGCTTGATGTGTGATTGTGTGAAAATGAGGAAGGCATTAGGAATTTAGTCCATAGCCAAAGTATCCAACCACGACTGGCCACCGTAGTTATCCACTTTGAGCCAGAACCTTTTATTTGTGAAAACCGGATTATAATTACCGACTTGATTAAGCCTTCAGACATAAATCCATTGGAGCGATAGTAGAAGTGGAGGTTGAGTGCCTGATTCAAAGCACAATCTGTGCTAAATTTCCGAGCTGAGCGTCGAAAAAATAAAAAAAAAAGAAACAAAGAGAAAAAAAGGAAGAGAGAAAAAGAAAAAAATATATATATCTTGACTAAGAACCCTTCCTCCGATAATCTTTCACTCTCAAAAGCGTATTATCTTTTCCTAAATCGAGAAGTTGAGAGAAGGACTTGGTGAAAAAAAATACGAAAGAAGTTGAAAAAAAAAAAGACGAGCCTTGGCGCATTCGAGACGATGGCTTGATTCCAACACGACTACAGCTCATATCCTTTTTACGCTTATTCCTTTCATATCTTATCTCAGCCATATTATAATCCGGTAAAGACCTTTCGATTCACGCTTGAACACTGAAAGTGGTAGATTTACGAATCACTTGCAATCTTATGATAGAGATTTGATTAGTGCATGACCCGAGCGATATCACTGACATCTTAACCTATACACTTAGTGATCCGAGTGAACCTCTGTGAGGTGCGGATTTTGATAGGTATCGCTAAAGAAAATCGTGTAGTTAGTCGTTGATTGCAAATATGCTTTCCGACTTTACTTGCATTTTCTCCTACGTGATTTTGTTCTTGATTGATATGTTGCATAATTTTATCCTTCAATATGCCATTATTTATTTGCTTGAGGGCAAGCAAACACTTAAGTGTGGGGAGATTTGATAAATGAAATTTATATCGTATTTTATACCCCGTAAAAGCGTAATATTGGTTGCCATTTATTTGAATATCCCTCGATATCATACGTACTACGTTTATATTTGATTTTGACAGATATTTTGAGAAAAACTTACAACCGAGAATGCTCGAACCTGAGGAACCGTCGAACCAGATATCGGCCCAAAAACAATTGGGCCGAAGAATAAAAGTCAGCCCATCTGTTCCAAGCCCAATAAAGGCCAAGCCCATCTACATGTTATAATAGATACACACATACGCATCAGGTAGAAAAAAAGTCCTTCAGCGCAGCCATTGATTCAACACGCACGTTGCTTATTCAATGCGAAGATTTGAGAGAATCTATTTGAAGACTTCAAAGATTTCAAGCCGTTATTGGAGCATCCAAACAAAGATTATTGTCTCCTCCATCATCTATAAATGAAGTGCTGGGCTGCGAAGGACGAGACCGGATACACGCATACACATCCCTCAAAGCTCACGTTCGAGGCCACCCGAAGCAATATTTGGCAGAGCGTTGAAACACCACCGCGTAGGAACCGAGCTCGCCGCTCTTGGTGCTGCTCGGGGCTGCAATTTCATCATAGAGGAACGGGCGCAGCGAAGCAGTCACGAGCGAGGCAGCTCTGCGTGAATTGGAGTGAGCAAGGCAGTCGTGGGCTTTGACGAACTGATTTCAGCGGCTGGGCTGCGAAGGGGGACGAGGTGCTACTGTCTGGGCTGAGAGTAAGAACCGTGAGCAGTACAAAAGAAGGGCAAGGAAAAGGTTGAAGTGGTTCGCCCACTATCTGCTCGACGAAATTACTCAACGGAGGATTAACCCCGAAGGCGTAATTCAGGGAAGAAATTATGTTTTTCTCTGTCATTTACGTTCTCCGTCGTGTTAATACTTCATATGAGTTAAATCTTGTCGTATTTGAGATTAGATGAACCCTAGCAATATCGTACGTGCGTTTAAAGTATTATTGTTTTGGCTATTATTACGACTCGGTTACGATTTATTGCTATTATTTTGATTATGTCTATGTGGTCGAAATAATTGTTGGGAAATCGTACGCTACGCTCGAGAGAGGGGCGACGATTAGACCACTCGTAAACGAGCGGAATAAACTCATCGCTAGAGATAGGTTGAACTACCCCGCCAGATTAGAGTCAAATCTAATAGCAGGATTCATCGTTATTTATTGCGGTCTGCAATTAAGTAAGTTAGGGAAGCTTGCCCATCTACTTAAGACGTGGATTAGTTGTTACGAGTCGAAGCGAGTAAGCGCAGTTTCGCCAAATCGTAGAAACTCGTATACATACCATAGGAATCCTCACGGTCTAATAGATAGCTAAAAATAGATAGCTTGTTTGTTGTTCGATCGAGCTAGGGGGATTCGAAGTCTCAAATACTTTCGCTTTCATAAAGTCGTTCCAACCCCATTATCGTTATTTCATATTTATCGTTTGTTTAGTTTATCGTTGTTTATATTTTTATCAAACCAAAAATATTTACTAGAATATTTAAACGACGGTTTTCTAAAGTATATAGTTCCTTTGGGTTCGATACTCGAATACTTGCCACTTCTATACTATTTTCGATAGGTACACTTGCCTGTTGAGCGTAGGATAGTTGTCGATATTCATTTTATTTTTATTACTCGATCCGCTCGATCACCCTATTTTCTTACACATAACTCCCCATTCCATATTATTTACAAACTCCCTAAATCAAAACAATCTTACACATAACTCCCCATGGACGATTTTGCCCCTATATTTTTGTAGTACCATTATACGTATGTTTGTAGTACCTCATGGATGATTTGCCCCCTCTATTAATTTCCACACCCTCACCCAACTTGTAGTACCAATATACGCATGTTTGTAGTACCAATGTATAGATGTTCGTGGTACTATATGACACGCTCGAATACTATCAAGTGTACTAGGTCGTACAAGTAGTAAAATGGACGAAGTCCGAATCGATCCACGAAGACAACTCGATTAATTCTAAGATATTATTCCTAATTTTAATTTAGACTAAGGGAATTTTTATAGTTTTAATGATTTGGTTAGAGAGATAAAAGACGCAAATAATAAAATAATCGCTAATAAAATAGATGAGGATAAAACAGTTGACGACGACGTGATCAAGACACATGCTCAGCACAAAATATTCATACGTCTTCATGCAATCTAATTAATCTAATCAATATGAATCATAGTCAAGGTAGAATTTCCTGATATATGTGCTACTCATTTGTCCTGCAATAGCAACACTACGTAAATAGAGAACCAATCAACTACATGTCTATATGACTGTAGTTCCTATACGTGCATTCGATCTTCATGAAATTCCCCGAGTTTAGACGCTTTCGGCACCTACGGTCTCAGAAACCAAACGAAACCGAACTCCATCTCCGGTCGGTTTTACGTAGTGATATTCTATGTTTTGTTCTAATCGGTCTAATCACTTAGTCCGTCTCATAAACCAATCAATAATCATACGCATGTAGGCCAATCACACTTACGCATGTGAAGCACAAACAAAGAATACGTAACTCAAATCATATGATTAAATAAAATAATAATTGCATTAATACGTAGTCATAATTCGGCATCACACGGCCTTAATCACAAAAGAAATTAGCCTAGCATATTAATATATGAAAACGACAACGAATCGGAAGAAAACATTGTCGGAAAAAATATTAAAAAGGTATGAAATTCGCCCTTTTTCGGTGTTCGACTCGTCTCGCTCTTGGCCATCGTTCGCCTCTTTATTTTCAGTCGTCAGTCTCCGCTCTTTATTTTCGTCGCAGGTTTGCTCCTATTATTCTCAGCCGCCGGCTCTTTGGTTTACCCGAACTTGCAGTACCAATATACCTATGTTTGTAGTACGAACGTATGGATGTTCGTGGTACCATTCCGTGAGCTAGTGTAGCACCATACGTAGGTTACTTGTAGTGTCTTTTCCGTACTATGTGCTTAACTATCGCATCTCCTATCCTAAAATTGTAGCACCAATACACATATATTGTAGTACCAATATATAGATGTTCGTGGTACCGTATTATATGGTAGTGTGGTACCAATATTAGGTAACTTGTAGTACCAATATCTATGGTAACCGTCACGATAAAAAAAATTCGGATGGCGTCAAAAAATTCGGTACCAAAACTTGAAGTACCAATATACATATGGTTGTACTACCACCGTATAGATGTTCGTGGTACCATACCGTGAGGGAGTTGGATCGAGCTCATCAAATGTAGGCAATTGTTCGACTGTCTTCAGAAGATCTTTGTCGAGAATAACGTCGGTGTTTTCGATTTGACTTTGAAAGATTAGTACATTTGTCCCTTGTACTTGATCCATCAGTCCCCAAAATTGCTACAGATAGACTTGAGGGATGGTTGCTGCTATGGTGAATGTCGGCAGCATGAACTGTTTTTGAGTATTGCGATGATCACCATGTCTGAACACTTGAATGCTGTTGTGTCCAGTTGGTATTGTTCTTCAATGGCTCGACCCATTTGAAGGTGGGATAAATTTGGTCATGATCTGGAATATCCATGATCTGAAAAATATGAACACTATTTCATTAGAATCAAGTAGTGAAGGTCTTCAAGGCATAATTCCAACACGTTTCCCCCTCCCCCCCAACACGTTTCTCCAACACGTTAGTGAGTTGTGGATTGGTGGACGTAGATGTCTCTGTGTGGGTTTGGGTTGGGGTGGATGTTTCTGTGTGGGTTGTAGCTGTTTCAACTCGTGGAAGCTTCTCCCCCTCAGAATGATCGTCGTCATCAGGGTCGTCATGACGTCGTGTGTGTGAAGGCGGGTCGTAGTGGCAGCTGTATGGTAGTTGAAGACAATGAAGGGGCTCCTTATTCTCGGCAGACAATGTGTCTACCTCCCTGAGAAGGCGGGATAGGAGGGTGTCGCGAAGCTCCATAATTGAAGGGGTGTAAGTTAGTGGGTTCGGGTATTAGGGAGTGGTGTTGTGGGGAGTGAGGTAGCGAAGATGACATACGCTCTTCGACCATTGGTTCTTTGCCCTTGTGTTGGTTTGTTGAGGGTGTAGCAGCAAACAATTTTTGAAGGATGGAGGCCTCCATTTGCTTCATCGAGCTGAGCTTGGGTCACATAGGGTAATAACTCAACAGAGCCACGAAGCCGGTCTATTGTCACGACATCAGAATAAATTTCGGTGGCGAGGCCCACTGGTACTGAATAGTACTGGGGACTTGAGGGACCGGGGCCACACAGGCTTACCGTTAGCATATTCGATAAGTCGAGCTCATCGAGATGGCCTGATTGAACGGGAAGTTGTGATGTTCCCCATGTCAGGTCTTCAGTCCGATCCTCAAGTATCATCATTGGATGATATTTCTACAGATGTTCTGGATTGATCACAAAGATCAGTGAAGGTGATTCTGTCCTAACAAAAGGAGAAAAATTTGGGAGAGTGGACACTAGACTAGATGTGCAAGAAGGGGGGTAACGACGTGGGGCTGGGGGTCGCTTATTTGTACATCTCTCGCCTCCGAGTGAGGTAAGGATGGTTGACTTGGTTCCCCGTGAAGTATTAAGAAAACAGCGTGTTGGGAGGATGTTGAATGGGAAAGGTCGGGCTGTGCACGCGCTGTTGGACCTGACGCTGCGACTTCTACTCGGGAACTGAGTAAATCAACTCATGTTCCTATGGGTCACGGGAGGAGGTGCCGATCTGTCATGTTTTCTTTTGGTTCGTACTTCGCGTATGCGCTCAGGACTCTGCCTCACACTCAGATTGGCCCCGGGGTTGGATACAGTGGGGTTGAACCGTATCGTGGGGGTGGAAAGATTTTGCATGCGTCTGTAAGCAACGAATACGGAGTCTGTATGATAGGCTAGATCAAGGAGGTGGCGTGGAAGAGGCAGTCCTTGAATAGGTGTGCCGTCCCGTGGTCGTTGTTGGTAATTCAGCTTTGGAACTGATATGTGCTCCGCTACTGGTCTGTGGGTTCGGCTTATGATGTAATGACGAATCAGAACTTGGAACCATCGTAGGAAGGTAATGCCTTTCTTCTTGGAAGTCTTCAGGTGATCCCGATACGAATTTGATCCTCTATCTCTCTCATGAAGATGTCCGCATAGTCGAACCGTTTCCCGAACGCAATGACGTAGAAGAGTTTGAGGATGTTGTGTTGCAGCAATCTTGTCCGGTGTGTTTTGGAGAGAGACATTTGTTGATCAACCTGAATAATGTGCTCCACGGGCTTGGGAGTTTGTTGACTGAAAATGAGGAGATTTCAGTCAGCGATGGGGTGCATCCCAGTTGTAGCATCCCATTATGTAGTTCTTGAGTGGAGGGAGTTGGATCGAGCTCATCAAATGTAGGCAGTTGTTTGATTGTCTTCAGAAGATCTTTGTCGAGAATAACGTCGGTGTTTTCGATTTGACTTTGGAAGATTAGTATATTTGTCCCTTGTACTTGATCCATCAGTCCCTAAAATTGCTACAGAGACTTGAGGGACGGTCGCTGCTATGGTGAATGTCGGCAGCATGAACTGATTTTTTGGTGCGATGATCACCATGTCTGAACACTTGAATGCTGTTGTGTCTAGTTGGTATTGTTCTTCAATGGCTCGACCCATTTGGAGGTGGGATAAATTTGGTCATGATTTGGAATATCCATGATCTGAAAAATATGAACACTATTTCGTTAGGAATCAAGTAGTGAATGTCTTCAAGGCATAATTCCAACACGTTTCTCCCCCCTTTATTATTAATTTTTTTGTTGTTTTTATTCCTTTTTAAGTATATATATATATATATATATAATGAAAAAAATGAAAACACGAGAAATATAAAGTTGAAGATGATTTGGAAAAATTTGGAAATGGATGTTAGTTGCGAAAAATTGACCAAGGATATCGAGAAATTGAAATGAAAATGAATTTCGCGAAATCGTGCAATTTACTTTGACAACGTGGAATTTACTGATGACTAAAAGTCATGCAATGTACTTCGAAAAATTTAAAATCAAATATGATCTCGAAATCGACTGATTTGATAATTAGATGATGACCCCGAAATCGATCGATCCAAAGGGGTTTGGAATAATTTAAATTGCAACCGCGAAATCATGCAATTTACTTCGAAAACTATAAAATCAAATATGATATCGAAATCAGCCGATTTGAAAATTTGAGGATGACAACGAAGTCGATCAATTTAAAATGAATTCGAATAATGTAAATAGGGACTTCGAAAGCCTGCAATTGACCTGTGACATCGAAAACGTGCAATTTTAATTATGGCTTGAAAAACGCGCGATTTTGAAATCCGATTTTGAAATGATGCAATTTATTTGTGACTTCGAAAATGTGCAACGTACTGATGATTGTGAAATTCGATTTCAAATTAGGGGATAGTGAACAGTGTTTTCGAGGTCGAATTGAAATAAGGAATTCGAGATGTAAAACCAAAAAAAACGTTCAATTTGAAAACAAGAATTTCGAGGCGAAAGCCCAAAATTGCGTTTAAAACAGTGAAAGTGAGTCGAATCGATTTGTTTACGGTGATTTCTTCAGCTTCAGACCTGTATCGACAACGGAAGAAAAATGAGAAATATCATAAGAAACATATTCTGAACTTACCCGTTGATGATGGAGGAATTTGAGAGAAAAGCTGATGATAATAAGAGAGGTGAAGAGTTCGTGTTTCGAGAGGGTTTCCGAGCGGATGGTGAATTGTCGGAGGTTTTCGAGAATATGAAGTGAAGAAGACGACAGATATGATATAGTAGAATGATAACAATATTCCCCCTAGATATATGCGTTAATTATTTATATGACAAGTTAACTCCCCCTAAATCATGCAATTATTTTTCTCCTCCTAAACACATGCATAGGCTTACATAGTGTATAATGTTGTTACCCCCTGACTTGTATAGCCTAGCATGTATGTGACTGTGCTAAGAGGTGAGATTCAACATGCCCAACCTAGAGACTAAGAACTGGAATCATTTCTCATCCAATGCTTTAGTGAAAAGGTCGGCCAGTTGAAGTTCAATGCAAACAAAATGCATGTCTATGACGCCGTTTTCAACATGATTTTTTATAAAATGATATCTAAGGTCAATGTGCTTAGTTCGAGAGTGATGTACGGGGTTGCATGTAATTGCGATAGCACTCTTAGAATCACTGTATATAGGGATATTATGTAAGTCAAACCCGTAATCTAGGAGTTGGGTGCGCATCCACAAAATTTGTGAACAACGCAGCTGCGACATATTCTGCCCTAGCTGTCGATGTGGAAACACAGTGTTGTTTCTTAGAAGACTAGCAAATCAGTTTGTCTCCCAGCGGTTGAGCACCACCTGATGTGCTTTTTCTATCCATGCGACAGCCTGCAAAATCTGAGTCAGCGTATCCAATTAATTGAAAACTAGAGTTTTTCGGATACCATAATCCAAAATTTGGAGTTCCTTTTAGATACCGAAGGATTCTTTTGACTGCAGTCAGGTGTGACTCTTTGGTATTCGCTTGAAAGCGTGCACATAGGCAAGTGGCAAAAACGATGTCTGGTCTGCTCAAGGTCAAGTAGAGTAGAGGCCCAATGATTCATCGATAATGCGTTTCGTCGATAGGTTTTCCAGAGGGATCTGCGTCAGGTTTGCATGCTGTGGACATAGGTGTTGCTATGGAGGAGCAATTTTTCATCTTGTATTTCGTCAGAAGATCACTAATATATTTAGACTGACTAGTGAAGATGCCATCGGATATTTGTTTGATCTGCATTCCTAGAAAGAAGTTCATTTCACCCATCATGCTCATTTCAAATTTAGTGGCCATTAAATTACCAAATTCCTCGCATAATTTACGTTCGTAGAGCCAAAGATAATATCGTCAATGTAAATTTGAACAAGTAAGATATTGGAATCTTTTCGCTTAATGAATATTGTGGTGTCAATTTGACCTTTGGTGAACCCGGATTCGGTAGGAAGGTAGAGATAACGCCATACCAAGCTCGTGGTGCTTGTTTAAGACCGTAGAGTGCTTTGTCAAGACGATACACGAAGTCAGGCTTGGTTGAGTCTACAAATTCTTCAGGTTGTCCAACATAGACTTCTCTTTTAGAATTCCGTTCAGAAAGGCTGTCTTAACGTCTATTTGGTAAACAGTGAAATCTCTATGTGCAGCGTATGCAAGAATAGACGAAAAGCTTCACTTCGAGAGACTGGAGCAAATGTTTCATCGTAATCAATGCCTTCTTGATGGTTGTACCTTTAGCTACTAATCGAGCCTTTTCGGATCACCATGCCATTTGCATCCTTTTTGTTTTGAAGACCCACTTCGTTCCGATGATTGTTTCCCTTTAGGCCTTGGAACTAAGATCCAAACTCGTAGTCGTCCAAATTGAATAAGCTCGTCTTGCATAGCAATGATCCACCGGTAAGAGCTTCAGAGACTTTCTGTGGCTCAAGTTGGCGCATAAAGCATGAGAAATGGCTTGTGTGGTCTGTAGATTTACGGGTAATTACCCCTTTGGACGGATCACCAATGGTCTGCGCAGGCGGGTGAATATCTCCATGAACATCTCTAGATACGACCTCCGTAGTTTCTACATTATGGGACTCTCCGTAGTTAGCTTTTTTGTCCAAATGCTGGTGGAGAAATGCAACGTAATCATCCAAAATTGCACTTTTCCGTTCTCGCGTTGACCTCTGTAGGGGCGCTTGTTCCATATGAGGTTCATGACATTGTTCTTGATGATCAGCTTCAGCTTCACCTTCCTGATCATAATGAGCGGTTACAGGTGGAGTATGGTGTTCAGAGAGAGATGTATTTGGTCTATCGATACTGTCTATGGCAGGGGGCGAATGAACATTTCCCGAATGAGATGATACATCATTTGGAGAGTGAGCATGAGATGAGTGGGATGTCAGTTCCTGAGGAGGTAGGGAAGTCTTCTATTTTTGTTGTTGAGTAGGTTAACGGTTGGACAAAGTTTTCTGCTCGTCGAATTTCTGCTTCAGGAGAGTGCACTGAATCTGGAATTAGATGAAAGTCTTCAAGCAAGAAATCCAGAGGTGCTAGATTTTTATTTGAGGGATCTGTGTCCTTTTGGGGAGTCGTCGTTGTATCTGAGAAAGTAGAGTATGTAGGTACATATATAGGAGTTGATGCCGCTGGTATTGTTGCAATTGTCTCGTCAAATGTGATAGTTGCACTTTCACGCACAACCTTAGCAATTTTGAGAAATACTCTAAAGGCTTTTGATGTCAAGGAATACCCAATGAACGTGCCTTCAAGTGCTTTGTGGTCAAACTTGCCTCTGTTACTTCGGTCATCTGCAACAAAGCACTTGCAACCAAACACTCGAAGAAATGAGATATTTGGCGAATGGTTATTAATAATCTCGTAGGATGTCTTCTCAAATCTTTTGTGGATTGATGTGCGATTCTGAGTGAAACAAGAAGTGCTTAGTGCTTCAGCCCAGAATGAATGTGGAAGATTTGATTGAATTATCATTGTACGTGCAGCTTCAACAAGAGTTTGATTTTTTCGTTCGCTAGTCCATTCTGTTGGGGAGTTCAAGTAGCTGAGAATTGTTGTGAAATGCCTTGTGACGCATAGAAGGTACTCAATCGGCTGTGTTTGAATTATGTACCATTATCAGATCTAATGATACCAACTCGAGTCTGCAGCAAATTCTGTGTGGTTGTCACGAATGTTTTGATTATGGAGGAGGTCTCGTATTCATTTCGTAGAAATTTCGTCCACGTGTATCTGGAATAGTCATCTACGAGAACAAGAACATATTTGCGACCACTGGACTTTATGTTCTCATTGGACCGCATAGATCAACGTGAGGAAGTTCTAGAGGTCGGGAGGAAAAAGCGATGTGTTTGGATTTATGAGATGCTCTTTTCATTTTTCCTAGTTCACACGCACGATAAAGATGTTCCTTTCAATACGTAAGATTTGGTAGTCCTGTGACGAGTTACTTAGTTGATAGTTTGTTAAGACCTTTAAAGGTTAAATGGGATAAGCGGTTGTGCCAGAGGATGTTTTGATGAGTTGAAGCTTTAGAGAGTAGGCAGATATTCCTGGTCGGGATTGTCGTTTTAAGATCAATCATATAGAGATTTGTTTTGTTTTCCGAATGCCATGGAGTAGGTTGTTACCCTAGTCGTCATTGACGCTGCATTTCGTGCTTTGCAGTTGATCTCGAGGCCTTTATCGCAGAATTGACCAACGCTGAATAGATTATGTCCCAATCCCTTGACGTAGGAGACGTCCTGGATGGTCAGATTTGCGTGATGTAGATCTCTGCGACCTAGGATTGGGATGACTCATTGTTCCTGAAACGTACTTTATCGCCATATTTTTCAGTATAGTTGCTCAACAGTTCTTTATTCCCAGTCATGTGTGGAGCAACCTGAGTCTAGATACAACACATGATGGACCTGTAAGAGGCACGAAATTGGAAATATTTCGGTACCCACTTGAGAATGGGCACTGCCCATTTCATAGTAGATAACTTAGCAGAACTAGTAGCAGGATTAATAACTATGCCAGTCTTTGCTTTGGCGGAGGTAATGTTAGATTTTGGAGTCCATTGCTTCAATCCTTGTTTTGAGTGTGTAGAGTGATGTTTTTGCTTGGGCACCCAAATCTGTTTAATAGTAAGAGTATGCCCTATTGATTTTTTATTCAATGATCGATTGAATGTGGGAGTGTTCGAGACAATGATGCATCTTATATATATTAGATTTATTAAAACGGGGAACATCATAGTACCTAATATTGTTCGAAGAAATAAAATTTTGTTCATCAGGAGCATAAGTAGTAAAGCAGAAAGCCTTGGTAGGAGTGGGTTCAGATTTCAATTTTCAGACCCAGGCCATCGTCTTTCTTCTTAGTAATTCTCTTGCCTGTAGTCAAATTTAACATGGTATTAGGAGCTAAATCGTGAGTCGAAAAAGAATCAACTTCAGAGGAATGATCGTTGATGTCCTGGAGGAGTGAGATTTCAACTAGAGAGTCAGTCTTTCCTTTTGTTTGTGTCTTCTCTTTTTGAGTTTGTGAGCCTGACTTAGCAAAGAATCGTGCATCATTCTTGATTGTGCTTGCAGTTGCTAGTCTAAAACGAGAGTTTAAGGCAAGTGCATCATCGTAGGAATAGTGAAAATCAGAGAGCATAGATGTTCGTACATGTTCAGAAAGTTGTGAATGAGAACTTGATGCCCTAATTTTAATTTCCTCCTTCTCTTTAGAGGAAGGTGCACGGTTTTCAAATAATAGGTCATCTCCTATGGCTATCTCCTTCCCTTTCATTCTCCTTTGGGTTGGTGATGTCTACTTTAGACTCAGCTAGAGGCATTTGTGAGGAGGAAGCTGTAGTGTTGTTGATTTGTTTTTCAAGTGAGAAAATTATTGTCAATAGCACGTCATTCTCTACCTGAAAAACAATCTTTTCGACTCCAGGGTCGAGCGCAAATCAGAGATTTCCTTAATAACTGCTGGGATATATGCACTTGAGGTACTTAGTTTTTTACACCTATTTCTTCAGAAGAGGGTGTATAGATAGGTACATAGTCATCAGACAAAGGCATTTTCTTTGTCCTGTAACTATTATTCAGTTCCTCATAGTCAAGTGGGATTTCGGCTCAGTCCTCTCTATTCCTCTTATTCTTGTCCAGCTCATCAAGTGCAGATGATCTCGTGAAAGGCATTAGACTAGTTATATTTAATCCTAGGAAACTAATGTCATAAAGAGGTAGGGGTTTCTTCATGATTGGGATAGAATCTCGAACGAAACCTAATCCTTCACGTGGATCATAAAATTCTATGTCTTTAGGCTTGTGCAAAAAGATCCTTCTATCTGTTTGTCCTCTTTTTGTTAGGAGATCCTCATGTTTTTTTTTTTCTTTTGGAGTACAAACGATTTCGTTCTTTAGATATGAATTCATTATTGTAGGGATGTAGAGTTTCGCCCTTCCTCACTGTTCTTGAAATGTTTTCCTTTTCGACCAGTTTCTCTTCTAGATCTCTTATCTTAGTTTCAAGTCTGATGGAGGTATTCTGAGCTTGTTGTAGGAAAGAGTTTAGCTTAGCTTTTCCCACTAGTTCGGTCCGCAAGACTTTTTCATTGTTTTCTAGCTTAGTTTCTAGTTTTCTTAACGATTTGTTTTCCCTAACCATAGATGTTGTGCTCCTCATCTTCAGAGTGGACCTCGACATTTGCCGTGAGTGCTAGATTTTCTTCCTCATTTTCAGAGGTGTCCTCGAGCCATGATTCCTGTTTTGCCATGAGTACGACACCCGACCGTTTTTGTTTGAGAAGTTGGGCTTTCTTGGTGTAGTATTCAATGTCTTTTTTCTTAGGCAGGAAGCAATCTCGATCAAAGTGGCCTGGTTTGCCGCAGTTGAAACATTTTGATCCTTCAGGGATGGCTTGGGTTCAGATACGTCAGTCTTTTGGTCTTGCTTCTTTGAGCAGCTTGTCTTGAGACGATTTGAGGACCTATTCTTGGCGTATGAATCAAATCGTTTGGTGATGAGTGCCATTTTTTTTGTAATGTCTGCCAGCTCTGAATCCGATTCTGCACCGATGTTATTATTGTCCTCTTCAGACGAGCTCAGATTTTGTACAGCCTTTGAACTCTTTCTTGCTTTTCGGTTGCTAATTAGGGCGAGAGTTTCCATGGCTGCTTTTTTCTTTTGATGCTTTCTGGATCTCGCTAATGTCTTCGACATGTTGGGCGAGACCGACAAAGAGGCGATGAATGTCCATCTCTTCTAGGTCCTTGTTCTGTCTGATATTGCTTGCAATTTTCCTCCATTCCAGTTGCAGTGCTGAGAGAAAACGTATGTTGATCTCCTCGCCAGTTCTGGTTACACTGATCTTTCTCATCTCATTCACTAGTGTGAGGAGTCGTTGATAGGTCTCATACTGTTCTTCTCCATCCTTGGCTTTGATCGAGTCATATGCGGTGAGAAGGTTGGATTTCTTTGCCTTATATCCAAATTCACTTCGTTGCATCATTTTATTTATTTCGTCCCACATTTCTTTGGCAGATTGTAGGTTGTAGACCTGCATGAAAATGTCGTTTGGAATGCTTTGGCAGAGATATGTCCTGGCTTGATGATCGGAGCGAGATTGGAGTTTTTCAGCTTCAGTGTAGGCCAAACTAGGTTTCGGTTCCTTAGAGGCTGAAACGGGTGGATCATTGTCCGGATTTCAAGGAATGGTGATCCAGAATTGTGCCGCACCTTCAGTGATGGATTCATACATTAGGTCTCCATTATCCTTGCTGTCGATGAAGTTCATGAACCTGAGTGTCCATCCTGTATATTCATCCCTTTTGAGGATGGGAAGTCTTGTGTCGTTTCCAAGCGAGTATGGGTCCATTCTTGTAGTAGGTTGGATGTGGATCTTAATCGTGTTGATCAACTAAATCTTAGACGCTTTAACAAAGCAAAATAATGTTAGAAAAAATAGAAGAAAAATAAGATGAACACAAGACTTAATTATTATTATTAATGAAAAAAATGCAATGTTCGAAGAACGTCTCTAGATATGGTTTTTGAAGATGTTTGTGAATAGATTTTATTTAAATTCAATTTCTGAATGTTTTTAAAAGATTTTCTCGAGAACCAGTTGAAATTAATTTTGAGAAGTTCGAAATCAGAGGTGGTTTTCGAAGATGTTTTGTGAGTAGATTTTATTTAAATTCAATTTCTGAAAGTCTTCGAAATATTTTCTCGAGAACCAGTTGAACTTAATTTTAAGAAGTTCGAAATCGGATGTAGTTTTTGAAGATGATTGGGATTTGTAATTAAAAGCATTTGTCGAGGAGCAGTAGTGAAGATCGAAATTAAACTTCTCGAAGTGAATCACGAAAAATTTAAATTAAATAGAGGATTCGAAATCCTTTTAAAAAAATTATTTTGACTTTTCCAAATGCAACTTCTCGAGAAGTTCTATTGAAGATAAAATTGATTTTATGATTCGAGGATGTCGAAAACGTTAAAGTTCGCTGAAAAAGTTCGACAAATTTAAAATTGAGATTTATTTCGAAAGAAATGTCGAGAAGCACATTGAAATAAATTCAGATTTCGAGAGGGATATCGGGAAGCGCAAAATTGAAATTTAAAAACAGATTTCGAGCAATTGAAATCGAGAGAAACTCGAGAAGTGTCTTGCTCTTCGAAAAGTTCTGGTGCGTCGTAAAATTTGAATCTTCATCTAAATTCACTGGAAACTGATAATTTTGATCAAAGTTATGAGAAAACAGATATTCAATTATGCATTATTCCAGAAATCAAGCAGAATTCGTGGAGTTAAAAATTGATAGTTTTTTTTAATAGCAGTGAAAAAAGAAACTTCAGAATAGAGCGTTGAAAATCAGAAAGCTTCGTTGAATTTGATCTACGATTTCGGTTCTGATACCACTTGTTGGTCCGTTTAATCCAACCTTGACATGATTCATAATTGGTATTACCTTTACGATGAATTAAGGATGCTAAAGAGCAGAGTAATAACACCAGACGAATTGCAGAGTTTGAACGATGAGATACGCGCGAGATGTTTAACAGAATACTTCAATTCTTATAATGAATCAGTACCCTAAATATTGTAATGTTTAGGATATTTATACATAAGCCATAATGGGCTATTGAGCCCAATGTAACTAATATACCCACGGGTTATGTATATTTATAATCTGGTCCTAGCTCATTATAAATTACAGATTTAGGCATAAAACTAAATTGAACACAATAAAATATCTCTACCAACAAGTATTGAGAGAAACTCGATTATATAAACCCTATTAGCAGAAGTTTTTTATATTTAATATATGGAGATGGTAAATAGATTTAATCTTTTTTCTTTCTTGATTGAAAAGAAAGGATGAGGCTTTAATTCTAAAATGTAAATTAAGTCAATTACGCAAAAACAAACGAAAAAATAATCGCAGTTTGTATCATCATAATTCACAAAACGCATGATATCCATTCTCTGAATGTGTCGAAACAGAACAGAGATTAATGCGTTTCGTTTCAAGAATTTCATTTTGGGGAATCGACTGAAATCGCAAATTGCCTCCTTTTGTATAAATAAATCATTCGACAATTTGTAGTTGCAAAAATCGTTTTAGAGAAAAATATGTAAAATAAATGTATAACAAACAGTGATAACAAATAAATAAGTTCGTTTCAGTCATAGATAAGAGTATTTTAATAGAAGGAAAATAAAGAATGCTACGGCTTGATTTACGATGTTATTAAAGAGAACATCCACTTTTCTTGCAGACACTTATAAATCATGATTTAAATTTTTTTATGAAATACAGATTAAATACAGCAAAATAATATAATTTTGGGCCGTTATACAAAATAGATAATGCCCACTTATAAGATGGTCCTTTAATAATAAAGAAAGAACCCCATTTGAAATTAGGGTTTTGTTTATCATCTTCCTCCTCGAACTTGACTGCATAAGCAACTTGAGCATTTCATGTTAAAACTGCTTCGATTTTAATGAAAACACCAGCAAATAAAGTTTTAGTTCTCAAACATGTCAACTTAACAAAATTTCAGACAAATGAGGTAATAAAACTCATATACATCAAAAAACAAAATGATATCTGATGCGGGTATGACTCCGATCAACAATATTTGGTCGGAGAAAAATGATGATGGGTGACACGGACTGAGTCTGATGTTCTTGATGCGTTTTCGAATCTGTATTATGGTGCTGAGAAAGAAAGGAATGAAAGAGACACAGATTTTACGTGGTTCGGACAGATGTTCTATGTCCACGGGCCGCCGGGAATAGTGTTTACTAGTGACAGTCAAGATTTACACACTCGACCTTACTTCACTCGTTACAGTACATTCATGGCGAAGAAGATGACTTGAGAGAAAAATATGTAAGTGTCTTGAGTGTTGTGTTGAGTCTGTCATGAATCTCGTCTCCTTCAATTCCGATATACCCATTCTCTCTTTGCTTTCCTAGCTGGCACATCTCTGGGACCACTTGACAGCGACATCTGGTACAACCTAGGAGAGACAGCACCTGCAAGTGTACTATTGTCAGGCTGGAGTGCGTCCTCTCTGTTCACAATGTCGGCCACTCACAGCCACCCACGTGTCTCTTGGTCGGCTCTACCCGATATTTCTCGTTCAAACTATTTCGTTGTCAGAGCCCATCTTACTTTTTCCGTACGAGGTCACAGGTCCCCAGATATCCTACATACCTGCTATATGTCCCAAAAGTCACTATCATCAGGTAGTCAAGTTAGGCGGGATGTTGAGCCGAAGGTCACCCCTATCATCCAGTCCCCCTACTCCGAATTGTAATACGCCAAGCATTACAGTTCAAAGTACACTTAAGAGAGCATTCCTCCTTTCTGGTGCTTCTGGACTTTCTTAGCTGGCCTGCACTGCATTTACACCGATTAGACAGGCCCTGTACCTTTTGCAGAGGAAAAGGGTATTCCCAGGGCGACACGTGACCAACCCTGTCTCCTTTGAAATTTTCGAGGCGGTTTTCTTTCGTCTTTCCCCCCTTTTCGAAATCATCGACACTTAACAAAAATTCCAATCCCCGTCTCTAGGGTTTTCATCATCTCCTTCGCCCCAAATTGCGCAGTGCTCAGAGTCGCGCAGCACCCAAGTTTCCTCTTCGTCTGCCATTTCCTCAGGTATCGTCTTGTTTTTCTTTCTCCTTATTTCTCGTTCCATTGTCTCGATCTACCCTTAGTTTTTCCTATTCCCTCTTCTTCGCATCGGAGCCATGTCTGATAGCGTTGCTTCTGAGAGTACGCGCCCGTCGTCGTCGGGTCTCCGCGTCCTCTGTTGTCTCGGGCGCCACGCCCGGAGGGGATCGAAGCGGAAGGCCTCGTCACAAGACATGGCGCCCCCCGATTTTCCCCGACCTTCTTCTTATCGGCCCTCTGCAGACGCATCCTCTGTCGTGCCATTGCCGGCGCAGCCAGTCCCTAATTCATCTTCATCTCGTCGGACTCGCTCGCGAGGGGCTGTCGGAGATAGAGCTGGGGTGGACGACTGGAAAATGTTCGGCGCGTCCAAATCGGTGCGTCCCAGAAGGCTTTCACAGTTCTGGCTTTCACGTCTCCATCCCAAACCCTTGCCAGCGTGCCAACTTTCCAGCTTCTCCGGCCCTCGCCTTTTGGGAAAGCCACGTAAAGGCCGGCATGCGCTTCCCAGTTCACCCGTTTCTAGCTTCGGTGTCACAGGCCTATTGGGTACCTCTGAACCACTCAGTCCTTCCTCTATTCGCCAACTAGTAGCTTTCTATGTCCTGGTCACCGCAGCAGGCGAGAGGCTCTCTATGGAGCTTGTTCTTTCTCAATTTTAACTCAAGTCTACCCCACCTTTCTTCTATCTGTGCGCGAATCTGCGCGGCCTCATACTCTTCTTCGGCAAGGGCTCCCACAAAGACAAAGAATGGCACCCCTTTTACTTATTTGTAGCCCCTACAGAAGGTGGTTGGGATTTTCCCCATCGCCAGTGGGTTCGTCAGATACCTCAACGACTCTCAGGTGTCCAGCCTGAATGTTCCGAGGAGAACGAAGTAGCTATCAACCTTTTGAATCTCCGAGCTTCTCAAAAGAAGTTTAACATGGTTAAGCTGGTGACCTATTCCGGCCTACTCCACCACTTCAGCCTCTCCTCGCAGCCTCTACCTTTCAATCCTGAGGGTAAGCAGGTTTCCACCCTGCTTCCTGACCTCTTTCCTAGGTCTCCCTCCTGACTTAATATATTTTTTGTAGGTATGTCGTTCTCCTGGAGAGATGCGTTCCGGGCCCTTCCTGTTAAGCGAGAAAACTCTGCCGTCCCCATCGAGCCTCATCCTTCAGAAGACCATGGTGAACCTGATCTGTCAGCTTAGGAGATAGGTGAGATTCTACTATCAGGTCCTCATCTCCCCGCCCTACTCATCCTAGAGCGGACATGCGAGACCCAGATGTGGTGATATCGGACTCTGAGGGTGACGCCCGTGAAAAGGGTGCCTCGCCTGCGCCTTCTAGGAAGAAAAAGAAGAAGAAGACTGTCGCGGCAAAGGGAAAAAGGCCACGTTTGGAGACGACCTCTCCATCACCCGATACCTCCGAGTTTACTGTTTTTGTCCACCAGGGTCGTGAGTGGGGCATCGATCGGTGGGCTAACGGGAAGATGGTGTTGTGTTAATGTTGACTAGCTCAGCTTTGACAATGTTGGGCCAACATTTCAGCCAACATTGTTGTCTGTCAACATTCGATTTTATCTTTCATGCCCAAAACCGTTTAACCTTTTTTTGTAGCTTTATTTACTGATATGCAGGACGTGGTAAAGTGCTAAAACGAGTCCAAACCGTGTGGAAAGCGTGTGGAGTTGCTTGAACGAATTTAGGAAGTGCACTTACCATAAATAGAAGATTTGAAGATCAAAAGAGATCAAGTCAAGCTACGACCAAGATTAGAAGATCTGAATATCAAGGAGATCCAGTCAATCAGTTTACCATAAATAGGAGATAAAGGATCGGCCAATGAGATGAGAAGATTCGAACTAAATATATACTATATTTAGGGAGATCTTCGAAGAGATATTTGAAGAGATATTCAAGGGATCTTTTTACCAATTCAAGAGGGAGCCAAGGTCTATAAATAAGAGTTATTTTCGAGCTGCAACTAACGACTTTCGAGAGAGCCTTCAAGAAGTAACTTTGAGCAACATATTGAGCGAAAACGATGAGCGAAACACATATCGAGTTTGAGCGATTTTTACTTCTTGCGAGAGTTGTCGTTTAGTCTAGCTTTTCAGAGGTCGTGAGATCTTATAGGTTTAGAATCCTTTTTGATTCGTTCCGTTTGCTAGACTAGTTTACCTATCTTTTTCGATAGTTTTGTAATCCATCTTTCTAGTGGATTTTTACCCCTTGGGGCTCGCAGCAAGTTATTTGACTTGCTGCACAAAAACATCTCTTGTGTTCGTTTCATTTTTATCACTAAGTTTCTATCATTTCCGCTGTGCTTTAAAAGTGAGTTCGAGTGTTAGCCCAACATCACGTCCAACATCAGTTTACAACTTAGTGTTTTTACATCCATTGTGTAAGGGACCGCCCTTCAAAGTGGTATCAGAGCCAACGCTTGACGTCACTAAGCGCTTAACATCCTCTACAATGGATATTACCAGTTCAAACAATATCGGCAAAGTTCCTGTTCTTGACGGCACCAACTATGCGTATTGGAAGGTCCGAGTTCGTCAGTGCATCAAGTCAATCGACGTGCGAGCTTGGGAAGCTGTTCTTCACGGTTATACCCCACCAAGGACAGAACCCGATGCAGATGGAGAAGTCGTCGACAAGCCTGTCGAACTATGGACAGCACCCGAGCGAAGCCTGGCAGAATTCAATGACAAGGCACTCAACGCAATCTTCTCGACGGTGGATATCTTTATGTTTAAGATTATCCAGAATTGTACAACGGCCAAAAATGCGTGGGATCTGCTCGAGAGATACTGTGAAGGTGATACAACGGTGCGAGAAACCAAACTACGCTCCTCTTAAGCCAATTCGAGAATATCAGGATGAAGGAAGACGAGGATATTACGACGTACTTTGGGAAGCTTTTGACCATCTCCAGCGAGTGTGCCAGCCTAGGAGATCCTCTGTCAAACAAGGTATTAAATTCAAAAGCAATTCGTACACTAACAGAAAAATTTAATATGAAGGTGTCAGCGATCGAGGAGTCTCACAACCTAGCTACCATGGACTTCAACGTGTTGATGAACATTTTGAAAAATTATGAAACCAATCTTGAAGTCCAAAAGAGGGCCTCTCGTGGAAAGAGTCTCGCACTAGTCACTCAGCCATCCGATGAACTGATCGAGGTCGACCCCAGAAATGCAGAAGACATGGCCATGGTGGTAAAGAAATTCGCGAAGTTTTTCAAGAAGAAGAATGTTGTGCAAAATGTTGGCCCAACATTCAGAAAAGGCCAGAATGCCAAGGCTGAACCTTCGTCAGCTCCTCCGTTCCCTAAACGGAAACCTTTTGGGAGACTAGACGGAAAGCCAAAGAAGAACGTCAATTATGAGGCAGTCAGATGTTTTGAATGCCAAGGTTGGGGCCATTTTGCCAACGAATGTGCCAACGCCATTCGCAAGCGTGGTGGTAAGGTCATGTGGATCGACCTGTCAGACGAAGAAGATGAAGATGAAGAGGAAGAGCCTAAGCAATCATCTATAATCATCCAGTCGTTTTCTGACGACGAAGAAGATGAAGATAATCAAATCGGCCTTACTGCGGTAACTGATGTTGAGCCAACATCTGACTCAACATCTGTAAAACATATCATTTTTGATTATGATGATTCAAACTGTCTTGATGGTCTTTTGAGTTGTGATGAAACAGAGCCTGACACTGAGAATGGTGAAGAAGCCTTTAAGCTGTTAACCACGCAATACGAGTTAGAAAAGGCGAATAACATCCAACTCCGTGCCGCGGTGAAATTGTTGGCCGAGGAAAATGAGAAGAACGAAAAGGTCATTGAAGGACTAATGGACGGCATGAACAAATTGGAAGCCGCTTTGACACGAAAGGACAGGGAGATCGACTCACTTCAAAAACGACTCAATGAGGCCGACAACACTTTTGCTAAGTGGAACAGGAGCAAAACGAGCCATGAAGAGGTACTGTCTCTTGGTATTTATGATAAACAAGGTCTAGGATATAACCGTAAGTCTGCGAGTGATAGTGCAAAACTCTTGTCCCATGAGAAGCCTAAGCTTGTTTTTGTTAAAGCTCAATCCGTAAATGACGAAGTTACGATTCCTAAGGATATTCCCGAGCATGTGACCTCAAAAACTCATGATAAATCTTTTTTGTGTGAACACTGTAAGAAATCAGGCCATTTAAAATCATACTGCTGGAAATTGAAGAGAGAGATTTCTGCTAAGAAATCGATGTCAGCTGAGATGTTACCCAACATGTCAGTCAACATTGAGAAATCAGTGTTGAAGGATGTGTCTGGAGAAAAATCAGTTGGCGTTTCTTCGAATTCTAGTAAACAGAATGTGGTTAAATCTTCTAAGAAAGCTTGGATTAGGAAATCAGGGGATAAAACTCTTGTTGTGTACACCTCTTTGCGAGCTAACGTTACAGGTTCATGGTACTTCGATAGCGGGTGTTCCCGACATATGACGGGTACCAAAGAGTATCTCAGCGACTACACGCCTTTAAGGAGTGGATCTGTGACTTTCGGAGGTGGCTCCAAAGGTCGAATTCTCGGCAGAGGCAGACTTAATGTGCCTGACTTTCCCAAACTGAGCAACGTACTTCACGTAGAAGGACTTGTCGCAAATCTGATCAGCATAAGTCAGCTGTGCGATGATGACCTTGAGGTAAGGTTTAATAAGGAGTGTTGTGAAGTGTTTAACCGAAATTCTGTTCTAGTGATGGCAGGTAAGAGATCTAGCGACAATTGTTACCTAGTTGGTGACAAATCTGGTGTGAAAGACGTGTGCCAACTCTCAAAGGCCGAGGATGATGTTGTTCTTTGGCATTACAAATTGGGCCACGTTAACTACAGAACATTAGAGCAACTAATCAAACATGACGCAATCAGAGGCATTCCGAAACTCAAGGAGTTTGGTAAGGTTGTATGTGAGTCGTGTTTGAAGGGTAAGCAAACACATGTTAGTCACAATGTTGACCAACAAGCTGCCCAACATTTTAAAACTGCTCACTGTTTTCAGTTGATTCACATGGATTTGATGGGTCCTATGGAGGTTGATAGCATAGGGGGAAGAAAGTATGCTTATGTGCTCGTGGATGATTTTTCTAGATATGCATGGATTTTCTTTCTTAGGGAAAAATCAGAGTCGGTCGAGTTTTTCAAAAAATTTTGTGCTATGATTCGAAACAATTTCAGTGCTACCATTTTTCGCATTAGGTCTGACCATGGTAGAGAGTTTGAGAATCAATTTTTTGATGAATTCTGTGACAAGAAGGGCATTGTGCATGAGTATTCGTCTCCTAAGACACCCCAACAAAATGGGGTTGCCGAAAGGAAGAATAGGACGTTACAAGAAATGGCTAGGGTTATGCTACTATCTAAGAATGTGTCTAAACGTTTTGGGCTGAAGCTTTGCATACTGCATGTCACATCTCGAATCGTGTATTTTTTAGGCATGGTACAAAGAAAACCCCGTATGAACTCTTGAATGGTAAAAAGCCTACGGTTAAATATTTTCATGTTTTTGGATGTTTTTGCTACATGCTGAATGATCGTGAATATTTGACTAAGTTTGATTCAAAAAGTGACAAATGCATCTTCCTAGGATACTCTTCGAACAGTCGTGCCTATCGTGTTTACAACTTGCGTTTGAAATCTGTTCAAGAATCAGTGAACGTTGTGTTTGATGATGCTACTGATCTTAGCAACATGCCTCCTCAAGTTGACATTGCAGATGTTATACAAGCAAGAAACGAATCAGAGGAGTCTGCGGATGACAATGTTAAGCCAACATTGGACTCAACATCTGTACCAGAACAGAACGATGAAGCTGGTCCTAGCGAAGTGCGACGTGATCCGCCAGCTAAGATTCAGAAAGACCATCCCACTGATCTAATAATTGGAGACGTGAATGAAGGAAGGAAGACCAGAGACAAACCACGAAAGGACTATAAGTCTATGGTAAGAAATGCGTGTATGAATTCGCTATACGCCGAGGTACGTTTTAACTGCTTTGTTTCTGAGATAGAACCCAAGAATGTCCTTGAAGCTCTCAAGGATAATTGTTGGATAAATGCAATGCAAGAGGAACTCTTGCAGTTCGAGAAAAACCAAGTTTGGACATTAGTGCCACGGCCGAAGGACATTAATGTCATAGGCACTAAGTGGATATTTAAGAATAAATCTGATGAACTTGGTAGGGTTGTTAGAAATAAGGCACGTTTAGTAGCTCAGGGTTACACGCAAGTAGAAGGTATAGACTTTGATGAGACGTTTGCTCCCGTTGCTAGGTTAGAATCTATTAGGCTTTTGTTAGCTATTGCATGTTGGCTTAACATTACATTACACCAAGTGGATGTTAAGGGTGCTTTCTTGAATGGGTATATTGATAAGGAAATCTATGTCGAACAGCCTAAAGGGTTCGAAGATCCCCATTATCCTAACCATGTTTTTAAGCTGCAGAAAGCACTGTACGGGCTGAAGCAAGCGCCTCGAGCGTGGTATGCAAGGTTAGCAACATTTTTGCTTGAGTTTGGTTTTACTCGAGGTGAGGCGGATCGCACTCTTTTTGTTAAAAGGGTCGGATCCGACATTTTGATTGCTCAAGTGTATGTTGATGACATTGTTTTTTGTTCAAGCTCACAAGTTTTATTAGATCAGTTTGTGCAGGCAATGAACACTACCTTTGAGATGTCCATGATAGGCGAATTAACGTACTTTCTAGGCTTGCAGATTAAGCAAAGCAGCGACGGGATCTTTATGTCCCAAGAGAAATATGCCAAGAACACAGTCAAGAAATTTGGATTAGACACGGCAAAGGTAATGAAAACGCCCATGGGTTCTGCTCAAAAGGTAAGTAAAGACGATGTTGGGCAGAATGTTGACCCAACATTGTACCGATCTATGATAGGCAGTTTGTTGTACTTATCTGCGAGTAGACCTGATATCATGTATAGTGTTTGCGTATGTGCTAGATATCAATCTGAACCTAAGGTTTCGCATCTGAATGTGGTTAAACGAATTCTTCGTTATGTGAGTGGATCTTGTAGCCTAGGATTATGGTTCTCCAAAGATACTAATTTGAGTCTTGTAGGCTATAGCGATGCTGACTGGGCTGGTGACGAGGATGACCGCAAGAGCACAAGTGGTGGCTGTTTCTTCTTAGGTAATAACTTAGTTGCATGGTATAGTAAGAAACAGAATTGTGTGTCTTTATCTACTGCTGAGTCCGAATATGTTGCGGCGGGTAGTTGTTGCACGCAGTTATTGTGGTTGACTAGCATGTTATGTGACTATGGGTTAGAGTGCGAATCTGTGCTTATGTATTGTGATAACCTTAGTGCCATTAACATTTCTAGGAATCCCATCCAACACTCTCGTACAAAGCATATAGATATTAGGCATCATTTTCTGAGAGATATGGTTGAAAAAGAGTTAGTCCGCATTGAGCATATAGACACTAAGAATCAGTTAGCAGACATTTTTACGAAAGCATTGGATTCTGAAAGGTTCTCGGACCTGAAGAAATCCATAGGTTTGCACATGTTAGTTTAAATGTTGGTCCAACATTTGGATCAACGTAGCATATGTCGATTTTGATAGTTGCTGCTTTAATGTTTGGTTTAATATTCTGTTCTGTTTTCCCGTGAAATGACTTGATTCTTCTTGATTGGTCCCTAAATGAACCCGACCCCTCTTTTATAGGCTCTTGGTAATACGTCCCTAGGTACACGGCATTCGCTGTGACGATGTACTCTTTGCGACTAAAAACCAATCCTTTTTGTGATTAGCATGCTTATAAACTCTCTGCTAGATATAGGCTCTCGGTAATAAAATTCCTTAGGTACACGGCATTCGCGGTGACGATGTATACTATGCGACAAAAAGCCGATCCTTGAGGCAAGGGAGTATAAGGGCAGTGCATAAATTCGGTTGGATATTTGAGGTGAAAGGGTAGAAATAAGGGGAACTGATTTTGAGAAGAATTAAGCAGAAAAGTCTAGGATTACGGAATTAGAATGTTGAGTCAAATGTTAGGGCAACATGTGTGACTGTCAGTTCGATATTGCTACATTGTGTGCTTTCGTTTTGTTCGTGTCTGTCTTTAGTACTGTTTTTGTTAGTCTTGCGTGTCTAGTTATCTCTCAGAATTGCATTAGAAACTCTCGAAGAACAGCTCTTTACACTTGTCTCTATGTGTTCATCGAAGTCGCTCTAACGGTTAGTATCTCTTGATTCTACTTAGACTTTTGATTTAGGTCTTTCTTTAGTTGAATCATGATTCGAAGTGCTCCTATTAACTCGCATTACTTAGTCTTCGAACTGCTTTTATATGCTCACATGAAGAATGAGTCAATTTACTATTTTTAGCTTCATCGTGACTTAGACTCCATATTTGCTCCTATGTGCTCGCGTGTTTGGTTTGGAAATATACTATTTTTAGCTCCATGATTTAATTAGGCGGTTTGTGAACCTATTTAGCACTCAATATGTGTCCAACGATTATTTTCTCAGTCACATTTTCTCCACTATCTGCGATTTTCTGTTAGTGGTGTGTGGTATTTGTAATCGTTGAAACATGCGTATATGAAGTGATTTGATTGATCGAATCTTTTATTCACAAACCCTAGCTCCTTAACCGACCTCATTTCTCTCTGCCCCCGAATTACTCTCATCTCAATTTCTTTTGGATTTATCTTTGATTTCTTTATGGGAACTAACTTGTTTCTGAGTCTCAGAATGTTGGCCCAGATGTTAGTCCCGCATTTACCTCAACGTCTGCAAGTTGGCTAACAGAGAAGTTCTGTGAGTTTTTTTCTTTCTTCCCAAAAAGGGGGAGAAGGTTGTGCAGATAAAAAGGGGAAGATAAGGAAATTCAGGGGGAGCAGAATAAGAAGCCGAACAAACAGGGGGAGCTGACCAAGAAGGAGAAGCAGTCGAGAAAGCGTTAGAAGGAAACTCCATACTCCATTGAGAGTGAAGCTCTGATTCTTTCTCTTTTGCATGCATAATTGATTTTTTTCTCTGATTTTGCATGTCGAGAAATGTTTTTACTATATGCATGCTGATTTGCGTCTCCGATATGTTTACATGTGTGCCTGCTTACATGCCGGATATTTATATTTTGCAGATTCGCCTAAAGATCGTTTCTTTTTACATGCGTGACTTTATGGTTATTTTGTGCATGCTGATCTGGTTAATTCTGCTTGTGTGACTATGTGGTTTGCCGGCATGCGTATGAACGGTTTATATTGTGCAGACGTTTAACTTAAGACCTTGTTATGGCTATGTACTATTGTCGTAGTACTTTGAATAGTTTAATCGCTATTCTGTTTGCGTCTACTCTAACCATCTTTTAATGTTTTTGTGGTTGAGTAGATTTTGCCTTCAGGGGGAGTTTTGGAACTTTTAAATCTGCACGGGTTTTGGGAAGAAAGATAAAAAGGGGAGATTGTTAATGTTGACTAGCTCAGCTTTGACAATGTTGGGCCAACATTTCAGCCAACATTGTTGTCTGTCAACATTCGATTTTATCTTTCATGCCCAAAACCGTTTAACCTTTTTTTGTAGCTTTATTTACTGATATGCAGGACGTGGTAAAGTGCTAAAACGAGTCCAAACCGTGTGGAAAGCGTGTGGAGTTGCTTGAACGAATTTAGGAAGTGCACTTACCATAAATAGAAGATTTGAAGATCAAAAGAGATCAAGTCAAGCTACGACCAAGATTAGAAGATCTGAATATCAAGGAGATCCAGTCAATCAGTTTACCATAAATAGGAGATAAAGGATCGGCCAATGAGATGAGAAGATTCGAACTAAATATATACTATATTTAGGGAGATCTTCGAAGAGATATTTGAAGAGATATTCAAGGGATCTTTTTACCAATTCAAGAGGGAGCCAAGGTCCATAAATAAGAGTTATTTTCGAGCTGCAACTAACGACTTTCGAGAGAGCCTTCAAGAAGTAACTTTGAGCAACATATTGAGCGAAAACGATGAGCGAAACACATATCGAGTTTGAGCGATTTTTACTTCTTGCGAGAGTTGTCGTTTAGTCTAGCTTTTCAGAGGTCGTGAGATCTTATAGGTTTAGAATCCTTTTTGATTCGTTCCGTTTGCTAGACTAGTTTACCTATCTTTTTCGATAGTTTTGTAATCCATCTTTCTAGTGGATTTTTACCCCTTGGGGCTCGCAGCAAGTTATTTGACTTGCTGCACAAAAACATCTCTTGTGTTCGTTTCATTTTTATCACTAAGTTTCTATCATTTCCGCTGTGCTTTAAAAGTGAGTTCGAGTGTTAGCCCAACATCACGTCCAACATCAGTTTACAACTTAGTGTTTTTACATCCATTGTGTAAGGGACCGCCCTTCATGTTGGACATGCCCGACATCTATGAACTGTTAAGCCCTAAGGAGCAAGCAAAGTTTATCCAGGCCATTGTGCCAATCGAGCCACAATAGGTGCTCCATCGTCAGTCTGACGCCTCTGTTGCTGAGCTCGCCGCCCATCATTGGGCTAAGGTAATTCTCGCTCCTGGCTTCCTCACGTTGGTTGCTTTTTGTCCTTTGTTGATTCGTGCTTGGTTATGCCAGTTGTCCTTTCTGCTACCTCTCTTATCTGCGACCTCCCATCGTGTTTGGAGCCTGGTGGTCCTGCCTCCCCTGAGAGCCACACGCTTGAAACGATGAAAGAGCAGGATTTAAAGATCGCAAAGTTGGAGCAAGAGCTTGAGCAAGAAAAGAATGAGCGCAAGGCTCGTGCAAAAGACTTAGCTTCGGAGCGATTGCGCCAGCTAGAGGAGGACAATGCAACTGCTCTTGCTGCTAAAGAAGCTAAGCTCGCGACCCGTCTAAACCAGCTCATAGATGAGCAGCAAGCCCGGATCGAACTGAAGGCTAAGGAGTTGCTGGCTGAGAGGGAAAAGACCCCGAAGGCTGAACTGGAGCAGACTCTTGCTGCAAGAGTCGAGGGTAGTCACTCCACAGGAAAGTTGGAAGGAGTCCAGCTTTTCCAGAAGCATCTCATGGGTTCCCCACTTGGTAGGAAGTTCTTGGCCCAGCTGAGTCAGAGTTGGCATGAGGGCTATCTGCGTGACACCCTTTCTCTGGTGAACTTCGCACCCTTCATGCAGCATCCTAGGAGACTTGGCTACTGGGCGCGAGCCAACCTCTACCCTGGACGCGGCGATGGAAGCTATGAGTGCCCCTCCAGCTTTTAAGGGGAATCCAGTGGCGGCCCCTAATCCGGACTTCTGGTCTGTCAAGGTGCCTCGCTGCTCTCCTACTTTGCTGGAGGTCTCACCTGAGATCCTCCTGGGTCAACTCTCCGAGTTGGAGCAGCAGGGGTTGTCCGCTGTTTCAGAGGTTTCCAACTTCGTGGCCAGCTCTGGTGCTCCGCCCTCCTTTGCTAGTACGTTTTCCTGTTCCAGACAATTTACGTTGTTTTTCTCTTGTGGAGCTCTTTTGTTATTTCCTGTTGATAAACGCATTTTCATTCGTTTATCTCCATCATTTTCATGTTGAATATTGGGTTTATGCGAGTTGTCTCGTGCATTTATTCATAATTTTTACATATTTTGATGTCAAAGGTATATGAGGCGATATTTAGGACGAACTGCGTAAACATGGAGCAGAAATCAACATTTTTCCTTCAACATGGCCTGACACACGGCCATGTTTGTCAGCATAAAGGAAAACCATACTTCCGGCCCTTGAACATGGCCTGACACACGGCCATGTTTGTCAGCATAAAGGAAAATCATAGTCGCGGCCCTTCAACATGGCCTGATACATGGCCGTGTTGATCAACAGTGGTGGGCCTTAAACCCTATGCCCGAATGATACATGGCCGTGTTTGAGGCCGTGTTTACCATGTTTTCTACTTAAGCCGCAATTTGAAGCCGTAAGAGCATCTAAGCCGCCACAACTCAGTTCTAATCACCAAAACACTTCAAGGACGACTCAAGAACCCTAGAGATCAATCTCAAATGATCTCTAGGTGCTAAAGTGAAGATTGAAAGCTCATTACACCGGAGGATCGAACAAAGTACGAGGAATAAGCTTGAGCTCGCTAAATAGGGAAGAATCTATGTATTTCTCTGCTTTGTTTCGTATACATTTCGTGGCTTCTTCCTTCATTATGAGTAGCTAATCATTTTGTGTGTTTGGGATGAGAAGAACGCTAGATAGCGTCGTAGTTTGGACGTAAAATACTCGTGAACACATGATATGGCTTTGTATCGTTTACGACAGCTTTTATTCGATTCATTATGTCTATGTATTGTTTTGAGAACCACATTTGGCATGTCTATGTGTTGGTGTGATGTTTAGTAGACCGTTAAGGGTGAAAGCTAAATGACGGTTCGTTCTATCGTAAGCGTTAGGCGTCGACTATAGGGCGAAAGCAAATAGTCGACCCTCACATTAGATAAACTGCTATATATTCTCGTGACCATTAAGGGCGAAAGCTAAGTTGGAAACGAGTAGGAATTATCGTGACATAGTCATTAATCATGTGGTAACGGTAGTTATGACTTCATCGACGATATCTAGCGGGATTCGAAATTCCAAACACATTTCTTTTATTCAAAGTTACTCTTAAATCTTTAGTCGTGTCTTGATCATTTTTTCTGTGTTAGTTTAAGTTGTTGTGACTTAGTTCAAATATAAAAATCTCAATCATTTGTTAGGCTAGATATTGAATTGATAGGTTATTACTAGTAATCAAGATTATTCCTTGTGTTCGATACTCGGATACTTGCTATAGCTATTTTACAAACGATAGGTACACTGCCTATCGCGCGTGGTGATAGTTATAACATATTCGTTTTAATTATTACTTGACGTACTTGCACGAACATTTATTTAAAACGTACACGCTCGCGATCAAGTTTTTGGCGCCGTTGCCGGAGAATAATTTGATATTAGGAACACCTGTGTTCGGTAATTTAGCCATTCACTTATTTGTTACTTTATTCTAGTTATCGGAATTTCTTTGTTTTGGTATTATTCTTCCATTTGTGACTTGTTAATTAACTAACTTGATTCGTTGATTTCTTCAAGGTGTACTTTTATGGTGAATGACCCGAAATCATCCATCGTATCCACTCATTGAAGCATCTCCGGATTTCAAGCGTACGTTGCGACGAAGACTAAGGCAGGAAGTAATAGGAAGTTCTTCGTCCGACAACTCATTTCAGCTAGTTGATTATTCTCAAGACACAACAGAAGGTTCTCAGGACACGGCAAATACTTCTCACATCGAGACGTCGGTTGATAGTTCAGGAACACCAAAGAAAATGGCAGATCAAGAAGTTAATAACGAGGAGCAATCACTGCAAGATTTGCTCAAGCACGACACACTTGGTGGTACAGAATCGGCAATTGTGATACCACCTTTCGAGAACAACAACTTCGAGTTGAAGCATTCGTGGCTTCAAATGATATTTCAGACGGCCCAATTCGAAGAAAGGTCTGAAGATGATCCGTACAAACATATAAAGGCGTTTCTGACAATTACGGACACTATCAAGATTAATGGAGTTCCAAATAACGCCATCAAGCTTATGTTATTTCCATTTTCTCTCAAAGATAAAGCAAAGGAGTGGTTGGAGCTATTACCACCTAGGTCTATCACTACTTGGGACGAGCTGCGAGGAGATTTCCTTGGCTACTTCTTCCCACAATCGAAGGTACTTCGGTTGAAAACTGAAATTTTGCTCTTCCATCAGAAGGACACGGAGAACCTCTACGAAGTTTGGGAGAGGTACAAAGCCTTATTAAAGAGATGTCCGCAGCATGGAATGACAAAGGCCGCAATCATTAATCGATTCCACGAAGCACTCAATGATCAAACGGCCCATATGCTAGACGGGGCCGCAAACGCGGGACTTGTGAAGCTCAGTGCCACAGAAGCATGGAACCTAATTGAAGATTATACAAGGATCAGCTTTATGCGAGGCAACACAAGAATGAGGGTGCCTGGAGTGTTCGAAGTAAGTGAGGACACGGCGATGAACGCTAAGTTTGACGCTCTTCAACAACAAGTTGCCACGACGCAAACTCAACTTCAGACGATGATCAATGTGCTACTACCAAAAGTTGCCCAACCACCGACCGTTAATGCTGTAATGACACCGATGACCGCCGCACCACCGCAACAGATGCCTTACATACCGCATTGTGGTAATTGTGGTGCAGCCCACGAGACGTCGGAATGTCAAGCCATACCACCGGTGGAACACGTTGACTACATGGGAAATTATCAAGGACAGAGAAGCTTCCAACCTCGAGCACATCTGAATCTTTCTTACGAAAATCAAGACCATCAAGTGCAAAGGCAATCCGGTTTCCAACAAGGGCCACCACCGGGATTTCAAGCCGGAGGATCAAGCAATCACTATCAGAATACGGCGCAGGGTTCAAGACCGATGATATAAGGGAGATGAAGGATATGATGAAGACTCTCCTCACAAATTTTAGCAATACCGCTGCGGCTCACGAGAATCGACTGACGAAAATGGAGGAGTATATGGAAGCCAACAATGTACGTGCTCAGAACAAAGACGCGTCGATTAAGAAGTTGGAGCAGCAACTGGGCCAGTTAGCAAAGCAACTAGCAGGACGAAATCAAGGATCACTCCCGAGCTACACCGAGTCAAACCCTAGGGAGTTTTGCAACGCGGTAACCGTGATAAGCGATAGAGAATTGCAAGAAGTACCCGCCAAGCAGAATTCATAGGAGATAGCGGATTTCGAGAGCCACGACGAGCTAAAAGCGGAGGAAAGCAATGGCAACAATGTCGAGAAGGTCAAGGGTGACAAAGGAAATGCGCGACCATTCGTGAAGCCGTACCAGCCTAAGATTCCATATCCGGCTAGGTTAACAAGGGCGATGACTGACGACCAATTTGGTACGTACCTAGAGGAACAACGCGCCAAGAAGGAAGTGAAGCCGGTCAATCGTGTCGAGGAAGAGAAAGTCGACAAGGAGATGGAGGTCGTGACTACACCGTCTGTCAAGGCGTGTCAACCAAAGAAGTATATTGTTGACGACGAGTTCGGTAAATTTCTTTCACTTTTCAAGCAACTACATATTAACTTACCGCTCGTCGAAGTCCTTGCACAGATACCTCGATGTGTGAAATACCTCAAGGACTTACTCACGAACAAACGCAAGCTCGAAGATGTTTCTGCAAATTGTCTTCGAGGGGAGTGCTCCGCCGTCGTGCAAATGAATATCCCGAAGAAGCTAAATGATCCAGATAGTTTGACTATACCTTGTCTTATAGGAAATTTATATATTCATAAGGCATTTGTTTATTTAGGTGCTAGTATTAATTTGATGCCTTTTTGTATGTTTAAGAAGCTTGGTTTAGGTGAACCCAACCCCATTAGGATGAGTATACAACTAGCGGATAGATCTATTACGTATCCTAGGGGTATTATAGAGGATGTTTTAGTCAAGGTTAATAAGTTTATTATTCCAGTGGATTTTGTTATTCTTGATATGAAGGAAGATGAGAATGTACCTTTGATCTTAGGGAGACCATTTTTAGCCACTGGAGAGACCATGATAGATGTTAAAAACGGCACCTTGACGTTTACTATAGATGGAGAGAAAGTAACATTTTGCAGGGCGGAAACTAAGAATGATATCAGCAAGCATAAATCTTGATTTTATTGATCAAAATTCTTCTATGTCTTTTTCAAAATTATCGCAGGTTATCGAGAAGAAAGACACGGGAATAGTCGAGGGAAGCAAAGAGGAGAACAAGGAGATGCGTTTGATCGACGGACCACCGCTTTTAGAGTTTGAGCGGCAGCCCAACCATTTCAGTTGCGATTTTCCGGAGGGCGGTCCAAACCACCAATGACAGTCCCCTCCAACCGTTTTTCCAAACCACCTTGAAGACTCACTCGACTACGTCCGGCTCAAGACGTTAAATAAGCGCTTCTTGGGAGGCAACACAGGTATTTTCTTTTATGTTTTAGGCATTACAATATATAAAAAATATATATAATAAACAAAATAAATAAATTATTTAAATTAAATAAAAAATATCAATCTAAAACTATATATAAATTAAATAAAACCATAATAATAACAGTAAATTTAATTAATAATAAATTTATTACGAATATTAAGGATGGTCACAACGCAGAATCTAGGGACGAGATAGGAACGATAGTTTTACTTCATAAAAGATGGTTACAATACCATTACAACGTGTGAGGTTCCAACACAAAAGCAATTAAAACTGCGAATAACAGAAAAGACAGAACAATAGTTTATTTTGCTTCATAAGGGCGGTTACACACAAGTGCACCTTGTGAGAACGCAACACATGAAAGCTAGTAAAACTCCGAACAAACCCAAAAGAAGAGCAAGGTAGAGTGACAATATATCTAAATTAAGACGAATCCTTGCATATTCATCACTCTCATTCTCACGGTCTTGCTGTTGTCCCCAATTCATAGTGGCTGAAGACGTGGGATTTATGGTAGATGATGCTGTGTTGTTCTACCAATGTCTATTTATAGGCATGAATGGCACAAAATATCATTATCATACCCGGCAAATCCATTAAATGATACAGACGAATTTTTGACTTGAGGATTTGACGCCGCGTGAGAAAGTGATATTTCCTTTGTCGATTATCATATTTTTCCTCGCGCAAATCAGTCTCGAAAACCTCGTTGATTGTGTGTTAATCATAGTTAAGATATATATAAATTAATAATAAAAATAAAGAAGAAAACAAAGAAAAAAAAAAAAAGAAAAGATAAACAAAAATTTTAAAAAAGAATTTAAATAAAAAAATACTAATAATAATTTAAAAGAAAAAAATAATTATTATAAAAAAAAAAAAGAAGAAAAAAAAATATTTTGACATACATGGCAATAGACACGGCCGTTATGAGCCATACGGCCTTGCGGCCATCTTACACGGCCCCAAACATGGCCGTGTCTGCCCGTGTAGGAGCAACACAATCTCACGGCCTACTCACACGGTCACTGACATGGCCGTGTGGTTAAGAAAAAATGAATGAAAATGATAAACTGAAAAAAATATGAATAATAATAATTAAATATATAAAAACAAAAACAAAAAAATAATAATAATAAATAAATAAATAATAAAAAACATAGAAAATATATACATATATATATATATATATAAAGGTGCGATATGTACACGGCCACACACATGGCCGTGTTCGTCTCTCTAAAATAGAAAGAAAAAAAGGAAAGAGAATTAATTAGAAAAAAAACAAGAAAATTAGAAAATATATATAAATAAAAACAAAATAAAAAATAAAAAAAATAATAAAATAAAAAATATATATAAACAAATGAAAATAATAATCAGACTAAAAATAAAAAAAAATAAAAAAAAATTAAAAAGAAAACAATTCCTACACGGCCATAAACATGTCCGTGTTACCTCAACTCAACTTCACACGGCCTTTAGCATGGCCGTGTGATACTCACTCTCTCTCTCTCTCTCTGTCTCTCTATATATATATATATATATATATATATATATACATTCTTCCTTTTAAGTTCTACACACCACACACACTTCACTCAACGCACGTTGCCACACACAATATATATATATATATATATTCGTCATTCTCTCCAAATACGCTCCCCGACGACGAAGAATTCCGGCGCGACGAGCTCCACTTGCACGTAGCATATTTACTTGGAATCAACCACCCATTGACAACTTCAAGTGTGGGGAGGAGGACTTACCATTCATGCTTCAACCTCGTCACACTTCGCCACCATGCTCACCGAGTATAATCATGGGAGTTCACGCTTTTCAATAATTTTCCACTCCTTTTGTGCTTTTAATTTTCCGGTGGGGACAACGTCATTCTCAAGTATGGGGAGGGGGAATTTTGCGTGAACATAATTTTTTGTTTCAAATGTGCGTGATCCGTTGAGAAAATGCATGTTCTTTTAATGTTTGGCATGATTAGTTGTTCATTATCTTAAAAATGGAGTGCATGCTTGGGAATTATGTGAGAAATTAGGACATGCACAATGATCGATTTCTTCCGACACGAACGCGTTTGGTGATACTATGAAAGATTCGTACTCATGACCCACTTTGTGAGATTTGTGAGCTGAAGAGCTTTTTGCTCACTTCTTTGGTTGTGTAAAGTGCATAGTTAGTTCTCTCTTAAACTCTCCCGTGGTGCATGTTGAAAATTACTAGAGACTGCGTGAAAATGAGAGAGGCATTAGGAGATAAGTCCATAGCCAAAGTTTCCGACTACGTCTGATCACCGTAGTTAACCACTTTGAGCCTGAGCCTTTTTATTTGAGGAAACCCGGGAAATTTTAAGCCGCTGACCTAAGAAACTTTTAGATATCATCTTCCCGGATTAATAGAGAAAGTGGAGGTTGAGTGCCAATGTCGAAAAGCGTAGCCCGGCCGTTGTTAAAAAAAAATATATATCTCCTTTAGATAATCCGGCGTTAAGAACTCCTCCATCGATAATCTCTCACCCGCAAAGGGGCTGAGAGAAGAGGGGTTAGCGACACGAGAAGAGGAGCTTAGATACGTGGGAAAGATGTTAAGAACCTTTCCTTCGATAATCTCTCATGCTAAAAAAAAGATAGAGAGAAGAAGGGCTTAGCACAAGTCTATGAAAAAAAAAAAAAAAAAAAAAAATCCCAGACGGCGAGAGCTAACCACGACGTATGCGGCGGGCTATCGAACAATCGCATGACACCGACATGACCGCTTCGATATTTTCGATTGAAGTTTACTCTCCAATATAGTCAGTTGAGCCCTACTATAACCGGGAAAAGACCTTCTTCACGCCTTATCACCGAGAGTAGTAGACATATGATCCACTTACGAGTTTATAGTAGGGACTAGACTATTGCACGAATTGAGGGAATTCACCGACATTTAGCCTATACCCCGAGTTATTCAAGTGAATTCCTGCATAGTACGGATCTTGATTAATATTGCTAAAGAAGTTCTTGTTTCGAGGTAGTCATGGTGTCATGTTTCGAATTTCTTGATTAATTCCGTTTCATGTTTTTCTATTTTGAACGATGATGTGCAAAGGACATGTATTACATGTTTTGATTTGTTAGCCTAAATTGCTTGAGGACAAGCAAGAGCTCAAGTGTGGGGAGGTTTGACAAACGCATTTTCGTTCGTTCATCTCCATCATTTTCATGTTGAATATTTGGTTTAGGTGAGTTGTCTCGTGCATGTTTGTCAGCATAAAGGAAAATCATAGTTTCAATATTGACACATTGTTGATCAACAGTGTTGGGCCTTAAATGAATGATACATGGCCGTGTTTGAGGTCGACAATGTTTTCTACTTAAGCTTCAATTTGAAGCCCGCATCTAAACATGGAGCAAACGAATCGAACTTTTTGGTTCGATTCGCGATTCGATTCAATGAAGATTCGAATTCGAAGAAGAATACGAACCATAGAATATTGCGAGAAATATACGAATACGAATATGAAATCACTCGATTCGAAAATTAATCATTCGATTCGAATAATATAACATAAATAATAGTTAATATAAAAACATATATATGATAACTCACTATTTCGTGTTATAATTCAATATGTATAAAAGTAATTTATTATAATTCAATATATATTTTGTATAATATAGTTTATATTTTATTAAATAGAAAATAAAAGATGACTTGAATACAAATATTCTATATTCGATTCGAATATTGAAAATATTCGAATTCGAATAAGAATTGATTTTATAATTCGATTAAATATTCGAATATTCGTATTCGTATTCGATTGTCATCCGAATACGAATAGAATATTGTGGTATTCGAATCGATTCGATTCGTTTGCAACCTTAACCACAACTCAGTTCTAATCACCAAAACACTTCAAGGACGACTCAAGAACCCTAGAGATCAATCTCAAATGATCTCTAGGTGCTAAAGTGAAGATTGAAAGCTCTGTACACCGGAGGATCGAACAAAGTACGAGGAATAAGCTTGAGCTCGCCAGGGTTGTTAAGATCGGAACGGACCGGCCGGTTCCGGCAGGTTCTGACCGGACCGGTCAAAAATCCGATCCGGTTCCGGTCCGGTCTTTTTTTTTTAATTTAAAAATAATGAAAAATATTTGTTTAAATAAAGTGTACAAAATAAAAAAAACCAATAAATTAGTTTGGTCTAGTGATTAAGTTATGAGTATTTTACTTAATAGGCTTGGGGTCGAATCCACCCAACACCCTAATTTTAATATTTTATAATTAACCTATAAGCTCACTATTTTGTTTTTATTCAAATTTGACCCCAACTCATATATTTAATACTTGACATACGATTAATTTATAACAACCCACGGCAATTTACTTTTATTTAATTTTACCTCTTGATTTATATAATTATAGTTTGACAAAAGTTCATTAAAAACATGTATATTTTTCATATTATTGATTGATTCATATATAAAATGTATATTTATCATATTTAAGATACCGATTTTACTCCGGTTTGATTCCGGTTCTATAGCGGTTAAACCGCTAAACCTTAAACCACTAAAATTTCCGGTCCGGTTCGAAAACCCGGTTTCAGAACCTTGGAGCTCGCTAAATAGGGAAGAATCTATGTATTTCTCTGCTTTGTTTCGTATACATTTCGTGGATTCTTCCTTCATTATGAGTAGCTAATCATTTTGTGTGTTTGGGATGAGAAGAACGCTAGATAGCATCGTACTTTGGACGTAAAATACTCGTGAACACATAATATGGCATTGTATCGTTTATGACAGCTTTTATTCGATTCAATATGTCTATGTATTGTTTTGAGAATCACATTCGGCATGTCTATGTGTTGGTGTGATGTTTAGTAGACCGTTAAGGGCGAAAGCTAGATGAGGGTTCGTTCTATCGTAAGCGTTAGGCGTCGACTATAGGGCGAAAGCAAATAGTCGACCCTCACATTAGATAAACTTCTATATATTCTCGTGACCATTTAGGGCGAAAGCTAAGTTGGAAACGAGTAGGAATTATCGTGACATAGTCATTAATCATGTGGTAACGGTAGTTACGACTTCATCGACGATATCTATGCGGGATTCGAAATCCCAAGCACATTTCTTTTATTCAAAGTTACTCTTAAATCTTTAGTTGTGTCTTGATCATTTTTTCTGTGTTAGTTTAAGTTGTCTTAGTTCAAATATAAAAATCTCAATCATTTGTTAGGCTAGATATTGAATTGATAGGTTATTACTAGTAATCAAGATTATTCCCTGTGTTCGATACTCGGATACTAGCTATAGCTATTTTACAAACGATAGGTACACTGCCTATCGCGCGTGGTGATAGTTATAACATATTCGTTTTAATTATTACTTGACGTACTTGCACGAACATTTATTTAAAACGTACACGCTCGCGATCACCTGTTTTGAACATTTGCTGCTGTTCCTTTCTTCTGGGCCCTGTGTGTTGCTTTTCTGAGGGCTTTTGTGATGCTTTTCTGGTGGTCTTTTTCCTTCGTTGTTCAATATGCATGATGTTGTAGTATGTTTTCCTCTTTTCTGCCTGCATTCTAACTCTATCGCATAAGAACTTGAATATTTTGGGCCCATTTTGCTGTCGGCGTTTGGACCTGCACCACCACCACTCTATACTCTCCCTACTTCGGATAGTGCTAGTGTCTATCAGCATATTCAAAGTACACGAAGAGCATTCCTCTTGACTCACCAGCCTTACTTTCCCCGATTGTTACGCCATTTGGCTGTGCTTGTATTAGAACTCCCCTTCAAGAAATTGTAAACTAACAGAAATGCGTACCTGGGGAACCCACTGGTATATCAGGTCCGCTACCCATTTTCATTTTTCCTCAGGTCCGTTGGATGTTAGCGGACCTCTCCTTCTTCCGCGAGGTCAGCATTGGCTGATCTGGGGACCAATGAGGTTCGCCAGTGGTAGTTCCATCCGGGCTCATCAAGCGTTTGTCCAAGGTGACCAGGAAGTTGAACACATCTGTGCGAGAGCCATCTGCACAGCCACGTCTGGGCTATAAGTGCGCATCTCCGCGGCAACGGCCAGCCATGTCTGGGCAATATGTGCGCATCTGTGCGGCCACGTCTGAGCTAATAGTGCGCATCTGCACAGCCATATCTGGGTCAGCCACGTCTGGGCTAACAAATGCGCATCTGTGCAACCATGTCTGGGCTAATAGTGCGCATCTGTGCAGCCACATCTGAGCTAATAGTGCGCATCTGTGCAGCCATAACTGGGCCAGCCACGTCTGGGCCAGCCACGTCTGGGCTAATAAATGCGCATCTGCGCAGCCACGTCTGGGCTAATAGTGCGCATCTGTGCGGCCACATCTGGGCCAGCAACGTCTGGGCTAATAGTGCGCATCTACGCGGGGCTAATAAATGCGCATCTGCGCGACCATGTCTGGGCCTATTGGGAGTTCAGGGTAGCCTGGAAATCGAATTCATGATTTTCAGTTTTGGAGGGGGGCCATCGAGACACAGGTTTCTGAAAAACAGTTTCATTCAGCGGATGGTGCCTCGTTAAAACCTTGCCGAGTAAAACCCCCTTGGGATAAAACATTGATGAAGGAAAAAGAGTACACCTCTCTGTTTGATTTATATACAACTTTTCAACCCACACTAAGCATAGTACTTTTTAAGCTTTGAGATGTTCCAGGGACGCGGCACTCCACGCCCATCTTCATCCTCGAACTCGTATGCACCGCCCCCCAAAATAGGGGCCACTTTGTAGGGACCCTCCCGCATCGAGTCTATTTTCCTCAGTAATTTGAGTACATTGGCTCTTCTCAAGACTAGATCTCCCACTTGGAATTGTCGAGGCATTACCCTGCGATCGCAAGCCGCTTTTACTCGACTTTTGTACCTCTCCATTCTTATCAAGGCCAGCTCCCTGATTTCCCCTATCAGGTCCAGATCCTTTCTTCTGAGCCGTGTGTTCTGCTCTTCTTCATAGTGGATGACTCTATGCGTCTCCATTCCTACCTCAACAGGTATCAGGGCGGCGGATCCGTAGACTAGCTGGAAAGGCGTCTCATCCAGAGATTCAAACCATTTGCCACCCTCCTGCTCTAATCTGGCTTTTATCCCGCAGAGGATGGTTCGATTGGTGACCTTCGCCTGCCCGTTAGCCTGAGAATGTCCCACAGAGACTAACCTCTGCTGTATTTTCATCCCCACGCAAAACTCACGGACTCTGGCTCCACAGAACTGCATGCCATTGTCAGAGATTAGGATCCGAGGGGCTCCGAACCTGCAACAAATGTGATGCCACAAGAAATCTATTACATTAGTTTCATCAATTTTCGATACTGCCTTAGCTTCAACCCATTTGCTGAAATAATCGACAGCCACTATAATGAACTTTTTCTGGCCTTGGCGACAGGCATAGGTCCGACTATATCTATCCTTCATTTATCAAATGGGCAAGGGGAATGCATCACCCCCAGCTCCTCCGCTGGTACGTGGACCTTCGGACCGTGTTTCTGGCAGCTTTTCGCATCGCCTGACCAGCTCCTTAGCATCCCTCAGATTTTACGTGGTCTGATGATGGGTGAAACGGACTGGGTCTGATGTTCTTGATGCATTTTGAATATGTATTTTAGTGCTGAGAAATAAATGAATGAAAGAGACACAGATTTTACGTGGTTCGGACAGATGTCCTACGTCCACGGGCCGCCGAGAATAGTGTTTACTAGTGACAGTCAAGATTTACACACTCGACCTTACTTCACTCGTTACAGTACATTCATGGCGAAGAAGATGACTTGAGAGAAAAATATCTAAGTGTTTTGAGTGTTGTGTTGAGTCTATCCTGAATCTCGTCTCCTTCTATTCCCATATACTCATTCTCTCTTTGCTTTCCTAGCTGGCACATCTATGGGACCACTTGACAGCAACATCTGGTACAACCTAGGAGAGACAGCAGCTGCAAGTGTACAATTATCAGGCTGGCGCGCGTCCTCTCTGTTTACAATGTCGACCACTCACAGCCACCCATGTGTCTCTTGGTCGGCTCTACCTGGTATTTCTCGTTCAAGCCATTTCGTTGTTAGAGCCCATCTTACTTTTGCCGTACGAGGTCACAGGTCCCCATATATCCTACCTACCTGCTCATATGTCCCAAAAGTCACTATCATCATGTAGTCAAGTTAGGCGGGATGCTGAGCCGAAGGTCACCCCTATCAATATCAAACACAAGTTCCACCATTTTCTACTGTTCTTTGATGGATTTATGGGAGGACAAATAAGCCTACAAAGAAAAAATACAATGTCAATCAAATGGATTCTCCTATCCCAAATCCAAAAGAACAATTTAACATGCTAATGACAAAATAGTCTTCTAATAATTATTCACCTCGGAATTTCCATGTCAATTGATCCTAGTAATTTTCCCATTTTTAAGCTTAAGAACAACACCAACCTGCATTATATCAACACCCCTAATTCCATTGACTACCATCCAATCGTGCATTTCTTCGACGTCTCGATATTTAGCCTTCGAAAAAGCTTCGATCTTAAACTCCAATTCGCCCGTAGAATTCCTATTAATCTTCTTCATCCAATTGATTAGAAAAACGTCGTTGAAGTCCATCACTTCAACCCGAGTAAATGGGCCGAGGTTTCTAGGCCCATTTTCGATCGAAATTTGCATTCCTTGTACCTCTTTCGGGCCCACCTAGCTGCTCAAGGACAATTTGGGAATTATTATTAATAGTTGTATCTTCGACGTTTTCAGGTAAATAAATTCTTCCCTCGAATTTATTCGCCGGTTTTCACATTTTCACCTCGAATTTCAAGTCGACGGTCGTCGCCTTCGCCAAGTCTGCTTTAAAAAAATGTTCCGCGTAAATCATCATAGAATCTCTCTTGAAGAATAGGGAACGAGTTTTCGGAGTTTGCTCCATTTATCCATTATTATCTGCAAAGAATAAATCATACATTTAATAAAATATAAATCCTAAGATAGCTATAGTCATCATAAAAATGAGTAAATTGATCAATACAAAAAAGGAATTTTTTATATAGAGGTATTTTACGGTCCTCGCCTTATGTGAGCACCTTATGTGGGCACCTGTTGATTTAGCACCAATTTGTACCATGTCAATAGCCCACATCGACATTTGACGTTAGTCGTTTTAATTAACACCTTTTAAGCGTCATTTATCAACATCTCGGATGCTGATGTGACATATTAACGCCTTATATAACACATGTTACGTATCAATGGAATAAATCAAGTCAACATGCTACATCATCATTAGAGATGTTGATCAATGACACTTAAATTGTGTTAATTAAAACAACATAACCACAAATGTCGATGTGTGCTGTTGACATGGCACGAATTGGTGCCAAATCAACAGGTGCCCACGTAAGGTGAGCACCATAAAATTCCTAGATAACCTGCGTCTCAATGGAAAACCACCTAAATTCCGCGTTAAATTTCAAATAAAACTAACAAAGAAGCAGGCAAATAGCATTGTTGTAAAGCAAGAAATAAACCCCAAATGCTAACTACTCTACGATTACTGCAGGCGTATTATATTAGCCGATCAACTCAATATAGCGACATGCAACAAGTTAAAATAGTTGTTTATACATATTATTAAGAGTGATAAAAAGGGAGAAAATAATTCAACCGTAAGTAGAGCAGATTTTCACAAGCGGACAATTTAAGCAAGTATGAGAAACCCTATGCGGAAATTAAATGTTTGATAGCATGAAGGACGGTTTTGAAAGATTTCACCTAATTCTTTCTTGAACGAAAGAAAGCATGAGGCCCATAAGTATTTATTTTCGATTTTATAAAGTAAAATAAGTCAAGTTACGAAAAAAAAAAAGTAAGCGGAAAAGGTAAGGATTTACTTTAACCAAACGATTCGAAATAATTGAAAGAAAGAACAGAAAGTAAGATCGTAGGTCATCATAAGACAAGACCTCTTAATTGAATTTGCCATAAGAGAACAGTGATTTCGTTTCAAGAATTTCATTTTCGGAATCGGATGATTATTTAATTCAGTCGTTTATATTAAATCATTCGAACATTGAGAGACGATCATGCAAAAAAAACTATACTCTTTTGTTAAGTCTTCATGTGAGGTGTCTATAATTTATTCTACTCTATTAACTGCTTGTTTAGTTGGGTGATTTAAGAATTTCAAAGGTGGATTTAAGACATGTCAGTGTGTTTGTTTTGCACGTTTATTTAAACTTTGGGTTTATTTATAACCAATCGGGCCTTTTCTTTGTGGCCCCGTTCCGTGGGCCCTTCGACCATGTAAAAATTGGCTTAGAAAAATTCTGCCTGTCAATAATTTGTCTTGGCCTTCATATTATAAAAGAAAAGAAAAATTGTGGTCCTATGTACATTGGGCCGGATCTGTGACCCTGTGGTGCAGGCCTGCTTGGACAGTCCCAAATCCGGCCCTGATAACCACTATAAACCCATATAGACGGGTTTAAATAAACATACCTCCTCACATGTGTTTATCTAAACTCACATGACAATATATATTTATAATATAAATCATATTAGTATTAACTTTTGTTTTTATTTTTTATTAAAAGTTGGTATTTTTTTGTCGGTTAACCGAACGAACTTTTGGTCGGTTTGGTTATTATCGATTAAACACCCCTAAACCAAACACGCATTTTGTTTATAATCATTAAATTGTTTTACCCTTATGTAAATAAACACTACTAAATATAAACATATCAAACAAACGAGCACTAAGGATTGATGGTGATTATAACCGTCAAATTATCTGTCAATTAATGAAAAATATTAATTAATACAATCAAAAACCATCTGGCGGGCAGCAAGCTGGCGGCCTAAGCCCACATGTCTAAAATATGAAACTTTTTTAACATGGGATTTGTACACAAGTTGGGTTGTATTATTTTTCTATGGGCTTTAACATTTGTTAGGTCTCGATAACAGCCCATTATCTGATTACAACTTATTTATAACAAGGCCAACAAACTTTTTTATAGGGCTACCCGCCCCACCCCGTCAAAGCCCGTGGCCCGCGTGGGCTTGCTTGCTTAGACGCGTCCCTTGGCGGACCTAAAATTTGAGGCCCGTCAACCCCTTTGGCGGGACAGTTTGCCAGCTCTACCTGATATAAACCTTTATAAACCTTTAGATTGTGGTCTATCGGTTAAAAAATAAAACAATTAGTATTAAAGTGAAAGAAAACAGTCACCTACATGATATTTTTATATTCTCAATTTTACAATTAGTACGAGACATTTATATATTATACAGCACACGTGCCCAAGTGTAAAGAAATAGTAGTAAATATACAATACTAGTGTTACACCCCTAACTTGGGGCATAACGTGGCCGTGCATAGTCTTGGGCTAAGAACGCACGGGCCACGCATATGGGGTATTTGCTTGGTGGAGTGCCCCGGCCCGCGTTGCATGCGACGTGTGGGCAGAATCGAGCAGCGCGCACGGCAAGGCGCGCTGACTCAACCTCGGTGGGCGAGGTGTACAGTGCGCGAGTGGGTCGCGCATACATGGGCATTTGCTTGGTGAAATGCCCTGTATGACCAGGGTCCGGCCAGAGCTTTGCGAAGCACAAGCCCCGCATCGCATGCGGCGCGCGGGCAGGACCAAGCAGCGCGTGCGAGGCGCGTTGACTCAATCTCGGTGGGCGAGGTATGCGTGCGCGAGTGAGTCGCGCACATGGGGGCATTTACTTGGTGAATGTGCCGCCTGGCCATCGGCTTAAGGCGAACGGGCGCGCACATGGGGGCATTTGCGATGGAATGTCCCGCCTAGCCATCGGCTTGAGGCGAACGGGCGGGCACATGTGGGCATCTGCCTGGTGGGGTGCCCGGGCATTTGCTTGGTGGAATGCCCTGTCTGGCCAGGGTCTGGCCAGATCTTGCGTAGAGCACGGCCTGCGTCGCATGCGGCGCGCGGGCAAGACCGGGCAGCGCACGCGGCAAGGCGCGGGACTCAACCTCGATGAGCGAGGTACGCGGTGCGCGAGAGGGCAAGCACGGCACTCGGCAACGGCACGCGCAGAACGGGAACTGCGCGTGGCAATCAGGCACAAGTTGGTGTCCGCGCACGGAGCGCGACACTTGGGCATGGCGTGCGCGAATCGGGGCGGAACATGTGCGACACTGATGTGCGTCGCGCGCGGCCCTCGGGCGGAACGCGCGCGGCATAGGCCATAGTGTGCGGACATTGGCGCTGGCTTGGTGCAGCGCCGGATCCATGCGGGCGATCTTCTTGGCCAAATCCCAACGTAGCTCAGCCGGCTTGGCGCGGCAAGCAGTTGTGGCGGTTTCAGAGCAGTTTTGGCCTGGTGAGAAGTTACCAGGGCAGTTAGGCCTGGGCTGGCGAGCAGTTCCAGGTGGCCTGGAAAGAAAACTCCCCTGAGCTGGCAAGCAAGAAAACTGCCTGCGCGGCTAGGCAGTTACAGTCCGCAAGGAAACCTCCCCGGAGCGGTTTCAGCCCATTTGAATTCATCCAACTGTTGGCTTGATTGTATCTTTAAGTAGATTACGTTGCCTTGTATTTGAGGCATCCGAAAAGTGTTGTAGAGTGTTCTTTGTGAGTCCTTATATCTTTTTGTGGTGAAAAGAAAAAGGTTGGGCGTTGTCCGTAAATCTTGTTTGCTTTGTTCGTTCAAACTAAAGTAAACAACACAAACACATTAGCACAAAACACGCGAGTTCTGTGGGAAAGGATTCGAGTGAACGGATCAACGGAAGGGCTGACTAACTTGCGAGGAGTTAGGCCGCACGAACCTCGGAACACTTAGAAAAATTCTAAGTCACTTGGGAGGGGCGTGACATTTGGTATGTGCTTTGATCTCAGCCTGGATGTCGGAAAATCAATACACGACGCTGCGTAATTGGGTTTCCGAGTTGGAACGGAAACTCGCCATGGTGTACGATCTGATTTCGCCACCACCAGGCGAAACTGTGGAGGGGATATTCGACAGGTTGCTGGCTTTAGAAGAGGGGTCGCAAGCCTCAAGCACCCAAGTGGAAAGGATGCGTGAGAAACTGCGGATTCTAAGGCGGGCTGTTGCGAACATCCCAGAAGGGACGAACCAGACTAAGGCTAGGGAGCCTAGGTGTTTCTCAGGGACGAGGGACGCCAAGTTGCTGGAAAACTTCCTTTGGGACATGGAAACCTACTTTCGGGCTGGTCGGGTTCCAGACGCCGAAAAGGTGACGGTCACAAGTTCGTATCTTGAGGGAGATGCGAAACTCTGGTGGCGGGCAAAACTCTCGGGCGATGCAGCGGCAAACCGAGAGGAGATCGGTACATGGGAGGCCTTGAAGGCGGAACTGAAGGGTCAGTTCCTCCCTGGCAACACGTCGTGGATTGCGAGGGAGTCCCTACGTAAACTGAGGCACACAGGGACCATAAGGGCGTACGTGACGGAGTTTCACTCGCTCTTGTTGGACATACGGGAAATGTCCGAAGAAGACAAGTTGTTCAATTTCATGTCAGGATTACAGCCCTGGGCGCAAGCGGAGCTGCGTCGGCAAGGTGTCCAGGACGTGAATGCTGCGACGGGCGCGGCAGAACGCTTGGTCGACTTCCAAACGGTTACGGAACCTGAGGCAAGGCGTGATCGTTGGAAGAAGAAAAACGTGTCCGAGGGGAAGGACAGGTCTGGTGATGTCACCAAAACCAGGGAAGTGATGGTTACTAAATCGAAAGAGAGGCCTCTGACGATGGAGGACCAACAAGGGATGCTTCATCTGTGATGGTGATCACCTAATGCGGAACTGTCCAAAGCGTACGAAGTTGGCTGATATGGTTGCTGCGGAGCAATCAAGCGATGAGGAGGCGGAACCCTCAAGAGTCAGTTCGTTGCAATTGGAGGCGGCAGTTCCAACCACGGGCCTTTGTCTTGGCGAGAAGGTCCGCCCCACGGCCTCGACGAGGGTGTCGAGCGCTTTGAGTGGGGGTGGTTTGTTACACCCCTAACTTGGGGCATGACGTGGCCGTGCGTCGTCTTGGGCAAAGAACGCACGGGCCACGCATATGGGGCATTTGCTTGGTGGAGTGCCCCGGCCCGCATTGCATGCGGCGTGTGGGCAGAATCGAGCAGCGCGCACGGCAAGGCACGCTGACTCAACCTCGGTGGGCGAGGTGTACAGTGCGCGAGTGGGTCGCGCATACATGGGCATTTGCTTGGTGGAATGCCCTGTCTGGCCAGGGTCCGGCCAGAGCTTTGCGAAGCACAAGGCCGGCATCGCATGCGGCGCGCGGGCAGGACCGAGCAGCGCGTGCGAGGCGCGCTGACTCAACCTCGGTGGACGAGGTATGCGTGCGCGAGTGAGTCGCGCACATGGGGGCATTTACTTGGTGAATGTGCCGCCTGGCCATCGGCTTAAGGCGAACGGGCGCGCACATGGGGGCATTTGCGGTGGAATGTCCCGCCTAGCCATCGGCTTGAGGCGAACGGGCGCGCACATGTGGGCATCTGCTTGGTGGGGTGCCCGGGCATTTGCTTGGTGGAATGCCCTGTCTGGCCAGGGTCTGGCCAGATCTTGCGAAGAGCACGGCCTGCGTCGCATGCGGCGCGCGGGCAAGACCACGCAGCGCGCGCGGCAAGGCGCGCTGACTCAACCTCGATGAGCGAGGTACGCGGTGCGCGAGAGCACGGCACTCGGCAACGGCGCGCGCGCAGAATGGGAACTGCGCGTGGCAATCAGGCACAAGTTGGTGTCCGCGGACGGAGCGCGACACTTGGGCAGGGCGCGCACGACATTGGGGCATGGCGTGCGCGAATCGGGGCGGAACATGACACTGATGTGCGTCGCGCGCGGCCCTCGGGCGGAATCGCGCAGCATAGGCCATAGTGTGCGGACATTGGCGCTGGTGCCAGCGCCGGATCCATGAGGGCGATCATCTTGGCCAAATCCCAACGTAGCTCGGCCGGCTTGGCGCGGCAAGCAGTTGTGGCGGTTTCAGAGCGGTTTTGGCCTCGTGAGAAGTTACCAGGGCAGTTAGGCCTGGGCTGGCGAGCAGTTCCAGGTGGCCTGGCAAGAAAACTCCCCTGAGCTGGCAAGCAAGAAAACTGCATGCACGGCTAGGCAGTTACAGTCCGCAAGGAAACCTCCCCGGAGCGGTTTCAGTCCATTTGAATTCATCCAACTGTTGGCTTGATTGTATCTTTAAGTAGATTATGTTGCCTTGTATTTGAGGCATCCGGAAAGTGTTGTAGAGTGTTCTTTGTGAGTCCTTGTATCTTTTTGTGGTGAAAAGAAAAAGGTTGGGCGTTGCCCGTAAATCTTGTTTGCTTTGTTCGTTCAAACTAAAGTAAACAACACAAACACGCTAGCACAAAACACGCGAGTTCTGTGGGAAAGGATTCGAGTGAACGGATCAACGGAAGGGCTGACTAACTTGCGAGGAGTTAGGCCGCACGAACCTCGGAACACTTAAATTCTAAGTCACTTGGGAGGGGCGTGACAACTAGTACTATGGGAGCTTTCTTATTTACAAGATTGGTTAATTCATATTTACTCCGCTGCTCCAGTACTACGAGAATCTACTGCCTTTGATCGGACTGAAAAATAGGCCCATATTTCAAATTAGTGAGCCTTATATTAGGGCCTAACTACTCTTTTTCAGCCAGGGGAAAAAGTGACAAAAGCACGGTCATTTTCTTAGCTAGTATTATAAGCTAGTATGATATATATAAATATGAATGTATATGTATCATGTATGTATGTTAGTGCGTGTGTGTGTGTGTTTTACCTGATGTGAAGAAATATAAATATTATATATATATATATATATATATGTCGTGCGGGTGTGCGTTTTAATCATGTTTCACAAGTACTAGGGCCATCTCCAACGGTTTATGTTTAGAGCTGCAACGGTCTAATTCCTCCATATATATACAGTTTAAACAGTGTTAGTGAACTCCAACAGCTCCCTCTATATTTTCCTCTATACTAATAATTATGTATTTTTCATATGCATCAACATGAATTAAAAATAATAACTATTCAGTGTAAATTAATAAAGGATAAATTTTGCAACTGTTTTATGCGTATAATTGTAAATTCCGATTATTAATTTATGCAACTTTTTTCAAATAGGCCCATATTTCAAATTAGTGAGCTCTTTTTCAGCCAGGGGAAAAAGTGACAAAATAACGGTCATTTTGTTAGCTAGTATTATATAGGTAGTATTATATAGGTAATATGAATGTATATGTATCATGTATGTATGTTAGTGCATTTGCGTGTGTGTGTGTTTTACCTTATGGCTGATGTGCAGAAATATAAATATCATGCCCCTTGTGTGTGTTTTACCTTATGGCTGATGTGCAGAAATATAAATATCATGCCCTTTACCTTATGGCTGATGTGCAGAAATATAAATATCATGCCCCTTGTGTGTGTTTTACCTTATGGCTGATGTGCAGAAATATAAATATCATGCCCCTAGCTCAAGAAGTCGGGACCTGAGCCGATCCTCGAAATTGGGGCTCTAAATTTTTATGTAATTTTTTAAATAACATACGTAGTCTAACATAAATGTAAGTTATTTAAACCGAATTAAAGACCATCTAGGTGTTTTATAGACATGGTTCGCCGTCGCGGATGATGACGTCGATGCAGAAGCGAGCGATATAGATACGTTGCATTATCGCGACGCGGTCGCGGACAATACGCACTTTTGTTAAGAAAATATAAAAAAATATCAATTTCTTTGCAACTATACTAAATTATATTTGTAAAGAGGTTCAAAACACATAATAAGTTTATATAACAATTCACTATTATAAAATTTTCTTTATATTACATATATTTCAAAATTTTCTATTAAATTACATATATTACAAATATTTTGAAATTTCTTATCAGTATTAAAAAAGTCATTAAGAAAAAATGGAAAATGGTGCAAGTCAAACATCAATAAGCATGTTCAAACGCGTATATTCAACAAAGTATTTAACGAGATAAATAAACTTTCAATCTATTCCTCTTTTTTAAACTTCATTTACATTGCTTAATGTATTTGGACAATATATGTTATTTTATATATTCTAACTAACAAAGGCTTGTTAAAAACTGGGTCAAACATTGAGAAGCCCAAGAACCATAAAATAGAATACCGGAAATGCCCTAATTAGTTGTCGTCTACCTCACGACACCTAATTTCAGAAGTTATAGATGAGATATATCCAACCGCGACGATATATATACATATAGGTATGATAAATTTTTTTGAGCCCCTTCGAAAGCTGGGCGCGACGCGACCGTCTCACTGGCCTTATGGAAGCTACGCCCTGAACATCATGTATATATTATAATGTTAGTTGTGTGTCTGTGTGTTTAATCATGTTGTACAAGTACACTAGCTAATGCTTCATCTTCATCTTCACGTGTAAAACTGAATATACAGTACGAGGTACATCAACTGATGGCCGACACACAAAACGTCTTAATAAAGTAGTTTCATATGTATGATTATACAAATTACAATTCGCACTTTGAAATGAATTTTTTTTTATGTGAAATCACGAATTATCAGCGAACTGATATGCAGGCATTCATGATTACTCGTGGTTGATTGGCAAAATGAATATGAATAAATTATAAACATGCAGAAATACCTACCTTATCTCCTTTGCTTAAATGGTCCTCCGCATACCGATTTTAAATTTATTATCACACGCAAACACACACACGTGGATTTTAAATTATACGTGATACTGGGCATTTTCCATATAAATCACAAACTATATATCTAATATGTATTAAGTGGGTGTTTGTTTCCGGTGATCCAACATCACGGTGATACTCACATAGACGTGATGTAGATATCGCTGTGATGTGGATCAAGGTGATATGTCTGTCGATATATTGCGGCTTTGGAAAAGTCAATAGAGGAAAACAATTTTGTTTTCTTCTTGCACGTGGCCAACTCATTAAAATGGTGGGTGGATAATTTTAGTTTGTTCACATGCAATAGGTTTGCCTATAAAAGGCCATGCAGCGATCATATGAAATGCATCCCATAGAAGAAATCCAAATGGATCAGTGAAGAGAGAAAAAATAGAGGGAAAATAATAGAGAGTTTGTCGGGTATTTTCTCCGACTATAAAGAGAGATATTGAGGATTTTCTCCTTTTGTAGTACGAGAGGTTGTAAATCCTATATTTTTCCTATAGTGAACTCTTCTTCCTTGCCCGTAGTTTTTTACCCCGATTTGTTTGGGGGTTTTCCACGTTAAATCTCGATGTCCACTTTTATCTTTAATTATTCAAATATTAGCCGCGGTATTACTCGACCGGGTCCGCTGCCACACCAACAATTGGTATCAGAGCCTAGCTTGGGTTTTATATATCTATTTATCGTATGCTCTGTGGTTGCCACTAACGTGGACCCTCCACATCAGAAAATAATAGATATTATACTGCCCTTGTGACGAAAAAGCCGGTACGAGTTCAATAATTATCTGCTGCAACCCCGTTGGAGGTATCGCCCACGACTGAGCAGAAACTATGGCGGCAAAGTTTGATATCGAAAAATTCAACAGGAGAAACTTCTCACTTTGGAAATTAAAGATAAATGCGATCTTGCGAAAGAAAGGCTGTCTGGAGGCTATCGATGGAAAACCAGCACGCTGACGGACGAGATAAAAAAAACTATGAGGACGGATACTGGAGGAGAATGTGATGGCAATAAATTTGATAGCTTTTGCAAAAGGGAAAGCATCAAAAGGCACTTCACCACGGCGTATACTCCACAACAAAATGGAGTGGCGGAGCGGATGAACAGGACTCAGTTGGAAAGAACAAGAGCCATGTTGGGAGCTGCAGGTCTGGATAAATCATATTGGGCAGAAGCAGTCAACACCGTCTGCTACATGATCAATCGGTCGCCTTCAACGACAATTCTTGTCTCGCAGGACGACTTTGAAGCTCTCAAGGCATCGAATCCGTCGCTTTCAGATGCTCAAGCATTTTACGAGATATCTGGAGGTTGGACGAGGTTTCAGAACGTACCTGGTATGGGTAATGCATCAGAGATGTTTTTCGAGACACCTTCACAGCCATCGACGTCGAGTTCGAGTCAGTATGCGCCATCTCAGACTATACAGATGCAGGAGCAGCTGCAGGCTACGCTGAACACTCTCGCCACATTGCAGTCGCATTTCGAGCAGTTCTAGCGCTATGAAGGCGAGTCGTGTGGATCAGAGAACGCGCGCGATCGATATATTGTTGACGAGACACAGACATGTGGCGCTGCAGCATCGCAAAACATTAATGTGCGTCGCCACGATGATTTTCCAGACGGGGGCAGCGGAGACGGCTTGGTTTAGGTTTTTACTAGTTTTTTAATTTCTCGAACAAGCTTTTATCGTTTTGACACCTCGTTTTTATGTAGACGATGTTGTTTGTGGATGACATTATTAATATATATTATTTGTCTTTTAAATGTTTATTTATTAAATAATTTAAAAAAATTAATTGAATTTACGGACTACAAGTGCGTATTTAATTAATTCAACAAAAATGTAAATGCATTTACCGACTACAATTGTAGTCGGTAAAATATTACTTTAAAAAACATTTATTGAATTTACCGACTCCGAAAGTAGTCGGATTAGTCGGTAGCTACAGACTAAACTTTCTACTCCGAAAGTAGTCGGTATTAGTCGGTAGCTACAGACTAAACTTTCTAGTCGGTAGTACCGACTACAAAATATTAGTCGGCATGTAGTCGGTAGTACCGACTAAATACCGACTACAAATCGTTACCGACAGGGCTTTTACCGACTACAAATTGTAGTCGATAAGGTAGTCGGTAGTGTCGTTTACCGACTACTTATCAGGTTTGCCGACTACAATTTGTAGTCGGTAGATTCAGATTTTTTTGTAGTGAAAGCCAGCGGGTTATTCCAAACTCCATTATTGAAAGTCCTGTGTACGTGATGTACAACACCCAAGAAACTACGAAGCTGGATTCAAAGTTCAGGAAATGTTTGTTCTTGGGGTATGCTGATGGTGTGAACGGGTATCGCCTGTGGGATCCCACTGCCCACAAGGTTGTCATCAGCAGGGAAGTTATCTTCTTAGAAGATAAACTAATCGGAGAAAATGATAGGACTACAAAGGAAAGCCCAAACACTACGACGATTCAGGTGAAAGGGAAATTTGTGGAACAAGATTCTTCTGAAGCAGCACCAAAGCGCTTTCGTGCGCGACTGGTGGTTAAAGGCTACGCTCAGAAAGAAGGCATCGACTTCAATAAGATATTCTCACCTGTGGTTCGATTGACGACTGTTCGGGTACTCATGGCGATGTGTGCTACATCCGACCTACATCTAGAGCAACTAGATGTGAAGACGGCTTTTCTTCATGGAGATCTTGAAGAAGAGATTTATATGCTCCAGTCGGAAGGTTTTGGACAAAGAAGAACGGAACTTGGTTTGCAGATTGAACAAATCTCTATACGGTCTCAAACAGGCGCCGATGTGTTGGTATAAGAGATTTGATTCCTTCATCATGAGCCTTGGATACAACAGACTGAATGCAGACTCTTGTGCATATTTCAAGAGGTTTGGTGAAAGTGATTTTATCATATTACTGTTGTATGTTGACGACATGTTGGTAGCAGGCCCCAACAAAGATCGTGTTGAAGAACTCAAGGCACAGTTGGCTAGGGAATTGGAAATGAAGGACTTGGGACCAGCAAACAAGATTCTAGGGATGCAAATTTACCGAGACAGAAATAGCATGAAGATTTGGCTTTCGCAGAAGAATTATGTGAGGAAAGTCTTGCGACGCTTCAATATGCAAGATTGTAAGTCAATTTCTAACCCACTTCTTGTTAATTTCAAATTATCCTCAAGTATGAGTCCTAGCAGTGAAGACGGGAGGATGGAGATGTCTCGAGTACCGTATGCATCAACGGTGGGAAGTCTTATGTTCGCAATGATTTGTACCCGACCAGACATTGCACATGCAATGGGAGTAGTAAGTCGGTACATGGCGAATCCTGGCAAAGAGCATTGGAGCGCAGTGAAGAGGATCCTACGATATATCAGAAGAACCTCAGATGTTGCATTATATTACGGAGGAACAGACTTTAGTGTCAGAGGGTATGTTGACTCTGATTATGCAGGTGATTTTGACAAGAGCAAATCTACCACGGGATATGTGTTCACTCTTACTGGCGGAGCCGTAAGCTGGGTAACGAAGCTTCAGTCCGTTGTCGCGACGTCAACAACTGAAGCTGAATATGTTGCACCTACACAGGCAAGTAAAGAGGCGGTATGGTTGAAAATGATCATGGAGGAACTCGGGCACGAACAGGAAAATATTCCTCTGTTCTGTGACAGTCAGAGTGCCTTGCATCTCGCAAGATCCTGCTTTTCATTCCAGGGCAAAGCACATACGAGTCCAGTATCACTTCGTTCGTGAGAAAGTGGAGAGGGCACGGTAGATATGCAGAAAATTCATACGAAAGACAACCTAGCAGATTTCTTGACAAAGGCGGTCAACACTGATAAGTTTGTTTGGTGTCGTTCCTCAAGTGGCCTAGCGGAAACGTAAGCAACATGAATGGCAAAGGGAGAGAGAATGGTGTGAAGATTCGATTGATCCTCTATCAAATCTTCAAGTGGGAGATTGTCGACATATTGCAGCTTTGGAAAAGTCAATAGAGGAAAACAATTTTGTTTTCTTCTTGCACGTGAACAACTCATTCAAATTGTGGGTGGACAATTTTAGTTTGTTCACATGCAATAGGTTTGCCTATAAAAGGCCATCCAGCGATCATATGAAATGCATCCCATAGAAGAAATTCAAATGGATCAGTGAAGAGAGAAAAAATAGAGGGAAAATAATAGAGAGTTTGTCGGGTATTTTCTCCGACTATAAAGAGAGATATTGAGGGTTTTCTCCTTTTGTAGTACGAGAGGTTGTAACTTCTATATTTTATAGTGAATTCTTCTTCCTTGCCCGTGGTTTTTACCCCGATTTGTTTGGGGGGTTTCCACGTTAAATCGCGGTGTCCACTTTTATCTTTAATTATTCAAATATTAGCCGCGGTATTACTCGATCTGGTCTGCTGCCACGCCAACAATGTTATCACTGTGTTTGTTTTGGGGTGATATTTCATTTTGCATATCAATGTGATATTGGAATATTGTGTTTGTTTAAATATTGTGTCATATTTAACCTTATGTATATTATGTAGTAAAAATATTTTAATATATCTATTTGAGGTAATATTTAACGTGATAGTTATTAATATTTGAAAATCAAGTAGTAATTTAAGCATTAATTATAAGCATGTTATACCATTCATCAATAGAATTATTATATTTTTTAGGCTTTTAAACATAAATTTTTTAACCAATATAAGTATTTTATATTACTCTTCAATATAAGTATTTTTTTAAGCTTTAATAGATTAATCAATTATTAATTATAAATATTTTCTATAACTCTTCAACATAGTTCTTTTATTTTTAAGCATTAAATATAAATTTTTAAGATTTAAATATATTGGTACGTAATTTAAAATAGGATATAGGCATATAAGGAATGAATGTTAAAATAGAAGGGATAATTTTGCCCAAAGAATTGTTGAAAATATCACCCCATCGGTAATGGAGGATCACTCTGCTTTTTGGGGGTGATCCAAAAGGTGGAATATCACCTGTTTTGATCACCTCGGTGATCCTCCATCACGGTGATGACTCATCACCCACGCTTACCAAACACCTAGTAAATTAATAACATATGGATTACGTTGAGGAAAATTTTCAGCTCACCTATTTCAACAATAATTAGATGAATGCCCCATATGTATAAACAAATATGTGATTTTATGTCTATTGTGTGTGTGATGATCATCATCACCCTCGAGCTTAGGGCATATGTCTGTCGTTGTCCATGGACAGCCTGTCATATTATAGGACACGTGTCGCTATCTCCGGCAGTGGGTCCTACTTGGACCACATAATCCACGTGGACGCGGCCAACCTTTGCCGGCCAGCGCCATGCACAATATGTGAAGGGCTTTCATTTCCTATGTCCTTTCTTACAATGATTTTTATTTTTGATAAGGAATTTTGATATATGTATACAGATATTTAAAGAATCAAATTGAACCATAATCCTTGAGAATGTTGGTCCCCTTTGAAATTAATATAGCTATCAGACTCGGAGACCATTAAAAGGCGCTACTAGTTTTCTCCTAGAATATGAAATAAATTCCCGGACACCTACTAATAAAAAGAAGAAAAAAAAATGAATGATTTTGTGCAAGGATTATGTTCTTGAAGAAAATTTCGAGTCTTATCAACTCAATAAAATAAAAATGAATTAAACTTCATGAAAATTTATTATCTTATAGCCTGTAACACACACATAGGTATATATATCATCGGGCCCATTTAAATATCGATTATTCTAATCATATAAGAATCAGGAAATTGCATTTTTATATGTGTGCTCGCGCAACATCATCATATAATACTGTAGGCGTTGTCGTGAATAATATGTTCTGTTAACTATATTTTAATTTCAACTTTTCCGACCATTGTGGGAGAAGACTGAATTATCAAACATCCATTATAAAAAAAAAAAAAAACTTAAAATAAAGTTTTTTTTTCTATAATAAATCCAAAATCAAAATAAAACATTTAAATATCACATTCGAACAGTTCCGAAGTTCTTCTGTTAATGTCTTGCATCAGTTGGTGAAAGGTACGGTAACATTTCTTTTTCAACCAACTGATCTTTGTAAGAAATTTGTTTACCCAATGATAAGAATTGAACACTGCCTTGTAATCATGATAGCATGATTAGCAATCACTTCATTATTATATATATAGGTCTATCTTTATTAAATTGATATCTTTCAATAAGCAATTATTAATGCCTTTATTTACTTCTCTTGGCTTTGTATTCTTTTCATTTATAGACAGTGCCCCTAACTCTATGACATCCTCGGCCGCGACATGAGACGGACCTCATCGCTCTCCGTACACATTACTCTATTGAAGACCATTTATGAACTAATATAACATTTCCTCATACTTCTGTGACAAGGCACACTAACTTTGAATTTATAACCCTACATCTATTTCATATGTCGAGAGTATCTCGTTCAAGTTTTCGCCCTTAAAATCATATTCATTCACTCATTAATTCATTCATTCATTCCTTATATATATTGTTACACGAACTTTGAAAAGGCAAACTTCAAAGAGATCATACAAATCATAACTTCTAAATGAAAAAAAAAAAAAAAAAACCTCAAGTGGGATTGTGGTCACGGAACAATAAAGCGGGTTATCTGCATTCTTTGTTCACTAAAGCAATAAGTAAAAAGGCGAGGCATCTTTTATTTTTTCTTTTCTTTTCTTCAAAAAAAACAATTCTAATAAAGCGAAGAAGAAAAGGATTAACTTTTACATGCAAAATATAAAAATTCCTCATGAATAACTAGAACGCTTAATTATTTTTTTGGTCCCGTAACTTAGGGGGTGTGCATTATAGGAACCGCTAATTTACGTGTGGCGTGGACATTAAGTTTTAAAATCGTGCAATATATAGACATTATACCTGATTTTCCCTAAAATATATCACGTGCTATGCACGTGACCGATTTAAAACTGACGTGGTGCCGGATCGATGACATGCCCGTGTTTGATAATTTTTGGGCGGACCGATGACATGCCCGTTTTACAGAAATGTCATGTCATTAAAATAATCCAACTTGCCGCAATGTCAGAAATTAATTTAAAAAAAGTCTCTGTAAAACGGGCATGTCATCGGTTCGCTTCCATGTCGGACATATGTCCCTATAATGCCACACCCCATAAGTTACGTGACAAAAAAAAAATAATTAAGCCTAAATAGAATCACTCATCCAATGGTCAACTATAGCACGAGGCCTTAGTCACTGCATAGATATATTGATATAACACAGATGAACATTACAGAAGATTTTCGTTTTTGCATAGGTAGTGTGTGTGTAGATACAATAGTGTGTGGCTTAGTTTAATAGAGTTATTGCTTTTCAGCCTTTGACGGTGACTCCCAAATCCCAATTGTTGACCTTTATGGTCCATGAGTGTTAGAGAGTTTTGATGAACAATGTAATTGTAATGACGTTAGGTTTATAAATTAAGCAATTCGATTTATGATCAATATAATGTCTAAGTATATGAAAATATTTACACATGCATTGATTATGAGCTATAGATTGATTAAAGTGTTGAATATTTGATTCGCATATGATTTGGTGATGAGTTGATGAGACTAGGTTATCGCATGTTATAGACAGTTCGTGTGATAGGATATATCGTTCTGTGCTATATATGGAAATAACGCGTGATATACTACTGAGTTATAAAAGGAAAATATGCTGTTTATATATGAAAAGTGATATATCCGTTGATACTAGGTCATTCCTGTACGAAAGTCACATATACGATTGTTTGCATGCTTTCCACTGAATCTAATGCGTAATATTGAATTGATATCTTTCTTTATGATGATTGGAATATTATATTTAGGAAAGAATTCATTTGATTGACTTTGTAGATAAGATGCTATTATATGGTAATATGCTAAACGCGGATGTGATATCTGAAATATGGAAAGTTGTGGCTCGACATGAAAATTCGTGACAGCTGTGATATGATATGATATTATGTGCTAAACATGGTAAATATGATTGATATGTGCTAAATATGAAATTGATATGCTGTTATCTCGTGTGCTATACTTGGAAAGTAAATCTGGATTGACTTCTTCTAGAAACTGATAGCAGGAAATCACTTATGGAAAGTTCTGATATGGTAAATATATGCGAAATGGTTGAATATGCTTGAGAATGAAATTGAGCTTTTATATGGAATATAATCATGCTTTAATGTGCTATATGACCGTTGTGATGATTTATTAAGAGCATGATTTATATGGTATGATTGACTCGAAAATTGCATGGAAACTATGCTTGATTTGGTGATAATTATATGATATGATTTTCCATGTGAAGTGCTGATTGAAAACGATTATATATGAGCTACACTTCAGATTTTCGAGGTACCTAGAATTTGAGAACATACGCCTACGAGAGATTTTTTAGCAGAAACATATTGAGAGATTCCTGAGCCTCCATTTGCGATAGCTTTCTGCCATACTGAGCTTTAACTTGCAATATCATCACTGCACGAGTGATTCATCCCATTATCCCTACCTCCCACCATATATTCTGTCTTCGAATGTGAGCAATACCAAGGAGGCAAGGTCGACGTTTACGCACACGTGAAGGGAAGGACGAGTTCCGGGGGCCCTTCGATAGCGAGCTGTGTCTGTCGGGATCAGGAGATTCCGAGGAACGAAACTCGGCGTGTGGTAACCAAGTGTGTCTAGTGTTCGACTTGTTTCGGTTGTGTATTGGGCTAATCAATTAGTTTTGTATCCAGCTACGGTGCATTATAGTGATTGGTTAAACTCTTGGGGAGCAAACCCCAAGGAGAGGAGTAAACCCCAGTTGGGGATATAACCTCTGTAAAAATCCTGTCTCTCATTTACTTTTCAGTTATTTCCTTATCACTGTGAGACAGACCTGACACACATCCGACGTAACTAGGATATATCAAGCATACTTGTCACAAGCATCAGTAGGCATATCTAAGTCACTACATTTAGGAATTGTGAAAAGAAGAAGCATAAAATTTTTATAAGCCTAATTCACCCCTCCTCTTAGGCACATTTATATCTTCACCAATTTATACATTCTTGGGGCTATTTGTAACCATAGCAATAATAACATACTATTTTGTTTTCGATTCTCCATGGACCGTTGACTTTCACCGTGGGGAGAAGTGATTATATACCTTTGTTTTGCTATATTATATTTCACTTTCACAGTGTACTTCTAATAGTGCAATTGCCATCTTATGTGGATTAAACATTTCCTTGGATACTTCATATCTTCGACAAAATAATATAAATTGTGTTATATTTGAAACCAAACTAACTTTGTAGTTCTTGAAACAAACTAGCTACACACACGATCGATCGAACTGTCTTTCTTTTCCAACCATAAGTGTCACATTCATTGCTCTATGTATACCATTTCTTTGCTAAAAGAAAATATCAGAAAAGGAATCATGTGCCATATTCATATCTCAAACATGTGCTGACTGCGACATTTGAAGGATGACCCTTATTTATTATTATTATTATTATTATTATTATTTAAATTTAGACAAAAAAACCAATATAATCTTATCACTTTGTGCAAGTACAAGACAAATGATTTATTATTATTGTTATTTTTCACTCTTAGTCATTTCAATAAACATGGTCTTTAAATGTATATACTTCCCTCCAACTTTTATGATAATTTATAAAATCGACATTCCTATTAAAGCTACATTTTTAAATGTTTCATTTGTTTTCTGTTACCCTTGATCCAATTTTCGTCCCTGAAAATAACGGCAAGATCATGGAACTAAATAAACCTCTACGAAACAGAATATTAATTAGTTGAATCCAAATGTCGAGAAAGTTACTTTAGAAATTTCCAAGTTTAGAAAATAATGACGATTGGGCAATGAATCAGTTATGCGATTCTTTCATATCCAAAGCACAAAAATACAAAAAAGAACATAAGAACATTGCCCAGAAACTCCAAACCTAATTCTCTCATGTGACCGTTATACATCTTTACTTATTTAGTGGACATTTATGTGTCCTATCTACCTTTTCTTGCTACATCTCAATTTCTTGTCACACTATCAATTTATAGAAAACCCCAAAAAATTAAAACTCTTCACTCATTTTCCATGACGTCCCCGAGAGCAAAATGGTATTCATCTAGATGAAAAATTTTGAGATTCATGCTTTTGCTCGGTTTGTCGAGCGCAAGAGACGATTCACCCCAATTATTTATTCCCTATCTCTAAAATAAATAACTCATTGAGTTTGAGCGAGCTTCGTTATAGGGTTTAAAATAGGAAGGGCAAAATGGTAAACCATGTAACTTGATAAAAATGACTTCGTTAGGGGTGGCCATTTGGGGTCGGGTTCCGGGTACCCGAGCCAACCAGATGGGGTTTCCTATGATCGGGTTGAGAATTCGGGTTTAAATCGGGTATCAGGTTCTAGATCGGGTCGGGTACCCGATCCCTAAAAAAAACTCATATGAAAAATAAATCCAACTAATAAAATAAAAAACTCAAACATATTACTAAGTCCAACTATTAAGAGAAACATATGTTTATTTTTTAAACTATTTTTCTTTTATGTTGTTGATTTTTTTTGTCGATGTTGATGGTGTTGAATTTATTTTGTTATTGATGGTGTTTAAATTTTTTAATGTTGATGGTGTTTAATTAATTTTATTATTGAAGGAATTGAATCTAAGCTTATCTAAAGCTAAAAAATAAAAATAAAATTAATAAATAAAGAAACTCGAACCAGACCGGGGTACCGTCGGACACATGGTGTTGATTTGTTTTTGTTGGTATTGATATATTGAATTGATTTTTACTGTTGATGATGTTTGAATTATTTTATTGTTGAAGGAATTGAATTAATTTGAACTTACTTAAATTTTTAAAAATAACAAAAATAAAAAAAATAAAAACCCGAACCTGACCCGCGGGTACCCGATCGGGTTTCGGGTACCCGACCATCGGGTATTTGACCGGGTCGGGGTCGGGTATGGAAGAAAAAATCGGGTACCGGACCCGAAAAATCCGAACTCCGAAAAACCGACCCAATCCCACCCCTAGACTTCGTCCTCAGTCGTTTATATATAAAAATATATATATGAGATTTGCTATGGTGCCCACCTACCGTGAGCACCATAAGTAAATCTCTCATTTTTTTTACGTTTTTTTTTTCCAACGCCGCCAACACCTAAGTAGACCCTCTCATATCAATTGCCAACCTAAATCACCCTCTCCACACGTTAATTTTTTAGAAAATCTCACATCGGTACGTCGTCCACATGTGAAGAATAAATCATGAATATTCTTACAAATTAACGTGTTGGAAAGGGTGATTTAAGTTGTCGATGGATATGAGAGGGTCTACGAAGGTGTTGGCGGGTGAGAATCGAAAAAATGCAAAAAAATAAAAAATAAAAATGAGAGATTTGCTTATGGTGGTGCTCACGGTGGGTGGGCACCCTCCATATATATATATATATTGTTATTGTTTTTTCCAATAAAATAAGTGTTAATCAGACGCCGGACCCACATAAATTTGGTAGATTCAATTTATGCCATACAGAGCCCGCAAGGATATTACGATATATAATGCCATTTTAAAATTTAATATAATCGAGCTCTAGCTAAACTAATTGAAACTTACAATTTAAAATGGTTGACACTTAACAGACCATAATTATCACATCATGTAGCAATTATTGAACCTTTGAAATTTTGCTTTTTTATTTCGTGATGTGATTGCAAGGATAACATCGTCGTATTTTTTTTTAAGAGAGACTTGCTTTTTTTTTTCTAAAGGAAGACTTGCTGCTAATACAATACAGTGCTCCTGCCCTCAGAAACATAGAAAATATCTGGTTCTATTATAGCGAAAGATAGGCAATGGAAAATCATATTGAAAAAATAGCTAGATAATGCATTTGGTTGCAATTTTTCACTTGGAGAGGCGCGAGAAAGCAATACTTCACAAATAGTCTTATGAAAGCATATCAGAACCTTCATAGTAGTGAAGAGTTATTATATGAGACCTAAATATTCAAAATTCTCTGTTCCCACATATCTTTCGAAAAATTTTATTGGTTTCGAAATGTGAAGTGTTTCTATTTAGTTGTGTATTAGTAAGAAACAACCAACAAAATATAGATAGCCATCATAAGGCAAACAGTCTACGTGCTTCGCAAAGTTTAAATATCTTATGTCTTACATCAACGACTTCAAGTATCATGTACACATTCTTTAGTTCCTAAAAACCTAGAAAACTTATACGCCATATACAATATGTATTAGTATAAAAAATAAGCATAATAGCATGCTAACATTTACGAAAGGGGCAGCCTCGTCATTTCACTATGAAAAACATATTTTACAGCCTTTGTCAAAGTGTGGAAAAAAAAGAAATTTAATGATTATTTCTAATAATAAAATGTAATATACCAGATGCAAGAGAAACAGCGACCTTCTCCTCTCTCCCTCTCTCTCTCTCTCCCTCTCTCTCTCTCTCTCAAATTACTTTTATAAGGAGAAAATATAGAACGACACCTTTATGTAATAAAAAGCACCACTTGTTTTCTTGTTTCTTCTCTATCTCTCTCTACTCTACGGAGAAGGCGATTGCAAAAAACTGTCAAGCAGCACTCTCACTGAACGATGAGCCTCAGAAATAGCACACAAAGAGAGAGATAAGAAGAAAGAAGAATTCAAAAGAAATCTCATCAATCAAAAGCGTGTGCTTTGGTTTCTCTTGAGGTATTTATATTAATCCCTTATTTATACGTTTTTCCTTTCTCAAAATCCCCTCAGAAGAAGAAAACGATGTCTGAAGGGCTTTGTTCCTTTTCCAACCTGCAAACTATAAGGAGTATCTATGTATACATATACACACATATACATATGTGTGTGTGTGCGTGTGAACGGCAATAAAGAGTACCTTAAGAAAAACTAACTTGATGCTTCTTTCACTTTCTATATTAATTCTTACACAAATCATTTCTCTCTATCTACTAAACTGTCTTAATTAGTCTCACAAAGCACAACTACTGAAGCAGGTGCTGTAGGTGAAGAAGATAAAAACAAGTAACCATCTTTTTTGCTTCAACCGCAAACAAAGGTCGATCAGTTAGGGAGTTTGATGATGATGATGAAGGAGAAAACGACATAGGAACAGTGATACCAACAACTACTACGACCCCTTCATTTCTTCATCAGTTTTCATTACCAAATTTAATATAGTTGATCTTGCCCAAGAATTGTTTTCCATGTCGTCCCAAGATTACCATCACCAACAAAGTCTCTTCACCTTCTCCAACAATGGATTCGATAGATCTTCCCAGCAGCAGCAAGAACAACAACAAATCGGCCATGTAGCCCAACAGATTCGAAGGCACAAATTAAGAGTCGTCGGCCAAGGATTTGATGAAGAAGAAGAAGGAGAAGGAGAAGCTTCCCCAGCTTACGAAACTGAAGCAGGTAACAATATGCTCTCAGAGATGTTTCATTTCCAGCAAGGACAAGCCGCGGAGCTGCTAGAAAATCAGATACTCATTCAGAACTTCCGTAATAACAACAACAACGCTTTGGTGGATTCCAAGAATGTTGTCGTAAACGGCGCTTTTGCCGCAGCAGAAGATTCGGCAGCAGCCATGCAGCTTTTTCTCATGAACCCATCACATCATCAGCTTCGTCATCATCATCAGAGCAGCCACCAAAGGTCGCCGCCGACTCCGCCGTCGGCCTCTACGGTGGCGCCGGAAACTCCTTCCACCCTCCACATGCTCCTTCCCGGCGGAGGGTCTTTTGGTCAGTACCCTTTGACCGCAGTCCACGATAATAATCAGATTATTCAGACAGGATTATCTGTGGTGGAGGGACAAGGGCTTTCCCTATCTCTGTCTTCGTCGATCGAAGCTGCTAAGGCTGAGGAGTTTAGTAGGAATATGAGCGAAGATGGGATGTTGTTTTTCGGGCCAAACTCAACTGATCATCATCATCATCTTCGTCATTATTACCAGCAAAGTCAGCAGTTCAAGAATTTGCAAGGCCAGTTGCAGCAATCTTCGTCGTCTTCACCTTCTGTTAATTATTCGACGATTAATGTCTTGAGAAATTCGAGGTATGCAAAAGCTGCGCAAGAGTTGTTGGAAGAGTTTTGCAGCGTGGGTAGGGGACAGTTGAAGAAGAAGAAGACGACGACGCTCAAAAACAGCAATGGTAATAAGGATGAAAACCCTAGTTCGAACAAAGGAGGTGGTAATAGTAATGGTGGTAATTCATCAAAAGATCTTCCTCCTTTGTCTGCTACGGACAGGCTTGAACATCAGAGAAGAAAGGTCAAACTACTATCTATGCTTGACGAGGTACATATTAATATCTCTCGTCGTAGATAACTCATGATTAACTACATGGCTCCCTCTATTTAGTACTATTAGCCAATATTAAAGATGTTTTGATTATTCAAGTTGCGATGATCTGTAGGTTGATTATTAAATTTAATTAGCCGGCCGTGAAGAAATAATTGAGCAATTTTAGAAAGAAAAAAAAAACATTTTCTACATACTTCCTAATAAGTCATTATCTATGACGATTTGATTAGTGGGTACGTATATCACAATTGGTTCATTTTTTTATTCGGACAAAAGAAAAGGAGTGCTCAACCACACCTTTCCATGTTGAGTTCTCATGCCATTCAAACGATAATCCCTTCCATCGACTTTGGAAGGTGGTATTAAACTATAAGCACGCCAATGATTTAATCTTTTCTTAGTCCAAGAATTTTATTTTGTGTGTTTTATTTCAATATTATTTTTTTTTTCTAAATGAGACAGTGTTGTATCCCTTCACAAAACCCCACAAAACAAATGATCAGTTAATAAATAAAAACCTAATCTTTTTCTTTTTCTTAGGTGGATCGAAGGTACACTCACTACTGCGAGCAAATGCAAATGGTTGTGAACTCCTTCGACACAGTGATGGGCTATGGTGCGGCGGCGCCGTACACTTGCCTAGCACAGAAAGCCATGTCTCGCCATTTTAGGTGCTTGAAAGAAGCCATTCAAGCTCAGTTAAAGAAGAGCTGTGAGCTCTTAGGGGACAAAGACGCAGCCACGGCGGGCGTCACCAAGGGAGAAACGCCGAGGCTGAAAATCTTAGAGCAGAGCTTAAGACAGCAAAGATCCTTTCATCAAGTGGGAGTCATGGAGCAAGAAGCTTGGAGACCACAGAGAGGTTTGCCCGAGAGATCTGTCAACATTTTGAGGGCTTGGCTTTTCGAACATTTTCTAAACCCGTAAGCTCTCTCTCTCTCTCTCTCTCTCTCTCTCTCTCTCTCTCTCACATTAGGTTTATTAGGTGTTCTTGGATGCAAAGGATGGGTCTTTTAATCGAGAAATGAATCGTTATTGCAGAATTCTATGATAAGACAATCTTTTTCTCTCTTTCCTCTTTTTTTAGTTTTGGCTTTTTTCTTTGGGTCGTCGTCATCGTGCGTGCTTTAGTGTTTTGACAACCTTTTTATTACATCTTTTTCTCTTTTTGTTTATTCTCTTTTTTCTTTCTCACTGCCTGCGTTGTGATCGTCGATTAAAGTTGCTAGTATTATCATAGTGCAGTAAGCCTGTCCCTTTTTGTTTTGAGATAAGATAAAAGCTGAAAAAAGAAAAGCGAGCAATTTCGTCATTACATTCATGCTATGCTACGTCCATGTGTAATAACTTTTTTCTCCTGGAATTATCAAGTCTTATGATAGCAGGTAATATATTCCAGATGATGACCTATTCATTTCGAATTAATAGTTGTTGAATATATGGTTTTGACAATATATATATATATATTCTCTACAGCATCTTTGTCCTTCTACTGTGGCCTTTTTCTGGGTCTATCTCTAGGCTACCCAGCTTGTTAACAATTTTACAATAAATAGACACTGCATTATTACATAACATATTCCAAAAACTTACATCATAGGCTAGTATCACTAGGTTAGGCATCTTTATTTCGTAAAATAGGAAAACTTCGTCATTCCAAAATACTCCCTCCGTCCCATAAGTCTATGGACATTTGGGTATCGGCACGGGAATTAAGAAACTGAATATTTTAATAATATAGAGTGTTGGAAAGGTAAAAAAGTATATATTTTGGCACGTCTTTTAAGAATATTTAATATTATTATATTGATTGTTTGTGATAGGTTTTACTAAATAAGGAAATATACAAAAGAAGTAGGACGCCCGATTTAGTAAAATGTACAAAAACTTTTCGGACGGAGGGAGTATATATAACCACCGGCAACAGCACCCAATCATTTTTCAGTCTTCTTTTCCCTCCAATTGAGTGCCATAATTACTTCTCATGAAAATTTGAAGTTTTAGGGCTAACTATGATCTGCATCTTTCTTATTATATAATCATCGGCCATCATTACTGATCTCTACTTACATTGCCAAAGCCCCATGCAGAGAGGCAATACTGTGTATAAATAAATGATGTCACTGAACCAAAGCATGCATAAAGCTTTGGCGTCACTTTATATTATAATCTGGGCAAGTTTTTTTTTTTTTTTGTCATGAATATGATGTCCTATTGTTGTAATTATTTATGGTCCACGTTTTCAGTTACCCAAGCGACGCAGATAAGCATCTCTTGTCTCGACAGACGGGTTTATCAAGAAACCAGGTATTTCAACTCATTCATATATATATATATTAGTTTTAAATGCCTTGCTTTTTTTTAATTTCTTAAGAAATATGGGCAAATTAATGCTGTTGATTTTCTGCATGGTATTGTTTATTACGAGTAGTGTGTAAGAAGAGCAAACACTGGGGTTTTTAGGGTCCCCTACCTTTTTGTATTTTTCTTTCCTTTGGATTCTCTCTCACTTCAGAAGACATAAATTCTGAATCAGAGAGAAACCCGCTGCTTAGATTGTAAGAACAAGGACAAAGTACAGATAGAGAGAGAGAAAGACACACGAAAGTTTGCAGGCCTTCAATCTCTCTCTCTCTCTCTCTCTCTCTCTAGCAGTTAATGATGTAGTTTAACGGGTAAAAACTTTCCTAGTTCGTCATCTGGCTTTAGGTGTACTTAGTTCGTGGTCCATGAGAAAGAAAGAGTAATATTATAGGAAATACGAAGATTGTCTATCTATCTAATAATGCCTATAGCCTTTTAGCTAAACAGCTATCCCTAACCTTAAATCATCCGAGCTACGATACTTTCTACTGCCTGACTACATTTGAAGATTACTTTCCTTAACTGAGCAATCGACCCATTATTGCATTAATATGTGACACTCATAGCTACATAAGATGATTTGTGCTACTACAATCTTTATTAATGCATGGCATTGATGAGTTAGTTTCTCTATGTAATAATAACAAAAAATTTCTAGGTGTCAAATTGGTTCATCAATGCTAGGGTCCGCCTGTGGAAACCCATGGTCGAAGAGATGTACCAACAAGAAGCCAAAGAAGAAGCAGCTACAGCTTCTTATTCTGCTTCCGATAATCAAAGCAACAGCAACAACAACAACAACAACAACAATAATAGTCTGCTTGAGAGGGACCAGTTAAGCAGCAGTAGCAACGCACAGACTCCGAAAAATGGCGATATGGATCCCTTTGTGGCCAACGCAAGGACTACTGCTCTTCATCCTCGAGAAGATGACCTTTCTTCGCTAATTGCAGTTGTTAATAGCGGTAATAACGTTGCTATAGCATCATCATCGTCATTACCACATTATAGTGCTGAAGTAGGGTCGAAAGCATCATTTGAAGGGAATGATGTGGGTAGGTTTATAAGGTTTGGAGCGACGAGTTCGGGCGAAGTATCGCTTACCCTAGGACTTCGTCATGTAGGAAATTTGCCTGATCAGATGAAGGGAGGTAAGAACAACAGCAACAGCATCAACAATAACGATAATTGTAATAGTCCTTTCTCGCTTAGGGAATTTGGGGGATGGTGATTGTGGTTAAAAATAGTTGAACTATAGTTATATTACACCACCATATGATATATACGTGATGACTATGGATAAGGGTTTTCACGTTATTGTGTTGTGGTTTTCAAATGTTTTTGTGCTAGATTTATATATGATGGGAATGTAGAATATAAAACCCTAAATGTCGATGCTAGTAAGGATTTTTCTTACAAGGGTTTGAGTTGTAATTTTATAGTTGAACTTCAGTATCATTAAAATATAATCAACACTTGTGAGTGATAATAGTTATTTGAGCCCGAATAGTTTTCTTTTGTATAGTTGCTTACAAATCATACTGGCATTTATTTCATACGATACTTTCCATATACACAAACAATTCGAAGCTACCTAATTTAATAATATTCAAATTTATGTCAGGCTGCATACATACGTACTTATATATTTGTCATGTTCAATTAGTACGATTTTTAATATGTCGCCCTACATTCAATTCTTCAAATTTAATCCGTCAACTGCAAAAGATCGTATGCATTAAATGAATAACTTTCATGCATAGAAGTTAGCTAATGGATCAAATCATTACATCAAATTTATGGTATCAGTAACTTCTTGGGTGGTCCCAATCTTGAATTAGGCCAAAATCGTTCGATTCTTCGTGGCCATGGCTTATTTTGTATATTCATTTATTTATTTATTTATTTATGTAGTTTTCAATAATATGATCACAAACCTAACAAATATTTTTCAGCCTACGTTGAACAATATTTAGTTGCAGCCCAGCCCAAAAGCATTTACTAAAGGGACTCCCAAAAATAAATAGCATTTCCTTTAACTAAGGTGGGGGTGGTGTTATTAGATTAGACGATTAATCGAATTATTAGGTATAATCTTTTCAGGATTTCGGAAAACAATTAACTTAACACGCACTTAGTTTAGTACAACCTGGTTTTACGGCCTCTCCGCTAATAGGAGCTATTTGAATAGATAATATGCCTGATGACAATTTGCCTCATACATGTGTGAAATAAAAAAAAAGTATTAATATAATATGCATAATATAATACATGCAACGCTAAGATAAACCGACAACGACAGCACTGCTGTCTATTGATTTATGTACAATACAATTCATCTTTTATTTGCTTTTATAGATAGTAGATACGCGTTACCCCAGTAGAGCAATGAGATTGGCAACTTACGTTGACCTATGACTAATATATTACTTATATATTAATTAATAGTTTGCAGACGGTCCTATACTTTTCAATGATAAAACTAGAAAAACTAAATTAAAAAATTGCTAGAAATTATAGCGCGAATCCATTAATCTATAATTGCATGACGAGTATCCAGCTGTAAAGCCAGCTGGTTTTTTTAATTAAATAAACAAAAAAAAAATAAAGCATTAGAAAAATAAACCAAAAACGAAAAGTATTAATAAAATAGAAAACTTCGTCGCCTCGGATGACGAGTTACGTAACTCGTCACCCAGGATGACGAGTTACTTATCCCCGCTGGCAAATTACTTATCCCCGCTGGCAAAGCAGTGATGTGGCGTAACTCGTCACCCAGGATGACGAGTTAGATCTGTTTTTTAAACTGACGAACGCGAACAGACAGACGCGACGAAGACGAACGACGAAGACGAAGACGAAGACGACGACGCTGCCGACGAAGACGAGCCACCGTTGAGCCACGCGACCGCCCAACCTTCGCCGCCGGCCCCCTGCCTGCCCGTCGCCCCGCGCCGCCCGTGCCTGCCCGTCGCCCCGCGCCGCCCGTCCCTGCCCGTCGCCGGCCGGCCTCTGCCCGTCGCCCCGCCTTGAGCCGCTGCCGCTGTCCTGCCGTGACCCGACGCCCCGCCGCGACCCGCCTTCGACAGCCCGCCGTGACCCGCCCCTCGCCGGCCCGCCGTGACCCGCTGCCTGCCCGTCCCGCTGAGCGACCCCTCTACGACGTACTACGCCGATTTACATCAGGTGAGCGACCCTTGACAAAACGAAATTAATGGGTATTTGCATTAATGGATTCATTATCGAATGTTAATTTTCTTTTGTTGATTTGTTTGGTTTCGTTTTCTTAACTGTAGAATGGATTTGGATGCTTGTTACGGGCCTATTGATAGTTCGGTGTTGACGATGCAGTCAAATCACCGTAGTAGGGACTTATTATTGGATAACAATGCGATAGATAGTACTATTAGAACTAGGTCGTTAGAAAATGTAGTGTGGGGTACGAGAGAAGCACCGAATCACCTACACGGTCGCTTATTAGGGAAGTTGAACGATATGGGTCTATACAGCGTCTACAGCTGTATGTCACAGAGGATTGACCCTCATTTGATTACAGCATTGGTAGAGCGTTGGAGAAAAGAGACCCATACGTTTCATTTTTATGTTGGTGAGGCGACGGTTACTCTACAGGACGTATGTATACTGTGGGGTTTGCCTGTAGATGGTAATTGTGTGTCCGGGGTGATCCATACGAGGACGGTCACACAGTGGGTAGACGAGTGTGAGCGGTTGCTAGGTTTTAGACCGCCAAATGATAAAATTAAGGGGTCGGCGCTGTCGATGAAGACCTTATCTAGTTGGTTGTTGGATAATCCGATAACGGATGATAGTGATGAGGAAGAGGTCGACTGTTCAGCACGGGATAGTCTTATCCAAGGGATTCCCATTATACCGCCGTATCGAGATACCAATCTTCATACGTACGAGCGTCGACAGCGGTCGGGTATGGACTGGAGATCGCATCATGCAGGCTGGGTTGGATTATGGGAGGATCGAGATGACACGGTCGTGGATGGTCCGCCTGCGACTAGCTTCAACTCGGTGGAGGATGGATATTACGAGTGGTTTCGTCGGATCACTCGCCTCTACATATCTCCACATGCGATACAGATGTCACAGGGCTTCCAGATGGGGGATGCGGTGTTTATGGAGACCATCGTAAGTTTAATTTATGTATTAATGTTCTTTGCTTAATAGCCCAATGATATAATTTACTCTTTAATTGTTAGGAACGCGGGGTTCACGTGTGATCAGTCGTGTGATCACATTGAACACTCCAACGTGTATTGCTGCTCTCGTTGACGTTATACTCGCGTCTAGCAACCCTGATCGAAAAATCGTCGACGGCACGTTGTAAATGTTTCTTAGTTTGAAAAATCATACCTCGACAAAACGTAGGATTATCTCTGTCGTAAAACTCCCCGTAACCACCGTAGTCGTCACTTCCAGGAGGTGGCATTTGGTACGTTCGGAAAAATGGGACGGACTGAAACAGCATTGGAGCAGCAGAGTCCAGCGGAGTGGTATCATCTGGGGCATCCTCGTCGTTGTTCTCGTCGTCGTCGTTGGGATCGGGTAACTCGGACAATGGATCCTCATCGTCTGCTTCCGAATCACTAACATCAACGTCTTCCTCGGGTTCAGGCACGGGTTCAGACACGGATTGTGGCATATTTGACGGTGCACCAAGAATCGGCATCTCCAGAGAAACATTGCTGAACCCTGTCGTAACTGACGCAATGTCGGGAAAATCCGGACATGTATAACTGGAAGAACCAACTTCAAATGCAGGAAACTCGCACCGCTCCTCAAAATTGTGATGAGGCTCTTCGTTCAAATCAAAGTTTGAATTTTCAACCGCCTCAACAAAAACTTCAAGACAATTGTTCTCCGAATCGGGATGTATGAAAAATTGTAGATCGCTGTCGTTGGAGATTTGGAGTAGCTGATGAAAGTGGCGAGAATGTTGAAGGTATTCATTTTTCCCGTAGACAACAAGCGAACAACGACTACTATCAGCACCCGTAATTTCGAACAAAAACGATATAAACTCAGAAAAATTGGTATTGCGACGAATTCGCCTATATGCAATAGGACGAATACTATATTTGACGGTGGAATCGGATGATTGAATTATTTCACCGCCGAAATAAACTATGACTTGTATGCGACTCGATACCATTGTGTAAACTGTTGTATGTTAGAATGATATGTTAACATGCAAGGAAGTGAGGTATTTATAGGGAAGTGAATTAAACCCTCGCGCCGAATTTCTCTCCCTTCAGCCATGGCGAAGAAGAGGAAGACGGCGACACAGAGGACGGCGCCGGTCACGGTGGTGACGACGCCGCCCCCTCCAGACAGTCAAATGCAGGTCAATGTCACGAAGCACGGTTCACAATCAGCAGAGATCTACTGTAGGATTGCAATCTACTGTTCCATTGGCAAAATCAGTCGAGATGAAATTATCTCCACCGAATTTGGGCTCTGTGGAACAATTGGATAGGGAGTGGCCTAAATTGGCTGGCTCAGCTAATCAGGTACGCGCACATGAATCTGAGAGCAAGTTGTGGTCGAAATTCAATGGGGATCTGCTGTGAAATCAGGATACTAGACTGGATTACATTGCTCCTATTGCTGAGGATGGGCAGGAAATTGGGCGTATTGAGCTAGAAGAGATCCAGGAAGAGGTTGAACACTGGAAATCTGCGTTGATGTGCTATGTATTAGGGGCAAATCCACCATATAGCGTCATGTCTGGTTTCCTGAAGAGAAAATGGGCCAAATCTGGAATGCAACACGTTTGGCAAGTAAGGCAAGGCCTCTTCTTAGTGAGGTTTGACAGTGTGGCTTCGCGAGACAGAATCTTACAAACTGAGATTATTCATTTCGATAGGAAGCCAGTTGTTCTTACTCCATGGACAGAGGACACACAAATGAGCAAAGTAGGGGTAGCAAGTGTACCTATTTGGGTGCAACTCCCTCAATTAGAGCTCAAGTATTGGGGTCAGAAGACGCTTAGCAAACTTTGTGAGTCTGATTGGGAAGCCAATCATGACTGACGATGTTACGAGGATGAAAGAGAGGATCCATTATGCTAGAATTCTGGTGGAGGTTGATCTTAATAAGCCACTCAAGGATTCCATTCAATTTCTCAATGAAAGAGGGCAATTACTTGAGCAGAAAGTATCGTATGAATGGAAACCTATCCTTTGCAGCAAATGCCAACAGTATGGCCATGAAGCTGCTGTCTGCAGGAAAGAGCATAAGAAAGAATGGCAGCCCATACCCCCACAGAAGCAGAGCCATATGGCTACTGGGAATGTACCTACAGAGCCTGGGCCAAGTAAGTTGGTGACCGAGCAGATAGATGAGGAACCTGTAACTAATGACACGCAACATATAAGAGGGCAGCAGAACCCATCAAAGGTAAATGGAGCTAGGAAGTCTTGGGCTGACCTAGTTCAGCGAGATGAAGTGAGAACAATGGCTGATAGCAGTACAATCCCTTCCAAGCAGAGGGAGTTTGATCCTGATAATGGATAGTTGTGCATGCTGGAACATTAGGGGCCTTAACGGCCCTGCTAAGCAGAGAGAGGTGGCTCTCTTATGCTGTAAATACAAAATAAACATCATGTGCCTACTAGAAACCAAGCTTAAACAGGCAACTATACAAGGAACTCTTCATAAAGTCTTTAATGGGTGGGAAGCTTGCCATAACCTCAGTTGTCATCCTAACGGGAGAATTGTGGTGTTATGGAGAGGAGGAACTGAATTGGAACTGGTATCCAAATCAGAACAGCATATGCATTTTAAGGTCCTAAAGAACAGATCACTTGTCACATACATCACATGTGTCTATGGTCACAATGCACCTGAGGCGAGGACCCATTTGTGGGATATCTTAGTACAGATTGGAGGTGCCTCTACTGGTCCCTGGATGGTTTGGGGGGACTTTAACAATATTAGAAGAGTTGAGGATCGATTGGGGGGATCTGCTGTCACAGGTGCTGAGTTCAGGGAATTCAACCAATGCCTACTTGACTGCCAGCTTGAGGAGATCAGGAGTAGAGGCTGCCAATACACTTGGTCCAACAAACAGAACCAGGAAAACAGAATTTGGAGCAAAATAGATTGGGTTTTTGCTAACCAAGCCTGGATCTCTAATTTCTTTGATCATACAGCAGAGTTCTTACCCGAAGGAGTGTCTGATCACACCCCTATTGTGCTCAGAAATCCAGGGCAGGTTCCAACCCAGAGAAAGGCCTTTAAATACTTCAACATGTGGTGCTTGTCCCCCTCTTTCTTGATCACAGTCAAGGAACACTGGATTAGGTCAAGTGGTTCAGCTATGAGAGCAGTCTGTAGCAATCTGACAGGATTGCAAGGCCCCTTGAAGGCTTTGAATAGATCAACCTTTGCTGATATTACCACCAGAGCTGAAGTGGCAAGGGTCAAATTAGAAGAAATTCAAACTGCCCTCCATGAGGATCCTCTGAACCCTGAACTCTTAGATAAAGAGGGAGAAACTAGAGCAGAATTTGGGTTCCTATCTGTGGCTAATGACAGCTTCTTGAGGCAAAAAGCAAAAGCCAGCTGGCTAGATAAAGGAGATCAAGACACGGCATATTTTCACGCAAGAATTAAACAGAGAGCTTACAGTAACAGGATACTCTCTGTTACTGCACCTGATGGGAGGCTAATTACTGACCCTATGGGGATACAACAGCACTTTTCGGACTATTTCCAAGATATGTTGGGCAGGGGGAGGAGTAATAGACAAGTTCTGGACCAAACCATAGCAGCTGAGGGTTACAATCTGAATCTGGCAGAACAGATGCAGCTCATCCGACCATTTGAGAAAGCTGAGGTCTGGGAAGTGGTGAAATCCATACATGAAGAAGTTTCGCCTGGTCCAGATGGATTCGGAAGTGGATTTTTCAAGAAGGCATGGAGCATTGTGGGGGACCAAGTCACCGATGCCCTGATGGAATTTTTTGATACAGGTAAACTGCTGCCTAAACTCAACAGCACAGTCCTGTGCCTTATTCCTAAGGTACCCGCCCCTAACACAGCTATAGATTACAGACCTATAGCCTGTTGTAATACGCTATATAAATGCATAGCTAAGATGCTTTGCAATAGAATCAAACCACTGCTGCCGAAAATTATCAATGCCAATCAGAATGCGTTCGTAGAAGGAAGGTCAATAGTGCACAACATCCTCTGTCAAGATTTGATCAGACACTACAATAGGAAGCATGCCTCAGCAAGGGCTCTAATGAAAGTTGATATCAGAAAAGCGTATGACACAGTGGATTGGAATTTTCTCAAGGAATGGCTCTGCCTACTCAATTTCCCCATGAAATTTGTTAAGTGGGTAATGGAGTGTGTTACCACTGTCTCCTACACTGTGTCCATTAATGGGTCCTTAACCGAGACTATAAAAGGTGCCAGGGGACTGAGACAAGGGGATCCCATGTCGCCTCTACTGTTTGTAATTGCTATGGAATATCTTACCAGGAAGCTGCAGCTTGCCTCTAAGGACAAACGGTTTAGATACCACCCCAGCTGTCGAGCCATAAAACTGGTGAACCTCTGCTTCGCCGATGACCTCATGTTGTTCTGTAAAGGTACCTCAGGAGCAGTGGCAGTGCTTAAGGAAGCCTTAGAACACTTCCAAGAAGTCTCGGGGCTGGAGGCAAATCACCAGAAAAGCAGTGTATACCTGGCCGGAGCAAATAGTGCTGTTGCAGAGCAGATTGTCCAGATTTCAGGATTTCAGCTGGGGAGATACCCTATGAGATATCTGGGAGTGCCCATCTCCCCAATCAAATGGAGTAGAAGCTCTTGCCAGACCTTAGTTGAGAAGATTACTGCCAGAATTAATTGTTGGGCTACAAGGAACCTGTCATACATGGGTAGACTGTGTTTGATAAATTCTGTATTGTTGGCAACGCACGGGTATTGGGGTTCGATATCTCTACTACCTAAAGCTGTCTCTAAGGAAGTTGATAGGGTATGCAGAGATTTCCTGTGGGGCAAGAAGGCTCATGGAAGATGTATACCCCTCATAAGTTGGGAGAAAGTATGCTGCCCAAGAAGTAAAGGTGGGCTCAACCTTAGGGATTGTGTTACCTGGAATTGTGCTCTGGCTGGTAAGCAACTCTGGGACATCACAAGGAAGGTAGATTCCCTTTGGATTAAATGGATCAATGTGGTCTACTTAAAAGGTTCAGATTTATGGGAGTTTACTCCGGCTGTAGACTCAAGTTGGCATTGGAGAAGACTCCACAGATTGAAGGAGAGGTTTAGAATGGGGTATAGGGGCAGAAAATGGCTACCTGCTAATGATGGAACATATACTGTCCAAACTGGGTATCTTTGGCTCCGAGGAGAACTTCCAGATTTTCCATATTGTAAAGCGGTTTGGAATAGGTTTAATATACCTAAACAATCATTTATCATATGGCTGATTATGCAGAGAAGACTACTAACTGCAGATAGACTACAAGAGTGGGGGATGACCATACTTAATCAGAGCTGCAAGCTATGTGGAATGGCAGAGGAATCTGTGGACCATCTATTCCTGGCATGTGCATTTAGCCAGGAAGTGTTGGTGGACATCAACTCCTGGTTGAATGTTGGAGAGGTGATTCAATCTTTTGACGGCCTATGTTGTTGGATGGATTGCACGGGGAGGAAGAGGAACATTCAGAGCTGCATTACTGTGGCCTGCTACGCCTCGGTGATGTACCACATTTGGTGTGAAAGGAACCGGAGAGTTCATGAGCAAGGAGCAAAGGATGAGAAGCAGATCTGCTGTATGATCAAAAATGAAATGAAATGGAGGCTTCAAGCGTTCTGCCACAAGAAGCGAGTTGCAAACTCAGTGTTATTTCAGCTTATCTGTTGCCCTGTTTAATAATTCTGATGTATAGTAGGCATTGAATGTACAAAACTGTTTGTGGTAAATGGTATTTTCCTTCTACCAAAAAAAAAAATTATTTCTCATTCTTGTAACTCGTCATCTGGGATGACGAGTTACTCTAATTATTTCCGACACGCTGCATGCGCATGCAGGTTGGTCGGGAATAATTATTGTAACTCGTCATCTGGAATGACGAGTTACTGGTAACTCGACATCCCAGAAGACGAGTTACTCTTTACACTGTACAAGAGTCAACTTGACCAGTCAGCGGGCCACCTCAAAGTAACTCGTCATCCTGGATGACGAGTTACATATTTCGTCATCTGGGATGACGAAGTTCGCTATTTTATTAATACATCCCGTTTTTGGTTTATTTTTTTAATGGTTTATTTTTTTTGTTTATTTAAATAAAAAATCCAAAGCCAGCTTGTGGTATTACGATAATTTTTGACCTATTATAATTTATTCTTTGTACGTGACATCTCCCACAATCCACCAAGGTAGGAATTTGGCATTATTTTTGATCGACTTTTAATATAATACAAAATTGATAGTTCATATTGGAAAAAAAAAATAAAAACAAGGGGAAAAGATAACATCTTATCACAAATTCCAATTGGTGTCTTAGAAATTTACCACCATAACCATATATCTTATTGCAATAAATCTCCAATAGATCATAGGTTTTAAGGAACGAGCCAAAATTGGAAATAAAGAAACGATCCACTATCTCTTACTTTTTTGGCCCCTTTTTCGTTTCGCAATAATTGGTAAATAAATTCATCCACCAATCACCATAGAAAGGCCAAAATACTAAAATCATTTACAAAAAAATGAAATATATTCTCCTGATCAAATTCCCAAAACTACCCTTAATTACTCGGGGATGGCACTCAACCTCGCCGTCGCCCTTCCCCTCCCTCTCCTCCTCCTCCTATCACCGCCACCACCACCCACCGACTTCTTCTCGCCGGACAAAAAGGCCGCACCGCCGCCGCACACGCAGTTCTTATCGCTGCTTTTGCTCAAGGCCGAACTTGCCTTAACCGCCAATGCAGCCATTTCCTCGGCTTCGAGCCGCCGCCGGAGCCGACTCAACGGCAGGGCGAAGTACAGCTGTCCCAGCTGAAGCTCCTCATCGTCGCTGACGGCGCAAACGACGTCGTCGAAGTCCATCTCGTCGGAATCGCATATGAAGTACGTCGGATTCTTCTGCAAAACGTAGGAGACTTTGACTGGGTAGGGATACTCTTGTAATCTTCCATCGTCGAGGACGAGCTTCGCCGTGGCCACCGCCGTTGCTGACTCGCAAGAGCTGCAAATGCCCATTGTCGGAAAATAATCTCTACTTTCTTCTTAATTTTTATTTTGCGATTTTTCTTTTGTTCTATTCGGTAATAAGATCTGAGATATGGTGAAAGAAAAGCCTTCGTGCGCCTACTCTATTTATAGAGGTGAGGGGCAATATGGGGAATTGAACCACGATGCCACGGCAGCAATATAAATAGCGCAGCGTAAATGGAGTCTTGCTTAATCATAATATTTCATTTTAGGAATAAAAAATGCAACAGTTTCGGCATGGGATAAATTAAAAAGGTTTTTTTTTTTTTTTGGTAGTTTTCAGTGGGCTTTGCGGACAACCTGTAATATTATGGGTGGGACAGGTTGTATATTATTTTATTGTGGGCTCCATTTTTCAAGTAGGAAACTTTTATGCTTTTTAATTACAATAGTGCTAATTAAATGGAAAATTAATAAAAGAGGATTTTTCCGGTCGAAATTAATAAAATAGGGCAAAACGATTCCAATGGACGCGTCGTCGCATATAATAAACGCGACGATGACGTGGCAGGCATCTTTTTGCGAAAAATGAGAAGTGAGGAAGAAGAGAGGAGGCGGGCGGGGTTTATTTAGCCCGTCGTCACCCTTAATGGACGCGGCAGGCGGGCGGGGTTTATTTAGCCCGTCGTCGCCCTAATGGACGCGGCGTCGCGTCCATTAGACGCGACGACCGGTTTGTTTAGGTCGTCAGCGATTTGCTCGATTTTGTTTATTTTTTTGCAAAATCACCCTATTTTATTCAATTTTAATTAAAACCCCATTATTTTAACGGAAATCTACACTTAAATACCTAACAGTAAACAAAAAAGACACATCAGTCCCTTGTCAGAGATCTTTTTAAGCTAGGTACCCATTTGAATAAAATTTTTACAGATAGGTACCTAATCACCTAAGATTACCAATTTACCCTTTGATTTTACAATTCCATTTCACAATTTTCTCTGCAATTTCGAGCTCCATCACGCCTGACAAGATTTCAGCTCCATCTCTGCAATTGACGGTCACCTTCTGCTCGTGGTGGCAGCGGACGACGAGCGACGAACCTATTCCACATTGGGTTCTCGATTATGTCATGTAAGCTTTTATTTTGCTTTGGGTGTGGTTAATCGATTGCACTAGTGAGATCAAATTTAACCCAGATCTGGGAGTTGAATGCGATCTAAGAGCTCTATGTAAGGGTGGATGTCGATTCTTGACAGTTATTGAGGCTAATCCATCGGGATTTCAGGTTTCTTTATATAACTGTTATTACGTACCATTTGTTATGTTTATTACGTACCATTTTATGTGTCTATACGGTACCAAGATGTCCACGTACGCTGTACCATTGTAAACTATACAGGCGTACCATTTATACAGGTTGTCATATTATCTGAAAATATGCCGTCTACAAGTTCGGTTAGTGGCGGGACGTTATTTGCTTTGTGTGAGTATAAAAGGGAGTCATTCTTAGTATTGATCGTGAAGCGACGATGCACGAGATGAATGCTCAAACCGATGACGGGAATTTTATTCGTGACCCGGGCATTTGTGTTCTTCTTGGTTGCCGAAAGATGCGGAGGATTCCTTCTCAGGTAGATAAAAGATCCAACAAGTGCAAAAGATGTGGAAAATACGGGAATAATCGTCGTACTTGTAGAGAGGTCGTATCGACGTAGGGTTCGTATTTGCCATGTATTTCGTTACTACTTTTGTTCCAAAATATACTGTAATATATGCCAACAAGGTACTGTAATATATGCTAATTTGGTACTGTAATATATGACAACAAGGTACCGTAATAAATGCCAATAAGATACCGTAATATATACCAACAAGGTACTGTAATGTATGACAACAAGGTACTGTAATAAATGCCAAAAAGGTACCGTAATATAGGCCAACAAGGTACTGTAATATATAACATCAAGTTACTGTAATATATGCCAATAAGGTACTGTAATATATGTCAAATGTGTCTACATTTGGTACTGTAATGACTGCCAGTTTGGTACAGTAAGATATGCACATTTGGTACCGTATTATATGTAAATTTGGTACTGTAATGAATGCCAGTTTGGTACAGTAATATATGCAGTTTTGGTAACGTAATATATGTAAATTTGGTACTGTACTTACTGCTAGTTTGGTACCCTAAGCTATGCAAATTTGGCACCGTAATATATGCCAGTTTGGTACCCTACGACATGCATGTTTCGTATCGTAAACTATGCCAGTTTGCTAATGTATGCACATTTGACACCGTAATATATGTAATTTTGTTAATGTAATACATGCCAGTTTGGTACCATAAGATATGCAAGTTTGGTACGGTAAGATGTGCATGTTTGGTACTGTCATATATGCCAGTTTGGTACCCTACGACATGCAAATTTGGTACCGTAACCTATGCCAGTTTGCTAATGTATGCACATTTCGCACTGCAATATATGTAAATTTGGTACTGTAATATATGCCGATTTGATACCCTACGACATACATGTTTAGTACTGTAATATGCATATTTGGTACTGTAATATATGCCAATTTGGTACGTTAATATGCGTAGCCTTGGTACTGTAATATAGGTAATATAGGTACTCTAAGTGTACGACATAGGGTACTGTATCCTTTCAGAAGTAGGTACCGTATAAATTAAAGTAAAACTTTGAATTTAAGACCTAGCTATATTCCGTCCCAAACGAAGCATTTCAGCATGTGTTGATGTGGATAAAGGATTAGACAATTTCTGACTTTTTTCAGTAATGATTGCACATTTTTCTGACGTTTTTCAGTCATGAGTGGACAGATTTCTGACTTTTTCTATGTCATGTTTGGACAGCCTCTGACATACGAGGTTTTAAATAATAAAAGACAGCTCATCTCATCTGACATGTCAGTGGCTTTAATAAAATGTTTCATGTCATATGCAATTTTGGGTACTGCAACCGTGGCTGCGTTGGTACGCTTTAAACAAAACGACAGGTACCCCTACAAACATATATAAGGTACGGTGTCCCTTATATATATGATACGTCATACTAGGGTTAATATTTTTCGGGATCGATCGAATTACTTTTCCATCAGGAACCATCGTAGACCAATAATATATAGTATTACGTTTCAGATCAAATTCGGTGCATTACGCCCCGCACGCATGAATTAAATCTTAGAATACCATGATTCATTATAGTATAAGAATACAAGCAAGAACATCTACAACATAATTTGAATAATGTGGTGAGTGCTACATCTGCGAATTCGGTGCATTAGGCTTTCACATTTTTTTCATTCCGTTATTGTTAGGTATTGTCAAAATCACGCACGACACTGCGATTCGATTAGAAATGTATTTTATTTCGATCGTATAAAAAATGGTACGATATACTTTAATAACTTGGTACTGTATATGTGCAATTATAGATACGATAAACCTGCACATTATGGTACTATATATTTAAATGTTAAGGTACCTTCTGTAAATCACAAAGTACCTTAGTGTACAACAGATAAGATACTTCATGTGAGATATATATGGTACGGTACACATTTACATATTGGTACGGTAAACCTGCAGGTTATGGTACTATATACGTAAATGATAAGGTACCTTACGGTACAAGACAATGTACCGTACTGTACAACTGATAAGGTACTTCATGTGCGATATATAAGGTACGACATATATTTACATAATGGTACGATTAACCTGCATATACGGTACTTTGTATGTAAACGATATGGTACGGTAATAAGAAAGCCAAGGTACCTCATATCTTCTGTTTATGGTACGGTATATATTTACATGATGGTACGGTTATCCTTCATATCATGGTACTCTGTATGTAAAAGATATGGCCTAGTAATATCGTTTAGGGTTATGAACCTTCATAAATTCCATTTTGCTATGTTCAATAATGGTAGTTAACATGCATATTCTGGTACTCTGTAGGTAAAAGAAAAGATACGGTCATATAAAAACATATGGTACTGCATAAAGCACGGACACAACACAGCACAACAATTGACACTAACCGTCCATGCACAAAAGAAAAACCAACATAAACAATCAGAGGTCTCCAAACAGTCTCATCCCCAACTCAAAACAGTCTCAATCCCAAACTAAACAACACAGTCTCCGAAGAGTCTCACAGCATATTCAAGAAACTTACTGAAAAAGATCTAGCACACAACTATGCTCGCCACGTAAAATACGAGCAGCCATAGAAGCACGATAGACATCTATGTTGACTTCTTTGCCGTATTTGTTGAACTCTGGGGTGTTGACAACGTAGTCCTTTTTTGTTAAACAGACATGCACCCCGCGGTCTACGTCGCAAATTTGGGACCGATTAAACTCTGGATCCACGGTCTTCGTACATATGTATATTTACTGCTTCTAAGCCAACGAGGGGGCACGTGCTCATACACTCAAGTCTGAAAGTACCCAAAGCTTTGAATTCATCAATAAACACATTATCAAAAATGTAAACTCATAACTTAATGAAGAGTATTACCATTAACCCAATAGTGCACCCATTCCTCATTAGGTCGGACGAGTCGATCCGTATCGAATTCGCAACCGTTTGCTTTATCTCGACGACCAATGAAAATGAAACGGGGACCTATCTATAGCTTCTTTTTTATCCGGGGTCATGCTACCATGCAAGTTGCTTATGGTAGATCGAAAGAGCGCATTATCACACCTGAAAGACAGCTCAGATCTGTTCCGCGGAGGCATTTCTGCAAAAAAGCCACTGTTTACAAGCAGTACCATTTTATTCGCACACGAGGTACCAATTTTCCCAAACAGAGGGTACCAGATACAGTGATAATGTAGTACCAAAACAAATTGACCCCATTCGAAAAAACCCAAACGACCAATTCCAAGAAACCCAAATCAACAACAGACATATCACCCATTCAAAAATACATGCACACAAAACCCTAATCGAATAGCAAATCGATGTCATTCGAAAAACACGCAGCTATTGTTACGAACATTAACCGAAAATGCTTAAACCCAACGAATAACGACAAAATCAAACTAAATACAAGCCTATTGATAAAGGAAATACCACGATGAAATCCACGACGTATTGTAATGCTGCGAAGGACTTACCAATCGATTTCAGAAGGGGAATACCACGAGGAACCGAGAACCCACGACGTTGAATCTGAAGCAAAACAAACACGGGTCGATTTCAGGAAGAAGGTCGCACGATTTGGATATGGGATGGTGCGAATTAATTTTTTTTTTTTTTATGATCGAACATTACGAGAAATAAGAAACCAGGTAAGGGATGTAATAAAGTAGTTTTAGCAGGGGTAAATCCGTCAGTTAGGTACCTATCAGTAAAATAAAATTCAGGTGGGTTAGCTTATAAAAATGTCTGACAGGGGACTGATCTGGTCTTTTTTTATCCATCTAGGTATTTAAGTGTTGAAGCCCCTTATTTTAATTAAAAGCCAAACTTTTCCTTGTCGTCTTCTATAATACTTCGTACTGGGCTTATCATATAATTATTTTTATGTAGGAATATAAGTGTAATAAATAAAACATTTAAAAGTAATATAAAAATTACTCCCTCCGTCCCCCTAATTTTATCACAATTTTCCATTTTGGGCGTCCCAATAATTTTATCACCTTTCCTTATTTAGCAAAAAACTGTCACAAACAATCAATATAATAATATTAAATATTCTTAAAAGACGTGTTAAAATATACATTTTTTTTACCTTTTCATTGTAATATGTTATTATAATAATGCCACCTTAATTTGCGTTCCCAACAACTTATTGATAAAAAGTTGTTGGGATGGAGGGAGTGTTAAGTAATTAATTAACAAAGAGATGACTATATTGCAAATAAGTGACAGACCAAATGTGTCAGTTTATAGCCACCCCACACGCTTTTATACAATGTGTGTGCAAATATATCAAAATATTTTATATTTCGCACATTTTTATTAACAAAAAATAAAATTTGATTTACAGATAAATGTGTAATAAATGAAAATATTAAGGGTAAAATTATAATTTAAAAATCAAGGGTAAAATTGTAATAAACACACCCTTTCGAGTGAAGAGGGTTTTGAGGAGAAAAGCATGCACACCTTTTGGGTGCATGCGTGTCATTTCGGGACGGGGCGCTGCCCCACACCCTGCACGGGCGTTGCCCCTTGAGGACTGCCACAAGGGGCGCTGCCCCTAGACCCTGCAAGGGGGCGCAACCCCCTTGACCCCCGCTTCGATTTGGGTTCCAACGTAAAACACTTTCCGAGCGGCACTCCTCACCTCCTAACACGGTTACATCTTACGTCCCAATTACATTAAAATATATAACAATCCTCCACCATTTTAGTGCAATTCTTTTTAGGCAAACAACACAAAAACAATACTTATGCGTAAATGAAAATATCATTAAAGATTGAATTTCCGTCTTAGTACACTACACATTCCAAATACTCGAGAAGATAGGGTGTTCTGCGAATTGAACCCTTCGACCCATTTGAATACATGAAGATAATGCACACACAAGCATTCAGAATACACAAACTAGACCCGACATTATTATAAGCCCTGTGTCCATATCCATTCATGAATGTACGTAAACTAAGTCCAGCGTTTATTGAAGCGGCAAAACTTCACATTCACATAGGTAGCTTCTTTCTTCGAGCATCTGCACCTGCACTTTTTCAAAAAAACTATTAAGATTTTACTTCAACCTACTGGCATGCAGATCCGAGCACATATCTCGGGATGATATGCAAACTATTATGTGCTCCAAATTCTAAGTGTAAGCTTTCCACATTGAATTCATGCTTTAATTTTCAAAATCAGAGGAGAATTGGGTATCTTACCATTAGAACTTATGTGGACTTTAATCCCATCCCTATTGCAGATTTGTTAACCAATCTCATAGACAATTTTTCAGCCATTCTGCTTCTTTACTAGCGGCCGCTAGGGCAACAAACTCAGATTCCATCGTCGAATTCGTGATACAAGTTTGCTTCTTAGAAGCCCACGAAATTGCACCTCCTCCAAGCAAGAATACCCATCCGCTTGTCGAGGAATGGTCTTCCGGATTCGAGATCCAACTGGCATCACAATATCCTTCTAAAACCGAAGGTGAGCCAATGTAATATAAACTATAATTTATAGTTTTCTTTAGGTACTTAAGTACCCGCCTTATTGCTTGCCAATGATGTGTACTCGGATTACTAGTGAGCCTACTAAGTTTTCCTACAGCATACACAATATCTGGCCTTGTGCTCGTCATGGCATACATTAAGCATCCAATCACCTTTGAATACTCAAGCCGAGAAACTGAATTACCTTTATTAGGCAACAACTTCATACTTGTATCCATAGGTGTACTCACGGGAGTACAATCAAAACAATTGAATTTCTTTAATATTTTCTCAATATAATGAGACTGTGTAATCGAAATTCCTTTGTTTTCACGTTTAATCCTAATACCTAAGATAACGTCAGCCTCTCCCATATCTTTCATGGAGAATCTAGTTGACAAAATTCTTTAGTCATATCGACTTGATTCTGATCTGTGCCAAAGATCAACATGTCATCAACATACAGACAGATGATTACTCCATTACCTGAGTTGTCAAATTTGCTGTATACGCACTTGTCCGCTTGGTTCAAATTGTAACAGTTGGACAAGACCACCACTTCATCAAACTTTTGATGCCACTGCTTAGGTGCTTGTTTCAATCCATACAGCGACTTAACAAGTTTACACACCTTTCTTTCATTTCCCGGCATGATAAAGCCTTCAGGTTGTTTCATGTAGACTTCCTCATCTAAATCACCATTCTAGAATGCAGTTTTCACCTCCATTTGGTGAATTACAAGCGCAACCCTCGCAATCAACAATCTACTAGTTGAGATACGAGCAACAGGTGCATACGTATCAAAATAGTCAATTCTCGGTTTTGTTTAAACCCTTGAATTACTAGTCTCGCTTTGAACTTCTCAATTGTTCCATCGACTCTCATCTTTCTTTTGAAGATCCACTTGCAACCCAATGGTTTGCAACCTGGTGGTAATCTGACAACACCCAAGTGTTATTACCCATGATAGAGTCCATCTCATCATTAATGGCTTCTTTCCAAAAGGCAACATCCTGAGACTTCATTGCTTCATCAAATGTTTTTGGATCGTCCTCAACACTATAGCAATATAGGTATTGGGATGAAATCTCATCCCTAGAACCCTCAATTAAGTATAACTGAAAATCTAGTCCATACGAGGTCAGTTTTCTTCTCCTTTTACTTTTCCGAAGTTCAAGTGACTTATTACTAGTCAAATCAGAACTTCCCTCCTTACCACTTGTGATTGAAATCACATCCTTAGGTCTAGGTATACTTGAGAAACGATTCTCATCAAAGATAGCATCTCCCGATTCAATTACGGAGTTGACCGAAATGGAATCATTAGGTTCGATTACATAGAACCTATAGGCCTTCGAATGCTCAGCATATCCAATAAAGATACAATCTATACCTCATTCACCTAAACTTTTCTTCTTGGGTTGGGGAAGTTTTACAACAGCCCGACAACCCCAAACTCGAAGATAGTTTAACATTGGTTTCTTGTTAAACCAAAGTTCATAAGGAGTCAATTTGTTCCTCTTATTTGGTACCCTATTAAGCAAATAGTAAGCCGTTAACATAGCTTCACCCCAGAATCCATCACTCAATCCAGAATACGATAACATGGAATTTACCATCTCTTTCAGGATTCTATTCTTTCTCTTAGATACACCATTTTGCTGTGGTGTATATGTAGCCGTAGTCTCGTGAATAATCCCTACCGATAGAAAGTAGGCCGGATTAAAATATTCACCACCTCTATCCGTTCTGAGTTGTTTGATCATGGCATTTTGTTGCAACTCAACTTCATTCTTATAAATCATAAATTTATCTAATGCTTCATCTTTGCTATGCAACAAATAAACGTAACAGACTAGATGCATCATCAATAAACGTAGCAAAATATCTTTTGTTGCCTAATGAAGGAGTAGCATGCAAATCACATAAGTCGCTATGAATAAGTTCTAATTTTTCAGAGGAGCGCATTACCTTATGAAAAGGTTGCCTCGTGATCTTAGTCAGCATGCAAGTCTACATTTTTCAGAATTAATATCGAAAGGAGGTATTAATCCTTCCTTTGACATTTCATAAATTCGTCTATAGTGAACATGTCCTAGTCTAGCATGCCAAGGCACCGAATCATTAACTTTAGAACATGTCATGAAAGCAGAATTATTGTAAGAATGTTTTTTATTTAAATTCAACATAAACATTCCATTATTATGATAGCCAAACCGATAAAGTTCCCGGATTTTGTCAATACAAACTTGTTTGACTCAAACACCTGCTTGTAACCACATTTGTTCAAGACAGGACCAGACACTAAATTCTTACGCAACTTAGGTACAAACAGCACATTACATAAAGTAATAGTTTTTCCCGAAGTAAAATCTAATATAACACTTCCTACACCAACTATTGGAGGACTTGACTCGTTGCCCATGTAAAGCAGATCCATCTTTAACTGGTCGAAAGTCTTTAAACCGGCCTCGATCTTTACATGCATGAGTTATGGCACCCGAGTCAATCCACCAAGCTTCTCCATCATCCTGTACATAAAATGCTTCAGGACTAAAGGATACATAAGGTATACCAGAATTATAACAAATATTCAAATCCTGACCTTGTTTAGGGTTAGGGTTTTTAGACCTTTCACCCGAGGTGCTTGCTCCGTTGGTGTCCTTTGTTTGACCACCACTTTTTCCAACACGGCAATCCCTTTTGAAATGACCAGATTTGCCGCATTTCCAACAAGCCGCTTTAGGCTTTTTGTTGGAAGCTGCATGGTTATTACCATCACCCTTGCGCTTCTTATTGTATTTGGCACGCTCTTCCATCATATTACCGCTCGATGTTCCACCAATAGTTTTGCCCTTTGGTTGGTCATTCTCCTGCGCCCTAAGAGATTCCTCTATACGCAAATGACTACCCAATTCTACCAAAGATAATTCCTCCTTATTATGTTTAAGAGTGTGTTTGAAATCTTTCCATGATGGAGGCAGTTTATCGATTATACTCGAAACCGCTATCGCATCATCCATAACCAGTTGGTGTTGAGCGAACCGGCCAAGTATCCGAAGTAGTTCATTGTATTGCTCCATCACTGGTCTTGCATCGATCATTTTATAATTATTAAAATTGCTAACCAGCATTCCTGCTCGAGGCGTCTTCTGCCATGTACTTTGCTTCGAGATCATCCCACAAGGCTTTCGCGGAGTCAAAATTCTGATACACGTCGAACAGCGCATCCGACATGGCATTCAGAATATGGCCGCGACAGATGTAGTCGTCGTTCTCCCACTTGTTCCTCCTCCGGGCAGCCTCCAGCGTTTCATCTTCGACATGCTCGGGCATGGGCGTGCTTAATATGTACACCACCTTGAGGTTCGTCATGAGGAAGTGCATCTTCTTCTGCCAACGACGGAAATCCACCCCCTCGAATTTATCCAATTTGCAGATTTTCGAAGCCATTTCTCCCAATGCTTCAGCCATTAAAATCAACCAGAAATTATTGTCTTTGATTGTTAGGAAAATATTGCTGATTTAAAGGCCGGATATTTCACTAGAATCGCGTTTGGAGTTCACTTTCCAAAGAAAATATTTCGTCCCGGGATAAGACTAGAGAAAACTTTGTTATATCGCTCGTGAATTCAATGTCTCTGTGTCGAAATGCAGTTTTATAACCCAAATCGACCGATTGTGTCTGTTCATAATAGACATAATCCTTTAAAAGATGGTGTCCGTTTGAGAACAGATATCACCTTTTGAAGCCAAGTACCTTTTCGGGTATAAACACACCCTTTCGGGTGAAGAGGGGTTTGAGGGAAAAAGCATGCACACCTTTTAGGTGCATGCGTGTCATTTCGGGACGGGGCGCTGCCCCTAGACCCTGCTAGGAGCGCTGCCCCTAGGACCCTGCAAGGGGGCGCAGCCCCCTTGACCCCCGTTTCGATTTGGGTTCCGACGTAAAACGCTTTTCGAGCGTGCACTCCGCACCTCCTAACCCGGTTACATTTTACGTCCCAATTACACTAAAATATATAACACCTTGAGGCTTAATATAATAGTATTAGATATTTTGCGTCTTAATATGATGCTTGCGATTTGCGTTGGTTTTTCTTTATAATACAGAATAAGCTTTAATGAAGATTGATTAGTTATTCGTGCGCACTAATAGCATAATTATGTGCATGTATTGATTGGTTTCTCATATCATATAAGTTTAATTTTTGGGATCTGTTATGAGTTTTGCGATTGCATTGCTTTTTCCCTATATATAGATAATAGAATAAAGCTTTAAATGGGCAGTAGTGATGATATTAGTTCTTCGTGCGCACTAATTAGTTAATCATTGCGTTCCATGAATTTAAAGACAAGTTAAATCGAGCAAAGGCTTATTCTTGGTAAGGAAAAGCGAGCTATGGATAGCTCGTGGTAATGGTGATGGTTTTATATATATATATATATATATATATATATATATATATACATTATTTTTTATTATTGCTTATAATACCCACAATTTCACCTCAACGACGATTACAACTTTGCAACTTACAAGAAAGGACAAATATTTGTTAGTATTACTCATTGACGAAATGACGACCACTTGCGCAAATAGTCGATGGTTCGTTAATAAAAGATACGCTTCTCAACACACATTTCAATTACGAAATTGATGATGTGCTTTATCTTTTATCAAAGTATAGATACTGGGAATAAATACAATAATATCACGAACGTTTCGCATTAAATTTAGAGAGGAAAATCAAAACATAAATATTATTCAATCCTTCGTTTTCTATTTATAGTAACATAGTTTCCTAAAAAATAAATAATTGAAGTCGAGGTACAATGAATTGTTGAAGCTATGGCAAGAAAAAGATGAATTTTTTGCAGTTGCCCGAAGATTTACGAAACGTGGCAACTAGCGAGGTCTTTTCGGTGCTGAGGTGCTAACACATGCAAAATGCCACGTAAAAATAAAATTATTTTATTTATTTTAGAATATTATCACTCTCTTCTAAGCTTTGGTTTGAGCGACAAGCAAAGGTTGGTAATTTTGGATCCAAGACAACCCAACAACCCGCAATATTTTACCATATTATCTGTTTTTGTCCTTTAGGGTTCCATCAATAAATGCAAATAGTCAATATCGATATACATATTCATATACTATATTAGTAAGAATGATAAATTTTTATTAAACTAAGTTTTTAGAAAGTTTGATACTCGAGACACTCGCGAATCCTATATAAAATAGCTAAATTCATCAAGATATAGTGTGTATTAATTACAATTAATGCATTCACTAGCTAGTTTGCTAGGGTTTATTAACGACAAAGTAAATAAGCAACAAGTTGCAAATTTTAAATTAAGCAAAATAATGTCGGTCATATCAGAATCTTAGGAGGCAGTATTAGCTGTAATGCTGATAATATGTACCTTTATCCTTTTTTCTTTGACAAATCAATGAATTTGAGATTTATCGGGTTTTGTTTTAAATTAAGAACCAAAAGATATTATTTTATTATTTTTTCGGACTGAACACTTATTGACCTTAATTTCAAATAAAGTAATTTGGCTTTTATGGACAATGCGATTGTCGTCGTCTTCCTCGAAGCATCATTTCACGGAATGGTTAGAGGAAACATTTTTTGAATAAAATACTCTCCATCTCTCAATGGATTATATAATACTAGCTAACGTGCACCCCCGATGTGGGTGCAACAACGAAAGTTGTGGCAGTTATTTGTTTTTTAATGCATTTTCATAAGTTCCTAAATGAGCATCAATACAACGGTTGATTTTTTTTTTTTTTTTATTTTTTTTTTTTTATTTTTTTTTTAGAAAATTGGGCCAGTTATTAATATTGTTTCATCGAATCATGCGCCATTTACTTTCACCGGCGAGTTACTATTCATCTAAGCATGTGTCAGTTACTTTTTTAGATCATGACGTGAGTCGGTTTTTTCTTCTTTGTAATAGACGCATGTGAGTAACTACCGATAGGCTTCAATTTTTGTGTAATTGATACACCAAATTGAATTAAAACTGGCAGTTTTTAAATAGGGCTGAGGATTAATATAAGAGTATAGATATAACACCCACCATTAGTGTGTTTTCTTTTGTTCTAACTTCTATCTATAAAACCGGAACGATCCTATGTCTCACTTTATTATCCTACTTTTTATCCCAAGCTAAGTTTTCCAATACAATCCCCCACTCTATCCATTTATCATACTCAATCACTGTTGATTATTGCTTACTGCTTTCCTCTCTCGTGGTTGATTTCATCTTGTAAAATACAGCAAACTCAAAAATATTGATTGATGCACTAGTCGAGGCACGTGATACATGCTCTCTTGAAGACGAAATTACTCCGTTAATACCCACGGTTTACGCAGGGCCGATCCTAACAATAAGTGGGCCCCTGGGCAACTTTAATTTTTTTCGATCTATTTAGTGGGCCCCAGAGCGAAATACAGAAAAAGCCCAATTTATAGCATAATTTTGGGTTTGTTTTAATAACATATGTTGGACATGGGCTTCTTTTTTAAAATTAATGTATATAGACTAAACTTAACCTTGTATTATACAATAAAATTGGGCCCCTATTGGAACAGGGTCCAGGGCGGTCGCCCCTTTCGCCCTCCCTCATGGCCGGCTCTGGGTTTACGGTAAACGCCTCCGAGATACAACTTGTTGGAATATAGCGGTATCTCAAATACGCCAAACTTCGGCGAACAATACTCTTGCTTTGGGACTAACTAGAACACAAAAGATATGAGTGAAATGCGCAGAATTTTTGAATGCTTTGTTTGAATGATATTTAATGCTAACTCATGTGGGGTATTTATAGGTGTATGTTTTCATTACCAAGAGAAGTGTCCTTTTGCATGTGTCTACTCATAAAGAAATGCATCTTTATGCTAAGGAATTATTAAATACCTTTTGATTAATTAGTACACTTTTTCAAATGTACCTCTTAAATTATTTCATTCACACATTTTCCAACAATCACATGCGCGGACACGTGAATAAATTTAATATCAAGAGTTTCTGAAATCGGGAATAATATACGTCATTTTAAATCAGTACTAACATGGTCACCGAAATTGAACATCCCTAATTTAATTACATTATTGACCTTTTAATTCAAGGAGTAGATCGAACTCTATCATTATAAAGGCTTTTTAAATAAAATAATGCAATTTTAACAAAATTTAATAAAATGGGATAATTTCGATCGAAATTAATAAAATAGGACCAAACGCATTCATTAAACGCGACGTCGCGGCCAATAGCCACGGCGATGACGTGGCACGAAAAATTGCGTTCATTAAATGTTTGTTTGTTTTTTTTTTATTTTTTATTTCTTTTATTTAATGTTCACTTCTTCTTTTTTTTGTTTTATTTTAATTTATTTTATATTTATTAATTATAAAACCCACCAAATCATAAAATTATCGTTATTTCATGTGATTTACATAATAAAAATCAATAACAAACTAGTGTTTGTTTCGCGACGATTAAAATGATATGCATATCTTATATTTTTCGATAATAAAAATATTCTTTTTATTTTTATATATTAAAAAATACTTAAAGTGGAATAAATCTGAAGTGGTATCACAGACCCATGATGTGGTATCACAGATCCATAAAGTGGTACCACAGACCCATGAACTGTTATTGCAGACCAATGAACTGTTAGTGCAGAGTAATGAAGTGGTATGAGGGAGTCATGAAGTGTTTCTGAAGAAATGGGGCTCACCTTTAATTGTTTTCAATAGATATCTTTTCAAAGTTTTTTTAAACTTATTCAAATTAAGTATTTTTCAATTTATAATAATAAAAAGAAAATTTTGATTATCGAAAAATATATGATATGCATATCATTTTAATCGTTGCGAAACAGACAATAAATTAGATGCATTTATCGATTTTTATTATGTAAATCCCATGAAATAACGATGATTTTGTAATTTGATGGATTTTATAAATAATAAATATAAAATAAGTAAAAAAATTTAAAAAAAAAGTGTACAACGCCCCTAATGGGGGCGACGACACAAACAAAAGAAATAAAAAAAAATAAAAAACAACCATAGATGCGGCGTCGCGCCCATTAGGCGTGACGGCCTTTGTTGGGCCTTTAACGGGCCAAACGCATTTTTTTATTCGTGCACATTGTCGCGGCTAATGTCGCCACTGGGTCGCACCGATTTGGATGGGGTTGAACCGCATGGGGTGAAAGGGTACCTATTTGAAAAGGGGTCCAAAAGTTGTGTTATTCCCGAAATGACCCCTGGTCAAAAGGTCAAAGGTTGTCAGAATAGCCCAACATTTGCAGCTATTCGCAGATTGACCCCAGCAACCTTTGGAAAGCTATATATAAACCCCTAACGAGTTTGGAAATTCATTCAATCACACCCAAAGCATTCTTGAGTTAATCCATGCTAGTCCAAATTAATAATAAAGCAAGAAAGGCTCGAGTCTTTAGTAGATTCGCTCGATAATTTCGTTACGGTGTGCGACGTTTCGAAATTCCTGAAGTCGTTGTATCTTCGGGACGTATTGCGACAATCCGAGGCACTGAAATACGGGGCAATAACGTGTTACGGAAAGCGTAAGACGTACGTGCCTCGACTTCGACGTAGTAAGCCGAAACTCTGTTCGAGTTTTACGAGCGCCACTGACCAGACGCCCTTCACCGGAACCAACACAACTTAAGTAATTGCAATCCATGCATGCAATTATTTTGAGGATACGTCCAACGGCGTCGGGGTTGCTTATAATGTATAAATCCTACATGGTAGTTTCAGAACTCCCAAGTTATGGAGTTGCAGAGGACACTAGCTTTCAAAATTAAATCACTTAAAACCTAATTAGATTTTCCGCACAATGTCCTTCAACGCTTCAATTTTAAAATTTAGTATCCTTCAATTATAATTATGTGAATTGATCGTCTACAGTCACCCCATCATAACTTATGGAAATAAAAGGCAGTTGAGCCAAACTAAAAGGAAAACTATAAATGTTACCTGCTAAATATAGTAAATATATTATACAGTAGAGCGTGAAGATCACATGCATTATCATAGATGTTTATATCATATTCACGTGAGCTTCGAACGTTGATTGGTGACCCTCCTCATAAAACACCATTGTGATTGTGCAAATCTAATTTAAAGATGATGCAATACTTATCTTAGTCATATGCCAGTCATTTAATTTCCCTCCATAATTGATATAAGTAGATCGCTGTATTATTAATTTAATCTACGAAAAAATGGATATTTTTAATTAAATAAACAAAAAATAATAAGCATTAAAAAATAAATCGATACAAAAGTATTAATAAAATAGCAAACTTCGTAATCCGGGAATACGAGTTAGCCCAGAATACGAGTTACGTTGGCCCGCTGACCCGCTGACCGTGACATGGCAACGTGAGAATACGAGTTATTAACTCGTATTATGAGAATATGAGTTACGTAGAGGCCGACCAACCTGCATGATCATGCATCGTGCCATACAGCGTGTCGGCAATAATTCAAGCAACTCGTAATCTGAGAATACGATCAATGCACTCGCGGATGGTGCGTACGTTCCAATTCGTCGACGTGGAAAAATCAAAGAATGAATTCCACCTGTCAAATGCTTATAAATGTAAGAATGAAAAAAAAATTCGCAACTTTCGCAAGAACAACCATACCTTGCAGCATGTGGAGGGCCCGGTAAGACTATCCCGTCGACTGTTCGGGGCTCCATCGTGATACGATTATCACCCCGTACTGGCTGAAATGGCAAAATCCCCACATATGCCCATGCCTAAAACAAATCCCTTGTGATAAATAAATATTTAATATAACTATAAATTTAATCAAATTTTATATATAATTACCTGCAACAGCCGTAGGGGTCCGCCTATATTTAGCTTTTTCGGCTCGCATGTCGAACAAAGCTCTCTGTATAGGAATGCCAGCACCGCACTACCCCAACTAAACGTGCTCACCTCCTCAATATCCTCCAACAGCTGAAGGTAAGTCAACGATACGGTGCTGGCACTACAATCGGGGAACATCACGGCACCGAAGAGAAGCATCGCATAACCCCGTGATGACCACTCGACCTCTTCTTCGTCACTATCATCCGAAATGGGATGGGCCAACAACCAACTGGCTAACGACTTCATCGATAGCGATGACCTCTTACTTTTATCAGCAGGCGGTCTAAAACTTGGCAACCGCTCGCATTCGTCCATTCACTGTGTGGCCGTCCTCGAATGGATCACACAGGAGACACAACTACCATCTACAGGCAACCCCCACAAGATACTTACGTCCTGTAAGGTAACAGTCGCCTCCCCAACAAAAAAATAAAACGTATGGGTCTCCTTCCTCCAACACTCTACCAATGCTGTAATCAAATGAGGGTCAACCCTCTGCGACATACAGCTGTAGACGCTGTATAGACCCATATCGTTCAACTTTCCTAATAAGCGACCGTGTAGGATATTCGGTGCTTCTCTAGTACCCCACACTACATTCTCTAATGCCCTAACCCTAATTGTTCTACTATCGTCTGTCTCATCTAACAACAAATCCGTACTGCGGTGATTCGACTGCATCGTCAACACCGAACTATCAAAAGGCCCAGAATTCAAATCCACTCTACAGTTAAAAAAACGACAACAAACAAATCAACAACAAAAATAGCAATTGATAATGATGAAATTAACACAATGGGCATATTTCGGATATAAACGGGGTCGCTAACCGTAGTCATCGCGAGGTGGCATTCGCGGCGGTGGAGCTCGTCGAGGCGGCGGGTCGAAGCGACGGAGGTCGTCGAGGCGGCAGGAACAGGCGGCGGCGGCGGGTCATGGGCCGGCGGGCAGAGGCATTGGCGGTTTGCGGGGGGTCGCGCGCTCGCCAGCGCGGATAACTAACTTGTATACTCGTAATACGAGTTACTTAATTCGTCATCTGGGAAGACGAAGTTCTCAATTTTATTAATACTTTCTACTTCATGTTTATTTTGTTAATGATTATTTTTTTAATTATTTAATTAAAAATACCGAAAATGGTAAATAATAATGAAGCAACCATGGCGACAGCGCAGACCAATAGACGTGCATGCATTCTAGTGCAATTGGCTGTAGATCTTGTCATATTTTGTTGAATCAACACACGACAGCGTGATATTGATCTTTAATTTGGCTTTTTAAATAAAATAATGCAATTTTAATCAAAAAATTTAATAAAATGCGGTTACTTCGTCCGAAATTAATAAAATAGGGCAAAACGCGTTCATCAAATGCGACCCCAACGGGTCCAGCCACGTCGCTTTGCCTAGTCAGCGCCACGTTGCTCTGTGTCGCTTACGTGTCATCGGCACGTTGTCTTCTCATGCCCACGTGTCATCGCCACGTCATCAACCCCTCCATGTCACAAGGAATTCCATATCACCGCCACGTGGAGCTGTATTAGTCGACACGTCATCTCCGGTGCCACGTCATCACCAATGCACGTCACCGGAGCATAACTTTAATTCCGGGTTTGGGCTTGGGCTAGCAGGCCGTGCGCGGGGGCTCGGGCCGGGCTCAGCCGTGGGCCATTGAGCCCACCTCTTAAGCCCACCACTTGTTTGATGAGTAGTGATGGGTGTCTATATATTGGTGGAAAAGTTGAGGTGTTTTTCCAACGTGGGATATTTGATCCCTTCCTTTACACCCTATCAATCCACATTATGTTATTGGGCTGATTTCAATAATTAATTTCTCCTTCAACCGATATCGGTTTTGAGCGTATTAATATTCGTTAGATTCCCCTCGAAACGTAGATTCATAATATTTCGATGATTTCTCATTTCAGTGACCGATGACTTCTCGATTTAATTAAATCCGTTCTAGCTTTTTATTAATGGCTTAAAACCCAACAAGTTGGGTGTCATGAAAGTGACACAGCCCTAACTTGTAATGATTGAAAGTCTTAGCCCAATGATACTATATGATTGATATTCCCCGTAAATCTATTTATATCTAAGAACGATTCCTGAGTTCCTCGTAATGAGCAAATCTTGAACGGATAGCTAAGCTTACAACAAGTCATAAGCGCATATATTGAAATAATTAAACACGTCAAACTTGGCATGAATTTCAAGGCAGAAATAAAATATAATAGCCATGTGCCAACACAACTTGAATCTTGGCATAAATATAAAAGGAAAATAATATAGAGAATTAGGCATGCACAACCATGGTGCATTTGTCTATTGGTAAACATAGCCTTGGCATTGCTATAAACAGCTACGAGGCATTGAGCTAAATGTATCACACTAGAGCCAAAAAACGGTATGTGCTCCGACTATAAAGAGAGATAGCGAGTGTTTTCCCCTTTATAGATTGAGAGGTTGTAACCCCTGCTTTTACCCTATAATAAATTTCTACCTCACCCGTGGCTTTTACCCCGATTAGAAAGGGGACGTATTCCCATGTCCATTTTATCCTCTCTGACATTTCCAATATTATTACGCTGTCCATTTCGCAACAAGTGGTATCAGAGACAGCCCTGATTCATATTCCGATTATGCTCTATGGTTGCAGCTTCGTCTGATCTTCCGCATCAGAAAGGATATCGAAAAGGTTTATCATTACGGAAGAGTTTTTTGGCAAGTCGATACACTGTGTAAGTAAGTTCAGACTGTTGAATTTCTGCGACGATAGCAAGGGGAAAAATGACAGCTAAAAATGAAATTGAGAAATTCAACGGGAGGAATTGTAGAAAATAAGGATAAAAAGCAATTTTACAGAAAGGAAATTGTCTGGAGGCAAGTGATGCCAAATGGAAGAAGATAGACAGAGGGCCATCACCAATATTCATCTGACATTAGCAGACGACATATTATCAAGCGTTGAAGAGAAAACCAGTGTGAAAGTAATTTGGGACCATCTTGAGAAGTTGAGTCAAGTCACTCCACATTCGAATTTTCCTGGAAAGAAATTATACCATCTACGAATGGAAGAATCTTCTTCATGGACCGAACATATCAACATGTGGAATACTCTGTTCTCTCAACTAAAGACTTGGACTATAAAAATAGAGCCAAGTGAATGTGTTGAGCTTCTACTACAAAGCTTGCCAGACTCTTGCCATCAACTCGTCATCAATCTGAGCAACAACCAAGCTGCGGGAAACTTACCTTCGATAATATTGCAGCTGCGGTTCTCGAAGAAGAAAGTCAGCACAATAACGAAGAAGACAAGTTGATAATGTCCCAATAGGCAGAAGCGTTGACAATGACGAAGGCAAGATCATGAGCACGCGGTCCAAACGTGACGAAAGCAGAGAAGCCCGGAGAGTCTAGTCCAAGTGGAGTTCTTAGCCAATACATGTCCAATCATGGCCTGGAGCACTATAATGTTGTTGAGAGGATTCTCAGATATAATAAGGGAACCTCTTATCTCGCGTTATGTTATGAATGTACTAACTTTACTGTCCATGGTTTTGTTGATGTAGATTATGCAGGTGAACTTGATAAAACAGATTCACAACAGGATATGTGTTCAATCTTGCTGGCGGAGCCGTAAGCTGGGTTTCAAAACTGCAGTATTGTTGTAACGTCAACAACGAAAGTAGAATATGTCGCAGCTACGCAAGCCAGTAAAGAGGCAATAATTGAAGACGTGGCTGGAAGAACTCTACCACAAATAGGAAAAATATTGTTCTATATTGTGATAGTCAGAGTGCACTGCATCTTGCAAGGAATCCAGCATATCATTCAAGAACCAAACAATCCGGGACCAATACACTTTGTTCGTGAACAAGTGGAAGAGAAAACTGTGGATATGCAAAAGTTCACACTGCGTAAAATTTGACAGACAACATGACCAAGACAATTCATGTGGACAAGTTTATTCGTTTCTCTTGTGGATTGACAGAAACTAAGTAACATGCAAAGAGCTAAAAGAATGGTGTGAAGATCCGATTGAGCTTCAATCAAATCTTCAGGTGAGAGATTGTCAAGAGCATATGGTTTAGCCGAACACAACTTGAAACTTGGCACGCATTTCAAGGTAGAAATATAATATAATAACCATGTGCCAGCACAACTTGAAACTTGGCATAAATATAATAAAAATAATATCGTGAATTAGGCATGCACTGCTATGGTGCATTTGTCTATTGGTAAACGTAGCCTTGGCATTGCCTATAAATAAACTGTGGGGCATTGAGCTAAATGTATCACATGCGAGACCAACCCCAACTAACCATTCGAATTCGCCCAAATCCTAATTTCAATTTAAAAATTCCAAAATCAACCCAAATCGATATTTCACACAATTCAACCAAATGTACAAATGATATACATATACAATCAGTTTAAATTCAACACATCATTTCCAAAAGTTCGTCTACTTTTTTTTTATATTATTTAGAAATATATTTTTGGCTTACATGGAAGTTAAATTATTTTATGTTGCTGCTATTGGAAAAATTATGTTACTGATATAGAAAATAATAATAATGCAAAAATTATTTATAATGATAAAGTTGAAAAGTTCTCATTGAAAAAATCACTGAGTAACAAATAAATAATAAGATCTTTAATAAAAAAGATATAAGTATTGAAAAATTATTTATATGTCTAGTTGGAAATATTTAATTTTTTGTAATTGTATAATTTGGTTGATAAATTATAAATGTGCAAGATGATCGTATCATGTAAAAAATACAAATAATTGATGTATATGGAAAGGCATAATTATGCTGGAAAATATTAAAGAAAATTGATGAAGATGTAATTGTGTATATATTACAAATAATTTTCATATAAATTGATAAAAAACATTAAAAAAAATTATTAATGTTTAAAAAAATATTCGATCCCTAAACCATTTAGCCATCAAAGGCCGGCCCTGAGGGCGGTGCAAGGGACGACAGCCCCGGGCCCAATCGTAAGGGGGCCCATTTTTATAGTATACCACTACTATTATGCTAAGTTGTACATAGTTTTTTAAAAAAGAAAGCCCATATAAATGTCCATCATGTAACTCAAACATTAACCATGCCCTAGTTAAAATTTTAAGCCAAAATAAAAATTATTATGCACACAAGAGATTCAACGACTAGTATCATTTCCAGCGAGAAACAAATTGCAATCTCTCTCTCTCTCTCCCCTCTCTCTCTCTCTCTCCCATTTTCTTCTTCTTGGCAACACCATTATTGATTGCAATTTTTTCGCAAATAAGATATGAGAAAATACCAAATCTCGAGTTCAATCTCTCCTGTAGCTGGAACCTCCGGAACCACAAGAATTGTGGCAAAGGTATCAACTATATGTACAATCGCCCTTTTCGTTGTTTAAATAAAAGATTTTCTTTCTCATTAACCCATGCTTTTTTATCTTGTGATTTCGTTTTCCCTTACAGTTTGCACTTTCGGGATTGGGAATTACAAAAGCAGCAAATCTAGGCCGAGCCACTGGGATTTTAATAATCAGGGCTGATGTGCAGAAATATAAATATCATGCCCTTTACCTTATGGCTGATGTGCAGAAATATAAATATCATGCCCTGTGTGTGTTTTACCTTATGCCTGATGTGCAGAAATATAAATATCATGCCCCTAGCTCAAGAAGTCGGGACCTGAGCCGATCCTCGAAATTGGGGCTCTAAATTTTATGTAATTTTTTAAATAACATACGTAGTCTAACATAAATGTAAGTTATTTAAACCGAATTAAAGACCATCTAGGTGTTTTATAGACATGGTTCGCCGTCGCGGATGATGACGTCGATGCAGAAGCGAGCGATATAGATACGTTGCATTATCGCGACGCGGTCGCGGACGATACGCACTTTTGTTAAGAAAATATAAAAAAATATCAATTTCTTTGCAAACTATACTAAATTATATTTGTAAAGAGGTTAAAAACACATAATAAGTTTATATAACAATTCACTATTATAAAATTTTCTTTATATTACATATATTTCAAAATTTTCTATTAAATTACATATATTACAAATATTTTGAAATTTCTTATCAGTATTAAAAAAGTCATTAAGAAAAAATGGAAAATGGTGCAAGTCAAACATCAATAAGCATGTTCAAACGCGTATATTCAACAAAGTATTTAACGAGATAAATAAACTTTCAATCTATTCCTCTTTTTTTAAACTTCATTTACATTGCTTAATGTATTTGGACAATATATGTTATTTTATATATTCTAACTAACAAAGGCTTGTTAAAAACTGGGTCAAACATTGAGAAGCCCAAGAACCATAAAATAGAATACCGGAAATGCCCTAATTAGTCGTCGTCTACCTCACGACACCTAATTTCAGAAGTTATAGATGAGATATATCCAACCGCGACGATATATATACATATAGGTATGATAAATTTTTTGAGCCCCTTCGAAAGCTGGGCGCGACGCGACCGTCTCACTGGCCTTATGGAAGCTACGCCCTGAACATCATGTATATATTATAATGTTAGTTGTGTGTCTGTGTGTTTAATCATGTTGTACAAGTACACTAGCTAATGCTTCATCTTCATCTTCACGTGTAAAACTGAATATACAGTACGAGGTACATCAACTGATGGCCGACACACAAAACGTCTTAATAAAGTAGTTTCATATGTATGATTATACAAATTACAATTCGCACTTTGAAATGAAATTTTTTTTATGTGAAATCACGAATTATCAGCGAACTGATATGCAGGCATTCATGATTACTCATGGTTGATTGGCAAAATGAATATGAATAAATTATAAACATGCAGAAATACCTACCTTATCTCCTTTGCTTAAATGGTCCTCCGCATACCGATTTTAAATTTATTATCACACGCAAACACACACACGTGGATTTAAATTATACGTGATACTGGGCATTTTCCATATAAATCACAAACTATATATCTAATATGTATTAAGTGGGTGTTTGTTTCCGGTGATCCAACATCACGGTGATACTCACATAGACGTGATGTAGATATCGCTGTGATGTGGATCAAGGTGATATGTCTGTCGATATATTGCGGCTTTGGAAAAGTCAATAGAGGAAAACAATTTTGTTTTCTTCTTGCACGTGGCCAACTCATTAAAATGGTGGGTGGATAATTTTAGTTTGTTCACATGCAATAGGTTTGCCTATAAAAGGCCATGCAGCGATCATATGAAATGCATCCCATAGAAGAAATCCAAATGGATCAGTGAAGAGAGAAAAAATAGAGGGAAAATAATAGAGAGTTTGTCGGGTATTTTCTCCGACTATAAAGAGAGATATTGAGGATTTTCTCCTTTTGTAGTACGAGAGGTTGTAAATCCTATATTTTTCCTATAGTGAATTCTTGTCCTTGCCCGTAGTTTTTTACCCCGATTTGTTTGGGGGTTTTCCACGTTAAATCTCGATGTCCACTTTTATCTTTAATTATTCAAATATTAGCCGCGGTATTACTCGAACGGGTCCGCTGCCACACCAACAATTGGTATCAGAGCCTAGCTTGGGTTTTATATATCTATTTATCGTATGCTCTGTGGTTGCCACTAACGTGGACCCTCCACATCAGAAAATAATAGATATTATACTGCCCTTGTGACGAAAAAGCCGGTACGAGTTCAATAATTATCTGCTGCAACCCGTTGGAGGTATCGCCCACGACTGAGCAGAAACTATGGCGGCAAAGTTTGATATCGAAAAATTCAACAGGAGAAACTTCTCACTTTGGAAATTAAAGATAAATGCGATCTTGCGAAAGAAAGGCTGTCTGGAGGCTATCGATGGAAAACCAGCACGCTGACGGACGAGATAAAAAAAACTATGAGGACGGATACTGGAGGAGAATGTGATGGCAATAAATTTGATAGCTTTTGCAAAAGGGAAAGCATCAAAAGGCACTTCACCACGGCGTATACCCACAACAAAATGGAGTGGCGGAGCGGATGAACAAGACTCAGTTGGAAAGAACAAGAGCCATGTTGGGAGCTGCAGGTCTGGATAAATCATATTGGGCAGAAGCAGTCAACACCGTCTGCTACATGATCAATCGGTCGCCTTCAACGACAATTCTTGTCTCGCAGGACGACTTTGAAGCTCTCAAGGCATCGAATCCGTCGCTTTCAGATGCTCAAGCATTTTACGAGATATCTGGAGGTTGGACGAGGTTTCAGAACGTACCTGGTATGGGTAATGCATCAGAGATGTTTTTCGAGACACCTTCACAGCCATCGACGTCGAGTTCGAGTCAGTATGCGCCATCTCAGACTATACAGATGCAGGAGCAGTTGCAGGCTACGCTGAACACTCTCGCCACATTGCTGTCGCATTTCGAGCAGTTCTAGCGCTATGAAGGCGAGTCGTGTGGATCAGAGAACGCGCGCGATCGATATATTGTTGACGAGACACAGACATGTGGCGCTGCAGCATCGCAAAACATTAATGTGCGTCGCCACGATGATTTTCCAGACGGGGGCAGCGGAGACGGCTTGGTTTAGGTTTTTACTAGTTTTTTATTTCTCGAACAAGCTTTTATCGTTTTGACACCTCGTTTTTATGTAGACGATGTTGTTTGTGGATGACATTATTAATATATATTATTTGTCTTTTAAATGTTTATTTATTAAATAATTTAAAAAAATTAATTGAATTTACGGACTACAAGTGCGTATTTAATTAATTCAACAAAAATGTAAATGCATTTACCGACTACAATTGTAGTCGGTAAAATATTACTTTAAAAAACATTTATTGAATTTACCGACTCCGAAAGTAGTCGGATTAGTCGGTAGCTACAGACTAAACTTTCTAGTCGGTAGTACCGACTACAAATAGTCGGTAGGTAGTCCGACTACACACCGACTACGAAGGTAGTCGGTAATGCCGACTACTACCGACTACAATTTGTAGTCGGTAGTACCGACTACAAAATATTAGTCGGCATGTAGTCGGTAGTACCGACTAAATACCGACTACAAATCGTTACCGACAGGGCTTTTACCGACTACAAATTGTAGTCGATAAGGTAGTCGGTAGTGTCGTTTACCGACTACTTATCAGGTTTGCCGACTACAATTTGTAGTCGGTAGATTCAGGTTTTTTTTGTAGTGAAAGCCAGCGGGTTATTCCAAACTCCATTATTGAAAGTCCTGTGTACGTGATGTACAACACCCAAGAAACTACGAAGCTGGATTCAAAGTTCAGGAAATGTTTGTTCTTGGGGTATGCTGATGGTGTGAACGGTATCGCCTGTGGGATCCCACTGCCCACAAGGTTGTCATCAGCAGGGAAGTTATCTTCTTAGAAGATAAACTAATCGGAGAAAATGATAGGACTACAAAGGAAAGCCCAAACACTACGACGATTCAGGTGAAAGGGAAATTTGTGGAACAAGATTCTTCTGAAGCAGCACCAAAGCGCTTTCGTGCACGACTGGTGGTTGAAGGCTACGCTCAGAAAGAAGGCATCGACTTCAATAAGATATTCTCACCTGTGGTTCGATTGACGACTGTTCGGGTACTCATGGCGATGTGTGCTACATCCGACCTACATCTAGAGCAACTAGATGTGAAGACGGCTTTTCTTCATGGAGATCTTGAAGAAGAGATTTATATGCTCCAGTCGGAAGGTTTTGGACAAAGAAGAACGGAACTTGGTTTGCAGATTGAACAAATCTCTATACGGTCTCAAACAGGCGCCGATGTGTTGGTATAAGAGATTTGATTCCTTCATCATGAGCCTTGGATACAACAGACTGAATGCAGACTCTTGTGCATATTTCAAGAGGTTTGGTGAAAGTGATTTTATCATATTACTGTTGTATGTTGACGACATGTTGGTAGCAGGCCCCAACAAAGATCGTGTTGAAGAACTCAAGGCACAGTTGGCTAGGGAATTGGAAATGAAGGACTTGGGACCAGCAAACAAGATTCTAGGGATGCAAATTTACCGAGACAGAAATAGCATGAAGATTTGGCTTTCGCAGAAGAATTATCTGAGGAAAGTCTTGCGACGCTTCAATATGCAAGATTGTAAGTCAATTTCTACCACACTTCTTGTTAATTTCAAATTATCCTCAAGTATGAGTCCTAGCAGTGAAGACGGGAGGATGGAGATGTCTCGAGTACCGTATGCATCAACGGTGGGAAGTTATGTTCGCAATGATTTGTACCCGACCAGACATTGCACATGCAATGGGAGTAGTAAGTCGGTACATGGCGAATCCTGGCAAAGAGCATTGGAGCGCAGTGAAGAGGATCCTACGATATATCAGAAGAACCTCAGATGTTGCATTATATTACGGAGGAACAGACTTTAGTGTCAGAGGGTATGTTGACTCTGATTATGCAGGTGATTTTGACAAGAGCAAATCTACCACGGGATATGTGTTCACTCTTACTGGCGGAGCCGTAAGCTGGGTAACGAAGCTTCAGTCCGTTGTCGCGACGTCAACAACTGAAGCTGAATATGTTGCACCTACACAGGCAAGTAAAGAGGCGGTATGGTTGAAAATGATCATGGAGGAACTCGGGCACGAACAGGAAAATATTCCTCTGTTCTGTGACAGTCAGAGTGCCTTGCATCTCGCAAGATCCAGCTTTTCATTCCAGGTCAAAGCACATACGAGTCCAGTATCACTTCGTTCGTGAGAAAGTGGAGAGGGCACGGTAGATATGCAGAAAATTCATACGAAAGACAACCTAGCAGATTTCTTGACAAAGGCGGTCAACACTGATAAGTTTGTTTGGTGTCGTTCCTCAAGTGGCCTAGCGGAAACGTAAGCAACATGAATGGCAAAGGGAGAGAGAATGGTGTGAAGATTCGATTGATCCTCTATCAAATCTTCAAGTGGGAGATTGTCGACATATTGCAGCTTTGGAAAAGTCAATAGAGGAAAACAATTTTGTTTTCTTCTTGCACGTGAACAACTCATTCAAATTGTGGGTGGACAATTTTAGTTTGTTCACATGCAATAGGTTTGCCTATAAAAGGCCATCCAGCGATCATATGAAATGCATCCCATAGAAGAAAATCAAATGGATCAGTGAAGAGAGAAAAAATAGAGGGAAAATAATAGAGAGTTTGTCGGGTATTTTCTCCGACTATAAAGAGAGATATTGAGGGTTTTCTCCTTTTGTAGTACGAGAGGTTGTAACTTCTATATTTTATAGTGAATTCTTCTTCCTTGCCCGTGGTTTTTACCCCGATTTGTTTGGGGGGTTTCCACGTTAAATCGCGGTGTCCACTTTTATCTTTAATTATTCAAATATTAGCCGCGGTATTACTCGATCTGGTCTGCTGCCACGCCAACAATGTTATCACTGTGTTTGTTTTGGGGTGATATTTCATTTTGCATATCAATGTGATATTGGAATATTGTGTTTGTTTAAATATTGTGTCATATTTAACCTTATGTATATTATGTAGTAAAAATATTTTAATATATCTATTTGAGGTAATATTTAACGTGATAGTTATTAATATTTGAAAATCAAGTAGTAATTTAAGCATTAATTATAAGCATGTTATACCATTCATCAATAGAATTATTATATTTTTAGGCTTTTAAACATAAAATTTTTAACCAATATAAGTATTTTATATTACTCTTCAATATAAATATTTTTTAAGCTTTAATAGATTAATCAATTATTAATTATAAATATTTTCTATAACTCTTCAACATAGTTCTTTTATTTTTAAGCATTAAATATAAATTTTTAAGATTTAAATATATTGGTACGTAATTTAAAATAGGATATAGGCATATAAGGAATGAATGTTAAAATAGAAGGGATAATTTTGACCAAAGAATTGTTGAAAATATCACCCCATCGGTAATGGAGGATCACTCTGCTTTTTGGGGGTGATCCAAAAGGTGGAATATCACCTGTTTTGATCAACTCGGTGATCCTCCATCACGGTGATGACTCATCACCCACGCTTACCAAACACCTAGATATGGATTACGTTGAGGAAAATTTTCAGCTCACCTATTTCAACAATAATTAGATGAATGCCCCATATGTATAAACAAATATGTGATTTTATGTCTATTGTGTGTGTGATGATCATCATCACCCTCGAGCTTAGGGCATATGTCTGTCGTTGTCCATGGACAGCCTGTCATATTATAGGACACGTGTCGCTATCTCCGGCAGTGGGTCCTACTTGGACCACATAATCCACGTGGACGCGGCCAACCTTTGCCGGCCAGCGCCATGCACAATATGTGAAGGGCTTTCATTTCCTATGTCCTTTCTTACAATGATTTTTATTTTTGATAAGGAATTTTGATATATGTATACAGATATTTAAAGAATCAAATTGAACCATAATCCTTGAGAATGTTGGTCCCCTTTGAAATTAATATAGCTATCAGACTCGGAGACCATTAAAAGGCGCTACTAGTTTTCTCCTAGAATATGAAATAAATTCCCGGACACCTACTAATAAAAAGAAGAAAAAAAAAATGAATGATTTTGTGCAAGGATTATGTTCTTGAAGAAAATTTCGAGTCTTATCAACTCAATAAAATAAAAATGAATTAAACTTCATGAAAATTTATTATCTTATAGCCTGTAACACACACATAGGTATATATATCATCGGGCCCATTTAAATATCGATTATTCTAATCATATAAGAATCAGGAAATTGCATTTTTATATGTGTGCTCGCGCAACATCATCATATAATACTGTAGGCGTTGTCGTGAATAATATTTTCTGTTAACTATATTTTAATTTCAACTTTTCCGACCATTGTGGGAGAAGACTGAATTATCAAACATCCATTATAAAAAAAAAAAAAATTAAAATTAAGTTTTTTTTTCTATAATAAATCCAAAATCAAAATAAAACATTTAAATATCACATTCGAACAGTTCCGAAGTTCTTCTGTTAATGTCTTGCATCAGTTGGTGAAAGGTACGGTAACATTTCTTTTTCAACCAACTGATCTTTGTAAGAAATTTGTTTACCCAATGATAAGAATTGAACACTGCCTTGTAATCATGATAGCATGATTAGCAATCACTTCATTATTATATATATAGGTCTATCTTTATTAAATTGATATCTTTCAATAAGCAATTATTAATGCCTTTATTTACTTCTCTTGGCTTTGTATTCTTTTCATTTATAGACAGTGCCCCTAACTCTATGACATCCTCGGCCGCGACATGAGACGGACCTCATCGCTCTCCTTACACATTACTCTATTGAAGACCATTTATGAACTAATATAACATTTCCTCATACTTCTGTGACAAGGCACACTAAATTTGAATTTATAACCCTACATCTATTTCATATGTCGAGAGTATCTCGTTCAAGTTTTCGCCCTTAAAATCATATTCATTCACTCATTAATTCATTCATTCATTCCTTATATATATTGTTACACGAACTTTGAAAAGGCAAACTTCAAAGAGATCATACAAATCATAACTTCTAAATGAAAAAAAAAAAAAAAAAAACCCTCAAGTGGGATTGTGGTCACGGAACAATAAAGCGGGTTATCTGCATTCTTTGTTCACTAAAGCAATAAGTAAAAAGGCGAGGCATCTTTTATTTTTTCTTTTCTTTTCTTTAAAAAAACAATTCTAATAAAGCGAAGAAGAAAAGGATTAATTTTTACATGCAAAATATAAAAATTCCTCATGAATAACTAGAACGCTTAATTATTTTTTTGGTCCCGTAACTTAGGGGGTGTGCATTATAGGAACCGCTAATTTACGTGTGGCGTTATAGGGACATTAAGTTTTAAAATCGTGCAATATATAGACATTATACCTGATTTTCCCTAAAATATATCACGTGCTATGCACGTGACCGATTTAAAACTGACGTGGTGCCGGATCGATGACATGCCCGTGTTTGATAATTTTTGGGCGGACCGATGACATGCCCGTTTTACAGAAATGTCATGTCATTAAAATAATCCAACTTGCCGCAATGTCAGAAATTAATTTAAAAAAAAAGTCTCTGTAAAACGGGCATGTCATCGGTTCGCTTCCATGTCGGACATATGTCCCTATAATGCCACACCCCATAAGTTACGTGACAAAAAAAAAAAATAATTAAGCCTAAATAGAATCACTCATCCAATGGTCAACTATAGCACGAGGCCTTAGTCACAACTGCATAGATATATTGATATAACACAGATGAACATTACAGAAGATTTTCGTTTTTGCATAGGTAGGTGTGTGTGTGTGTAGATACAATAGTGTGTGGCTTAGTTTAATAGAGTTATTGCTTTTCAGCCTTTGACGGTGACTCCCAAATCCCAATTGTTGACCTTTATGGTCCATGAGTGTTAGAGAGTTTTGATGAACAATGTAATTGTAATGACGTTAGGTTTATAAATTAAGCAATTCGATTATGATCAATATAATGTCTAAGTATATGAAAATATTTACACATGCATTGATTATGAGCTATAGATTGATTAAAGTGTTGAATATTTGGTTCGCATATGATTTGGTGATGAGTTGATGAGACTAGGTTATCGCATGTTATAGACAGTTCGTGTGATAGGATATATCGTTCTGTGCTATATATGGAAATAACGCGTGATATACTACTGAGTTATAAAAGGAAAATATGCTGTTTATATATGAAAAGTGATATATCCGTTGATACTAGGTCATTCCTGTACGAAAGTCACATATACGATTGTTTGCATGCTTTCCACTGAATTTAATGCGTAATATTGAATTGATATCTTTCTTTATGATGATTGGAATATTATATTTAGGAAAGAATTCATTTGATTGACTTTGTAGATAAAATGCTATTATATGGTAATATGCTAAACGCGGATGTGATATCTGAAATATGGAAAGTTGTGGCTCGACATGAAAATTCGTGACAGCTGTGATATGATATGATATTATGTGCTAAACATGGTAAATATGATTGATATGTGCTAAATATGAAATTGATATGCTGCTATCTCGTGTGCTATACTTGGAAAGTAAATCTAAATTGACTTCTTCTAGAAACTGATAGCAGGAAATCACTTATGGAAAGTTCTGATATGGTAAATATATGCGAAATGGTTGAATATGCTTGAGAATGAAATTGAGCTTTTATATGGAATATAATCATGCTTTAATGTGCTATATGACCGTTGTGATGATTTATTAAGAGCATGATTTATATGGTATGATTGACTCGAAAATTGCATGGAAACTATGCTTGATTTGGTGATAATTATATGATATGATTTTCCATGTGAAGTGCTGATTGAAAAGGATTATATATGAGCTACACTTCAGATTTTCGAGGTACCTAGAATTTGAGAACATACGCCTACGAGAGATTTTTTAGCAGAAACATATTGAGAGATTCCTGAGCCTCCATTTGCGATAGCTTTCTGCCATACTGAGCTTTAACTTGCAATATCATCACTGCACGAGTGATTCATCCCATTATCCCTACCTCCCACCATATATTCTGTCTTCGAATGTGAGCAATACCAAGGAGGCAAGGTCGACGTTTACGCACACGTGAAGGGAAGGACGAGTTCCGGGGGCCCTTCGATAGCGAGCTGTGTCTGTCGGGATCAGGAGATTCCGAGGAACGAAACTCGGCGTGTGGTAACCAAGTGTGTCTAGTGTTCGACTTGTTTCGGTTGTGTATTGGGCTAATCAATTAGTTTTGTATCCAGCTACGGTGCATTATAGTGATTGGTTAAACTCTTGGGGAGCAAACCCCAAGGAGAGGAGTAAACCCCAGTTGGGGATATAACCTCTGTAAAAATCCTGTCTCTCATTTACTTTTCAGTTATTTCCTTATCACTGTGAGACAGACCTGACACACATCCGACGTAACTAGGATATATCAAGCATACTTGTCACAAGCATCAGTAGGCATATCTAAGTCACTACATTTAGGAATTGTGAAAAGAAGAAGCATAAAATTTTTATAAGCCTAATTCACCCCCTCCTCTTAGGCACATTTATATCTTCACCAATTTATACATTCTGGGGGCTATTTGTAACCATAGCAATAATAACATACTATTTGTTTTCGATTCTCCATGGACCGTTGACTTTCACCGTGGGGAGAAGTGATTATATACCTTTGTTTTGCTATATTATATTTCACTTTCACAGTGTACTTCTAATAGTGCAATTGCCATCTTATGTGGATTAAACATTTCCTTGGATACTTCATATCTTCGACAAAATAATAAATTGTGTTATATTTGAAACCAAACTAACTTTGTAGTTCTTGAAACAAACTAGCTACACACACGATCGATCGAACTGTCTTTCTTTTCCAACCATAAGTGTCACATTCATTGCTCTATGTATACCATTTCCTTGCTAAAAGAAAATATCAGAAAAGGAATCATGTGCCATATTCATATCTCAAACATGTGCTGACTGCGACATTTGAAGGATGACCCTTATTTATTATTATTATTATTAGTTAAATTTAGACAAAAAAACCAATATAATCTTATCACTTTGTGCAAGTACAAGACAAATGATTTATTATTATTGTTATTTTTCACTCTTAGTCATTTCAATAAACATGGTCTTTAAATGTATATACTTCCCTCCAACTTTTATGATAATTTATAAAATCGACATTCCTATTAAAGCTACATTTTTAAATGTTTCATTTGTTTTCTGTTACCCTTGATCCAATTTTCGTCCCTGAAAATAACGGCAAGATCATGGAACTAAATAAACCTCTGAAACAGAATATTAATTAGTTGAATCCAAATGTCGAGAAAGTTACTTTAGAAATTTCCAAGTTCAGAAAATAATGACGATTGGGCAATGAATCAGTTATGCGATTCTTTCATATCCAAAGCACAAAAATACAAAAAAGAACATAAGAACATTGCCCAGAAACTCCAAACCTAATTCTCTCATGTGACCGTTATACATCTTTACTTATTTAGTAGACATTTATGTGTCCTATCTACCTTTTCTTGCTACATCTCAATTTCTTGTCACACTATCAATTTATAGAAAACCCCAAAAAATTAAAACTCTTCACTCATTTTCCATGACGTCCCCGAGAGCAAAATGGTATTCATCTAGATGAAAAATTTTGAGATTCATGCTTTTGCTCGGTTTGTCGAGCGCAAGAGACGATTCACCCCAATTATTTATTCCCTATCTCTAAAATAAATAACTCATTGAGTTTGAGCGTAACATATAATTTTCGAGCTCGAACCCGAGCTTCGTTATAGGGTTTAAAATAGGAAGGGCAAAATGGTAAACCATGTAACTTAATAAAAATGACTTCGTTAGGGGTGGCCATTTGGGGTCGGGTTCGGGTACCCGAGCCAACCAGATGGGGTTTCCTATGATCGGGTTGAGAATTCGGGTTTAAATCGGGTATCAGGTTCTAGATCGGGTCGGGTACCCGATCCCTAAAAAAAACTCATATGAAAAATAAATCCAACTAATAAAATAAAAAACTCAAACATATTACTAAGTCCAACTATTAAGAGAAACATATGTTTATTTTTTAAACTATTTTTCTTTTATGTTGTTGATTTTTTTTGTTGATGTTGATGGTGTTGAATTTATTTTATTATTGATGGTGTTTAAATTTTTTAATGTTGATGGTGTTTAATTAATTTTATTATTGAAGGAATTGAATCTAAGCTTATCTAAAGCTAAAAAATAAAAATAAAATTAATAAATAAAGAAACTCGAACCAGACCGGGGTACCGTCGGACACATGGTGTTGATTTGTTTTTGTTGGTATTGATATATTGAATTGATTTTTACTGTTGATGATGTTTGAATTATTTTATTGTTGAAGGAATTGAATTAATTTGAACTTACTTAAATTTTTAAAAATAACAAAAATAAAAAAAATAAAAACCCGAACCTGACCCGCGGGTCGATCGGGTTTAGGGTACCCGACCATCGGGTATTTGACCGGGTCGGGGTCGGGTATGGAAGAAAAAATCGGGTACCGGACCCGAAAAATCCGAACTCCGAAAAACCGACCCAATCCCACCCCTAGACTTCGTCCTCAGTCGTTTATATATAAAAATATATATATGAGATTTGCTATGGTGCCCACCTACCGTGAGCAACCACCGTGAGCACCATAAGTAAATCTCTCATTTTTTTTACGTTTTTTTATTCCCAACGCCGCCAACACCTAAGTAGACCCTCTCATATCAATTGCCAACCTAAATCACCCTCTCCACACGTTAATTTTTTAGAAAATCTCACATCGGTACGTCGTCCACATGTGAAGAATAAATCATGAATATTCTTACAAATTAACGTGTTGGAAGGGGTGATTTAAGTTATCGATGGATATGAGAGGGTCTACGAAGGTGTTGGCGGGTGAGAATCGAAAAAATGCAAAAAAATAAAAAATAAAAATGAGAGATTTGCTTATGGTGGTGCTCACGGTGGGTGGGCACCCTCCATATATATATATATATTGTTATTGTTTTTTTCAATAAAATAAGTGTTAATCAGACGCCGGACCCACATAAATTTGGTAGATTCAATTTATGCCATACAGAGCCCGCAAGGATATTACGATATATAATGCCATTTTAAAATTAATATAATCGAGCTCTAGCTAAACTAATTGAAACTTACAATTTAAAATGGTTGACACTTAACAGACCATAATTATCACATCATGTAGCAATTATTGAACCTTTGAAATTTTGCTTTTTTATTTCGTGATGTGATTGCAAGGATAACATCGTCGTATTTTTTTTAAGAGAGACTTGCTTTTTTTTTTCTAAAGGAAGACTTGCTGCTAATACAATACAGTGCTCCTGCCCTCAGAAACATAGAAAATATCTGGTTCTATTATAGCGAAAGATAGGCAATGGAAAATCATATTGAAAAAATAGCTAGATAATGCATTTGGTTGCAATTTTTCACTTGGAGAGGCGCGAGAAAGCAATACTTCACAAATAGTCTTATGAAAGCATATCAGAACCTTCATAGTAGTGAAGAGTTATTATATGAGACCTAAATATTCAAAATTCTCAGTTCCCACATATCTTTCGAAAAATTTTATTGGTTTCGAAATGTGAAGTGTTTCTATTTAGTTGTGTATTAGTAAGAAACAACCAACAAAATATAGATAGCCATCATAAGGCAAACAGTCTACGTGCTTCGCAAAGTTTAAATATCTTATGTCTTACATCAACGACTTCAAGTATCATGTACACATTCTTTAGTTCCTAAAAACCTAGAAAACTTATACGCCATATACAATATGTATTAGTATAAAAAATAAGCATAATAGCATGCTAACATTTACGAAAGGGGCAGCCTCGTCATTTCACTATGAAAAACATATTTTACAGCCTTGTCAAAGTGTGGAAAAAAAAAGAAATTTAATGATTATTTCTAATAATAAAATGTAATATACCAGATGCAAGAGAAACAGCGACCTTCTCCCTCTCTCTCTCTCTCTCTCTCTCTCTCTCTCAAATTACTTTTATAAGGAGAAAATATAGAACGACACCTTTATGTAATAAAAAGCACCACTTGTTTTCTTGTTTCTTCTCTATCTCTCTCTACTCTACGGAGAAGGCGATTGCAAAAAACTGTCAAGCAGCACTCTCACTGAACGATGAGCCTCAGAAATAGCACACAAAGAGAGAGATAAGAAGAAAGAAGAATTCAAAAGAAATCTCATCAATCAAAAGCGTGTGCTTTGGTTTCTCTTGAGGTATTTATATTAATCCCTTATTTATACGTTTTTCCTTTCTCAAAATCCCCTCAGAAGAAGAAAACGATGTCTGAAGGGCTTTGTTCCTTTTCCAACCTGCAAACTATAAGGAGTATCTATGTATACATATACACACATATACATATGTGTGTGTGTGCGTGTGAACGGCAATAAAGAGTACCTTAAGAAAAACTAACTTGATGCTTCTTTCACTTTCTATATTAATTCTTACACAAATCATTTCTCTCTATCTACTAAACTGTCTTAATTAGTCTCACAAAGCACAACTACTGAAGCAGGTGCTGTAGGTGAAGAAGATAAAAACAAGTAACCATCTTTTTTGCTTCAACCGCAAACAAAGGTCGATCAGTTAGGGAGTTTGATGATGATGATGAAGGAGAAAACGACATAGGAACAGTGATACCAACAACTACTACGACCCCTTCATTTCTTCATCAGTTTTCATTACCAAATTTAATATAGTTGATCTTGCCCAAGAATTGTTTTCCATGTCGTCCCAAGATTACCATCACCAACAAAGTCTCTTCACCTTCTCCAACAATGGATTCGATAGATCTTCCCAGCAGCAGCAAGAACAACAACAAATCGGCCATGTAGCCCAACAGATTCGAAGGCACAAATTAAGAGTCGTCGGCCAAGGATTTGATGAAGAAGAAGAAGAAGAAGGAGAAGGTTCCCCAGCTTACGAAACTGAAGCAGGTAACAATATGCTCTCAGAGATGTTTCATTTCCAGCAAGGACAAGCCGCGGAGCTGCTAGAAAATCAGATACTCATTCAGAACTTCCGTAATAACAACAACAACGCTTTGGTGGATTCCAAAAATGTTGTAGTAAACGGCGCTTTTGCCGCAGCAGAAGATTCGGCAGCAGCCATGCAGCTTTTTCTCATGAACCCATCACATCATCAGCTTCGTCATCATCATCAGAGCAGCCACCAAAGGTCGCCGCCGACTCCGCCGTCGGCCTCTACGGTGGCGCCGGCAACTCCTTCCACCCTCCACATGCTCCTTCCCGGCGGAGGGTCTTTTGGTCAGTACCCTTTGACCGCAGTCCACGATAATAATCAGATTATTCAGACAGGATTATCTGTGGTGGAGGGACAAGGGCTTTCCCTATCTCTGTCTTCGTCGATCGAAGCTGCTAAGGCTGAGGAGTTTACTAGGAATATGACCGAAGATGGGATGTTGTTTTTCGGGCCAAACTCAACTGATCATCATCATCATCTTCGTCATTACCAGCAAAGTCAGCAGCAGTTCAAGAATTTGCAAGGCCAGTTGCAGCAATCTTCGTCGTCTTTACCTTCTGTTAATTATTCGACGATTAATGTCTTGAGAAATTCGAGGTATGCAAAAGCTGCGCAAGAGTTGTTGGAAGAGTTTTGCAGCGTGGGTAGGGGACAGTTGAAGAAGAAGAAGACGACGACGCTCAAAAACAGCAATGGTAATAAGGATGAAAACCCTAGTTCGAACAAAGGAGGTGGTAATAGTAATGGTGGTAATTCATCAAAAGATCTTCCTCCTTTGTCTGCTACGGACAGGCTTGAACATCAGAGAAGAAAGGTCAAACTACTATCTATGCTTGACGAGGTACATATTAATATCTCTCGTCGTAGATAACTCATGATTAACTACATGTCTCCCTCTATTTAGTACTATTAGCCAATATTTAAGATGTTTTGATTATTCAAGTTGCGATGATCTGTAGGTTGACTATTAAATTTAATTAGCCGGCCGTGAAGAAATAATTGAGCAATTTTAGAAAGAAAAAAAAAAAAACATTTTCTACATACTTCCTAATAGGTCATTATCTATGACGATTTGATTAGTGGGTACGTATATCACAATTGGTTCATTTTTTTATTCGGACAAAAGAAAAGGAGTGCTCAACCACACCTTTCCATGTTGAGTTCTCACGCCATTCAAACGATAATCCCTTCCATCGACTTTGGAAGGTGGTATTAAACTATCAGCACGCCAATGATTTAATCTTTTCTCAGTCCAAGAATTTTATTTTGTGTGTTTTATTTCAATATATATATTTTTTTTTTCTAAATGAGACAGTGTTGTATCCCTTCACAAAACCCCACAAAACAAATGATCAGTTAATAAATAAAAACCTAATCTTTTTCTTTTTCTTAGGTGGATCGAAGGTACACTCACTACTGCGAGCAAATGCAAATGGTTGTGAACTCCTTCGACACAGTGATGGGCTATGGTGCGGCGGCGCCGTACAGTTGCCTAGCACAGAAAGCCATGTCTCGGCATTTTAGGTGCTTGAAAGAAGCCATTCAAGCTCAGTTAAAGAAGAGCTGTGAGCTCTTAGGGGACAAAGACGCAGCCACGGCGGGCGTCACCAAGGGAGAAACGCCGAGGCTGAAAATCTTAGAGCAGAGCTTAAGACAGCAAAGATCCTTTCATCAAGTGGGAGTCATGGAGCAAGAAGCTTGGAGACCACAGAGAGGTTTGCCCGAGAGATCTGTCAACATTTTGAGGGCTTGGCTTTTCGAACATTTTCTAAACCCGTAAGCTCTCTCTCTCTCTCTCTCTCTCTCTCTCTCTCTCTCTCTCTCTCTCTCATTCATTAGGTTTCTTAGGTGTTCTTGGATGCAAAGGATGGGTCTTTTAATCGAGAAATGAATCGTTATTGCAGAATTCTATGATAAGACAATCTTTTTCTCTCTTTCCTCTTTTTTTAGTTTTGGCTTTTTTCTTTGGGTCGTCGTCATCGTGCGTGCTTTAGTGTTTTGACAAACTTTTTATTACATCTTTTTCTCTTTTTGTTTATTCTCTTTTTTCTTTCTCACTGCCTGCGTTGTGATCGTCGATTAAAGTTGCTAGTATTATTATAGTGCAGTAAGCCTGTCCCTTTTTGTTTTGAGATAAGATAAAAGCTGAAAAAAGAAAAGCGAGCAATTTCGTCATTACATTCATGCTATGCTACGTCCATGTGTAATAACTTTTTTCTCCTGGAATTATCAAGTCTTATGATGGCAGGTAATATATTCCAGATGATGACCTATTCATTTCGAATTAATAGTTGTTGAATATATGCTTTTGACAATATATATATATATATATATATATATATATATATATTCTCTACAGCATCTTTGTCCTTCTACTGTGGCCTTTTTCTGGGTCTATCTCTAGGCTACCCAGCTTGTTAACAATTTTACAATAAATAGACACTGCATTACTACATAACATATTCCAAAAACTTACATCATAGGCTAGTATCACTAGGTTAGGCATCTTTATTTCGTAAAATAGGAAAACTTCGTCATTCCAAAATACTCCCTCCGTCCCATAAGTTTATGGACATTTGGGTATCGGCACGGGAATTAAGAAACTGAATATTTTAATAATATAGTGTGTTGGAAAGGTAAAAAAGTATATATTTTGGCACGTCTTTTAAGAATATTTAAATTATTATATTGATTGTTTGTGATAGGTTTTTTTTACTAAATAAGGAAATATACAAAAGAAGTAGGACGCCCGATTTAGTAAAATGTACAAAAACTTTTCGGACGGAGGGAGTATATATAACCACCAGCAACAGTACCCAATCATTTTTCAATCTTCTTTTCCCTCCAATTGAGTGCCATAATTACTTCTCATGAAAATTTGAAGTTTTAGGGCTAACTATGATCTGCATCTTTCTTATTATATAATCATCGGCCATCATTACTGATCTCTACTTACATTGCCAAAAAGCCCCATGCAGAGAGGCAATACTGTGTATAAATAAATGATGTCACTGAACCAAAGCATGCATAAAGCTTTGGCGTCACTTTATATTATAATCTGGGCAAGTTTTTTTTTTTGTCATGAATATGATGTCCTATTCTTGTAATTATTTATGGTCCACATTTCAGTTACCCAAGCGACGCAGATAAGCATCTCTTGTCTCGACAGACGGGTTTATCAAGAAACCAGGTATTTCAACTCATTCATATATATATATATTAGTTATAAATGCCTTGCTTTTTTTTTAATTTCTTAAGAAATATGGGCAAATTAATGCTGTTGATTTTCTGCATGGTATTGTTTATTACGAGTAGTGTGTAAGAAGAGCAAACACCGGGGTTTTTAGGGTCCCCTACCTTTTTGTATTTTTCTTTCCTTTGGATTCTCTCTCACTTCAGAAGACATAAATTCTGAATCAGAGAGAAACCCGCTGCTTAGATTGTAAGAACAAGGACAAAGTACAGATAGAGAGAGAGAAAGACACACGAAAGTTTGCAGGCCTTCAATCTCTCTCTCTCTCTCTCTCTCTCTAGCAGTTAATGATGTAGTTTAACGGGTAAAAACTTTCGTAGTTCGTCATCTGGCTTTAGGTGTACTTAGTTCGTGGTCCATGAGAAAGAAAGAGTAATATTATAGGAAATACGAAGATTATCTGTCTATCTATCTAATAATGCCTATAGCCTTTTAGCTAAACAGCTATCCCTAACCTTAAATCATCCGAGCTACGATACTTTCTACTGTCTGACTACATTTGAAGATTACTTTCCTTAACTGAGCAATCGACCCATTATTGCATTAATATGTGACACTCATAGCTACATTAAGATGATTTGTGCTACTACAATCTTTATTAATGCATGGCATTGATGAGTTAGTTTCTCTATGTAATAATAACAAAAAATTTCTAGGTGTCAAATTGGTTCATCAATGCTAGGGTCCGCCTGTGGAAACCCATGGTCGAAGAGATGTACCAACAAGAAGCCAAAGAAGAAGCAGCTACAGCTTCTTATTCTGCTTCCGATAATCAAAGCAACAGCAACAACAACAACAACAACAACAATAATAGTCTGCTTGAGAGGGACCAGTTAAGCAGCAGTAGCAACGCACAAACTCCGAAAAATGGCGATATGGATCCCTTTATGGCCAACGCAAGGACTACTGCTCTTCATCCTCGAGAAGATGACCTTTCTTCGCTAATTGCAGTTGTTAATAGCGGTAATAACGTTGCTATAGCATCATCATCGTCATTACCACATTATAGTGCTGAAGTAGGGTCGAAAGCATCATTTGAAGGGAATGATGTGGGTAGGTTTATAAGGTTTGGAGCGACGAGTTCGGGCGAAGTATCGCTTACCCTAGGACTTCGGCATGTAGGAAATTTGCCAGATCAGATGAAGGGAGGTAAGAACAACAACAACAGCATCAACAATAACGATAATTGTAATAGTCCTTTCTCGCTTAGGGAATTTGGGGGATGGTGATTGTGGTTAAAAATAGTTGAACTATAGTTATATTACACCACCATATGATATATACGTGATGACTATGGATAAGGGTTTTCACGTTATTGTGTTGTGGTTTTCAAATGTTTTTGTGCTAGATTTATATATGATGGGAATGTAGAATATAAAACCCTAAATGTCGATGCTAGTAAGGATTTTTCTTACAAGGGTTTGAGTTGTAATTTTATAGTTGAACTTCAGTATCATTAAAATATAATCAACACTTGTATGTGAGTGATAATAGTTATTTGAGCCCGAATAGTTTTCTTTTGTATAGTTGCTTACAAATCATACTGGCATTTATTTCATACGATACTTTCCATATACACAAACAATTCGAAGCTACCTAATTTAATAATATTCAAATTTATGTCAGGCTGCATACATACGTACTTATATATTTGTCATGTTCAATTAGTACGATTTTTATTATGTCGCCCTACATTCAATTCTTCAAATTTAATCCGTCAACTGCAAAAGATCGTATGCATTAAATGAATAACTTTCATGCATAGAAGTTAGCTAATGGATCAAATCATTACATCAAATTTATGGTATCAGTAACTTCTTGGGTGGTCCCAATCTTGAATTAGGCCAAAATCGTTCGATTCTTCGTGGCCATGGCTTATTTTGTATATTCATTTATTTATTTATTTATGTAGTTTTCAATAATATGATCACAAACCTAACAAATATTTTTCAGCCTACGTTGAACAATATTTAGTTGCAGCCCAGCCCAAAAGCATTTACTAAAGGGACTCCCAAAAATAAATAGCATTTCCTTTAACTAAGGTGGGGGTGGTGTTATTAGATTAGACGATTAATCGAATTATTAGGTATAATCTTTTCAGGATTTCGGAAAACAATTAACTTAACACGCACTTAGTTTAGTACAACCTGGTTTTACGGCCTCCGCTAATAGGAGCTATTTGAATAGATAATATGCCTGATGACAATTTGCCTCATACATGTGTGAAATAAAAAAAAAAACAGTATTAATATAATATGCATAATATAATACATGCAACGCTAAGATAAACCGACAACGACAGCACTGCTGTCTATTGATTTATGTACAATACAATTCATCTTTTATTTGCTTTTATAGATAGTAGATACGCGTTACCCCAGTAGAGCAATGAGATTGGCAACTTACGTTGACCTATGACTAATATATTACTTATATATTAATTAATAGTTTGCAGACGGTCCTATACTTTTCAATGATAAAACTAGAAAAACTAAATTAAAAAATTGCTAGAAATTATAGACGCGAATCCATTAATCTATAATTAATAATGTCAATTGTCAGAACAGAAGTCTACTACGTATTACATTAACGCTACACCTCTTTTTCAACCCTTGAGACCCACACCAAGCCAAAAAACCCTAACCAACAGCCGCCTCTTCACATATCCCTCTCTCGCCACCACACCACCTCTTCCCATCCAAATTATTAAGGACACAGTTTCTCGCAGGCGCCGGCACCGTGCTCCCCGTCCTCCGGTGTGAGGACGGGGAGTGACATAGGTTTTTTTTTTTTTTTTTTTTTTTTTTTTTTTCTCTTTTTTTTATTTTTTGTTCTTGTTTTTTTTCGCCTTGCCGCCTCCGCTTGCCTCCGTCACCGCCTCCGCTGCTGCTCGCCGTAGCTGCCGCCACCGCCTCTGCTCGCTGGTACTGTCTCGCCGCAGCTCCACCTTGCTGCGTCCGCCACGCCGCCAGTCTTCGTGCATTTACGCTGTCACCGCCTCAGCTGCTTTCACACCGCAGCTGCCGTCATCTCGCTGCCTACGCCTCGTCGAATCGGCCTGCCGGCCGTCACCCTCCACCACATTTCGTCACCGACCAACCGCGAGTCTCCGTGTGGAGCTCGTTTCTCCCGGCCATTAGGTCTGGAGCTTTTTTCTCCCATTGTGGAGCCACTTCTCCCTTGTGGAGCCTCTTCCGATGAAGACGATGATCTCGAGGCGTTGGACAAAGATAATGTAGAGTATTGTAGATTTGGATTAATAACCTTTTTTGTGGTATGTTCTATAGATCTTTGGTCCAAGTTCGTGGTTTATTTCGTTTTCTGTCGGCTTTTGTTACTTGTAGTGTGTTGCTCCTTGTGAGCCTTTGTTCTCTACCGGATTCTGATACCGGAGAGACCCATTGGGCTATTTAGCCCCTGTATCTTTGTTTATTTATGAAAGCTATCGTTTCTGGTAAAAAAAAAAAGAATCCATTAATCTATAATTGCATGACGAGTATCCAGCTGTAAAGCCAGCTTGTGGTATTACGATAATTTTTTACCTATTATAATTTATTCTTTGTACGTGACATCTCCCACAATCCACCAAGGTAGGAATTTGGCATTATTTTTGATCGACTTTTAATATAATACAAAATTGATAGTTCATATTGGAAAAAAAAAAAATAAAAACAAGGGGAAAAGATAACATCTTATCACAAATTCCAATTGGTGTCTTAGAAATTTACCACCATAACCATATATCTTATTGCAATAAATCTCCAATAGATCATAGGTTTTAAGGAACGAGCCAAAATTGGAAATAAAGAAACGATCCACTATCTCTTACTTTTTTGGCCCCTTTTTCGTTTCGCAATAATTGGTAAATAGATTCATCCACCAATCACCATAGAAAGGCCAAAATACTAAAATCATTTACAAAAAAATGAAATATATTCTCCTAACCAAATTCCCAAAACTACCCTTAATTACTCGGGGATGGCACCCAACCTCGCCGTCGCCCTTCCCCTCCCTCTCCTCCTCCTCCTATCACCGCCACCACCACCCACCGACTTCTTCTCGCCGGAAAAAAAGGCCGCACCGCCGCCGCACACGCAGTTCTTATCGCTGCTTTTGCTCAAGGCCGAACTTGCCTTAACCGCCAATGCAGCCATTTCCTCGGCTTCGAGCCGCCGCCGGAGCCGACTCAACGGCAGGGCGAAGTACAGCTGTCCCAGCTGAAGCTCCTCATCGTCGCTGACGGCGCAAACGACGTCGTCGAAGTCCATCTCGTCGGAATCGCATATGAAGTACGTCGGATTCTTCTGCAAAACGTAGGAGACTTTGACTGGGTAGGGATACTCTTGTAATCTTCCATCGTCGAGGACGAGCTTCGCCGTGGCCACCGCCGTTGCTGACTCGCAAGAGCTGCAAATGCCCATTGTCGGAAAATAATCTCTACTTTCTTCTTAATTTTTATTTTGCGATTTTTCTTTAGTTCTATTCGGTAATAAGATCTGAGATATGGTGAAAGAAAAGCCTTCGTGCGCCTACTCTATTTATAGAGGTGAGGGGAAATATGGGGAATTGAACCACGATGCCACGTCAGCAATATAAATAGCGCAGCGTAAATGGAGTCTTGCTTAATCATAATATTCATTTTAGGAATAAAAAATGCAACAGTTTCGGCATGGGATAAATTAAAAAGTTTTTTTTTTTTTTTTTTTGGGAGTTTTCAGTGGGCTTTGCGGACAACTGTAATATTATGGGTGGGACAGGTTGTATATTATTTTATTGTGGGCTCCATTTTTCAAGTAGGAAACTTTTCGGCTTTTTAATTACAATAGTGCTAATTAAATGGAAAATTAATAAAAGAGGATTTTTCCGGTCGAAATTAATAAAATAGGGCAAAACGATTCCAATGGGCGCGTCGTCGCATCTAATAAACGCGACGATGACGTGGCAGGCCTCTTTTCGCGAAAATGAGAAGTGAGGAAGAAGAAAGGAGGCGGGCGGGGTTTATTTAGCCCGTCGTCGCCCTTAATGGACGCGGCGTCGCGTCCATTAGACGCGACGACCGGTTTGTTTAGGTCGTCAGCGATTTGCTTGATTTTGTTTACTTTTAGCAAAATCACCCTATTTTATTCAATTTTAATTAAAACCCCATTATTTTAATTAAAAGCCAAACTTTTCCTTGTCGTCTTCTATAATACATCGTATTGTGCTTATCATATAATTATTTTTATGTAGGAATATAAGTGTAATAAATAAACATTTAAAAGTAATATAAAAATTACTCCCTCCGTCCCCCTAATTTTATCACAATTTTCCATTTTGGGCGTCCCAATAATTTTATCACCTTTCCTTATTTAGCAAAAAACTGTCACAAACAATCAATATAATAATATTAAATATTCTTAAAAGACGTGTTAAAATATACATTTTTTTACCTTTTCATTGTAATATATTATTATAATAATGCCACCTTAATTTGCGTGCCCAACAACTTATTGATAAAAAGTTGTTGGGGCGGAGGGAGTATTAAGTAATTAATTAACAAAGAGATGACTAAATTGCAAATAAGTTACAGACCAAATGTATCAGTTTATAGCCACCCACACGCTTTTATACAATGTGTGTGCAAATATATCAAATTATTTTATATTTCGCACATTTTTATTAACAAAAAATAAAATTTGATTACAGATAAATGTGTAATAAATGAAAATATTAAGGGTAAAATTGTAAGTTAAAAATCAAGGGTAAAATTGTAATAAACACACCCTTTCGAGTGAAGAGGGTTTTGAGGAAAAAAGCATGCACACCTTTTGGGTGCATGCGTGTCATTTCGGGACGGGGCGCTGCCCCGCACCCTGCACGGGCGTTGCCCCTTGAGGACTGCCACAAGGGGCGCTGCCCCTAGACCCTGCAAGGGGGCGCAACCCCCTTGACCCCCGCTTCGATTTGGGTTCCGACGTGAAAACTGCATGCACACCTTTTCGGGTATAAACACACTCTTTCGGGTGAAGAGGGTTTTGAGGGAAAAAGCATGCACACCTTTTGGGTGCACGCGTGTCATTTCGGGACGGGGCGCTGCCCCGCACCCCGCAGGGGCGTTGCCCCTTGAGGACCGCCAATAGGGGCGCTGCCCCTAGACCCTGCTAGGAGCGCTGCCCCTAGGACCCTGCAAGGGGGCGCAGCCCCCTTGACCCCCGTTTCGATTTGGGCTCCGACGTAAAACGCTTTTCGAGCGTGCACTCCGCACCTCCTAACCCGGTTACATCTTACGTCCCAATTACACTAAAATATATAACAATCCTCCACCATTTTAGTGCAATTCTGTTTAGGCAAACAACACAAAAACAATACTTATGCGTAAATGAAAATATCATTAAAGATTGAATTTCCGTCTTAGTACACTACACATTCCAAATACTCGAGAAGATAGGGTGTTCTGCGAATTGAACGCTTCGACCCATTTGAATACATGAAGATAATGCACACACAAGCATTCAGAATACACAAACTAGACCCGACATTATTATAAGCCCTGTGTCCATATCCATTCATGAATGTACGTAAACTGAGTCCAGCGTTAGCGGCAAAACTTCACATTCACATAGGTAGCTTCTTTCGTCGTGCATCTGCACCTGCACTTTTTCAAAAAAACTATTAAGATTTTACTTCAACCTACTGTCATGCAGATCCGAGCACATATCTCGGGATGATATGCAAACTATTATGTGCTCCAAATTCTAAGTGTAAGCTTTCCACATTGAATTCATGCTTTAATTTTCAAAATCAGAGGAGAATTGGGTATCTTACCATTAGAACTTATGTGGACTTTAATCCCATCCCTATTGCAGATTTGTTAACCAAATCTCTCGCTAACCCCTTCGTCAAGTGGTCCGCTAAATTTTGTTGCGATATAACATAGTCAACGGATCTCACCCCATTCGTGATTAATTCACGAACCATGCTGTGTCTAACACCTAAGTGTCTTGACTTTCCATTGCACATGTGACTATAGCTTTTGCTAAAGTGGCAGAGCTATCACATTGGATTGAGATAGGTGATATGGGTTTAGGCCACAACGGAATCTCATAGACAATTTTTCAGCCATTATGCTTCTTTACTAGCGGCCACTAGGGCAACAAACTCAGATTCCATCGTCGTATTCGTGATACAAGTTTGCTTCTTAGAAGCCCACGAAATTGAACCTCCACCAAGCAAGAATACCCATCCGCTTGTCGAGGAATGGTCTTCCGGTTCGAGATCCAACTGGCGTCACAATATCCTTCTAAAACCGAAGGTGAGCCAATGTAATTAAACTATAATTTATAGTTTTCTTTAGGTACTTAAGTACCCGCCTTATTGCTTGTCAATGATGTGTACTCGGATTACTAGTGAACCTACTAAGTTTTCCTACAGCATACACAATATGTGGCCTTGTGCTCGTCATGGCATACATTAAGCATCCAATCACCTTTGAATACTCAAGCCGAGAAAATGAATTACCTTTATTAGGCAACAACTTCATACTTGTATCCATAGGTGTACTCACGGGAGTACAATCAAAACAATTGAATTTCTTTAATATTTTCTCAATATAATGAGACAGTGTAATCGAAATTCCTTTGTTTTCACGTTTAATCCTAATACCTAAGATAACGTCAGCCTCTCCCATATCTTTCATGGAGAATCTAGTTGACAAAATTCTTTAGTCATATCGACTTGATTCTGATCTGTGCCAAAGATCAACATGTCATCAACATACAGACAGATGATTACTCCATTACCTGAGTTGTCAAATTTGCTGTATACGCACTTGTCCGCTTGGTTCAAATTGTAACAGTTGGACAAGACCACTTCATCAAACGTTTGATGCCACTGCTTAGGTGCTTGTTTCAATCCATGCAACGACTTAACAAGTTTACACACCTTTCTTTCATTTCCCGGCATGATAAAGCCTTCAGGTTGTTTCATGTAGACTTCCTCATCTAAATCACCATTCTAGAATGCAGTTTTCACATCCATTTGGTGAATTACAAGCGCAACCATCGCAATCAACAATCTAATAGTTGAGATACGAGCAACAGGTGCATACGTATCAAAATAGTCAAAATCCCGGTTTTGTTTAAACCCTTGAATTACTAGTCTCGCTTTGAACTTCTCAATTGTTCCATCGACTCTCATCTTTCTTTTGAAGATCCACTTGCAACCCAATTGTTTGCAACCTGGTGGTAATCTGACAACACCCAAGTGTTATTACCCATGACAGAGTCCATCTCATCATTAATGGCTTCTTTCCAAAAGGCAACATCCTGAGACTTCATTGCTTCATCAAATGTTTTTGGATCGTCCTCAACATTATAGCAATATAGGTATTGGGATGAAATCTCATCCCTAGAACCCTCAATTAAGTATAACTGAAAATCTGGTCCATACGAGGTCGGTTTTCTTTTCCTTTTACTTTTCCGAAGTTCAAGTGACTTATTACTAGTCAAATCAGAACTTCCCTCCTTACCACTTGTGATTGAAATCACATCCTTAGGTCTAGGTATACTTGAGAAACGATTCTCATCAAAGATAGCATCTCTCAATTCAATCACGGAGTTGACCGAAATGGAATCATTAGGTTCGATTACATAGAACCTATAGGCCTTCGAATGCTCAGCATATCCAATAAAGATACAATCTATACCTCATTCACCTAAACTTTTCTTCTTGGGTTGGGAAAGTTTTACAACAGCCCGACAACCCCAAACTCGAAGATAGTTTAACATTGGTTTCTTGTTAAACCAAAGTTCATAAGGAGTCAATTTGTTCCTCTTATTTGGAACCCTATTAAGCAAATAGCAAGCCGTTAACATAGCTTCACCCCAGAATCCATCACTCAATCCAGAATACGATAACATGGAATTTACCACCTCTTTCAGGATTCTATTCTTTCTCTTAGATACACCATTTTGCTGTGGTGTATATGTAGCCGTAGTCTCGTGAATAATCCCTACCGATAGAAAGTAGGTCGGATTAAAATATTCACCACCTCTATCCGTTCTGAGTTGTTTGATCATGGCATTTTGTTGCAACTCAACTTCATTCTTATAAATCATAAATTTATCTAATGCTTCATCTTTGCTATGCAACAAATAAACGTAACAGAATCTAGATGCATCATCAATAAACGTAGCAAGTATCTTTTGTTGCCTAATGAAGGAGTAGCATGCAAATCACATAAGTCGCTATGAATAAGTTCTAATTTTTCAGAGGAGCGCATTACCTTATGAAAAGGTTGCCTCGTGATCTTAGTCAGCATGCAAGTCTACATTTTTCAGAATTAATATCGAAAGGAGGTATTAATCCTTTGACATTTCATAAATTCGTCTATAGTGAACATGTCCTAGTCTAGCATGCCAAAGCACCGAATCATTAACTTTAGAACATGTCATGAAAGTAGAATTATTGTAAGAACGTTTTTTATTTAAATTCAACATAAACATTCCATTATTATAATAGCCAAAACCGATAAAGTTCCCGAATTTTGTCAATACAAACTTGTTTGACTCAAACACCTGCTTGTAACCACATTTGTTCAAGACAGGACCAGACACTAAATTCTTACGCAACTTAGGTACAAACAGCACATTACATAAAGTAATAGTTTTTCCCGAAGTAAAATCTAATATAACACTTCCTACACCAACTATTGGAGTACTTGACTTGTTGCCCATGTAAAGCAGATCCATCTTTAACTGGTCGAAAGTCTTTAAACCGGCCTCGATCTTTACATGCATGAGTTGTGGCACCCGAGTCAATCCACCAAGCTTCTCCATCATCCTGTACATAAAATGCTTCAGGACTAAAGGATACATAAGGTATACCAGAATTATAACAAATATTCAAATCCTGACCTTGTTTAGGGTTAGGGTTTTTAGACCTTTCACCCGAGGTGCTTGCTCCGTTGGTGTCCTTTGTTTGACCACCACTTTTTCCAACACGACAATCCCTTTTGAAATGACCAGATTTGCCGCATTTCCAACAGGCCGCTTTAGGCTTTTTGTTGGAAGCTACATGGTTATTACCATCACCCTTGCGCTTCTTATTGTATTTGGCACGCTCTTCCATCATATTACCGCTCGATGTTCCACCAATAGTTTTGCCCTTTGGTTGGTCATTCTCCTGCGCCCTAAGAGATTCCTCTATACGCAAATGACTACCCAATTCTACCAAAGATAATTCCTCCTTATTATGTTTAAGAGTGTGTTTGAAATCTTTCCAAGATGGAGGCAGCTTATCGATTATACTCGAAACCGCTATCGCATCATCCATAACCAGTTGGTGTTGAGCGAACCGGCCAAGTATCCGAAGTAGTTCATTGTATTGCTCCATCACTGGTCTTGCATCGATCATTTTATAATTATTAAAATTGCTAACCAGGATTCCTGCTCGAGGCGTCTTCTGCCATGTTCTTTGCTTCGAGATCATCCCACAAGGCTTTCGCGGAGTCAAAATTCTGATACACGTCGAACAGCGCATCCGACATGGCATTCAGAATATGGCCGCGACAGATATAGTCGTCGTTCTCCCACTTGTTCCTCCTCCGGGCAGCCTCCAGCGTTTCATCTTCGACATGCTCGGGCATGGGCGTGCTTAATATGTACACCACCTTGAGGTTCGTCATGAGGAAGTGCATCTTCTTCTGCCACGGAAATCCACCCCCTCGAATTTATCCAATTTGCAGATTTTCGAAGCCATTTCTCCCAATGCTTCAGCCATTAAAATCAACCAGACATTATTGTCTTTGATTGTTAGGAAAATATTGCTGATTTAAAGGCCGGATATTTCTCTAGAATCGCATTTGGAGTTTTTCCAAAGAAAATATTTCGTCCCGGGATAAGACTAGAGAAAACTTTGTTATATCGCTCGTGAATTCAATGTCTCTGTGTCGAAATGCAGTTTTATAACCCAAGTTTCGACCGATTGTGTCTGTTCATAATAGACATAATCCTTTAAAAGATGGTGTCCGTTTGAGAACAGATATCACCTTTTGAAGCCAAGTACCTTTTCGGGTATAAACACACTCTTTCGGGTGAAGAGGGTTTTGAGGGAAAAAGCATGCACACCTTTTGGGTGCATGCGTGTCATTTCGGGACGGGGCGCTGCCCCGCACCCCGCAGGGGCGTTGCCCCTTGAGGACCGCCAATAGGGGCGCTGCCCCTAGACCCTGCTAGGAGCGCTGCCCCTAGGACCCTGCAAGGGGGCGCAGCCCCCTTGACCCCCGTTTCGATTTGGGCTCCGACGTAAAACGCTTTTCGAGCGTGCACTCCGCACCTCCTAACCCGGTTACATTTTACGTCCCAATTACACTAAAATATATAACACCTTGAGGCTTAATATAATAGTATTAGATATTTTTGCGTCTTAATATGATGCTTGCGATTTGCGTTGGTTTTTCTTTATAATACAGAATAAGCTTTAATGAAGATTGATTAGTTATTCGTGCGCACTAATAGCATAATTATGTGCATGTATTGATTGGTTTCTCATATAATTTAAGTTTAATTTTTGGGATCTGTTATGAATTTTGCGATTGCATTGCTTTTTCCCTATATATAGATAATAGAATAAAGCTTTAAATGGGTAGTAGTGATGATATTAGTTCTTCGTGCGCACTAATTAGTTAATCATTGCGTTCCATGAATTTAAAGACATATAAAGTTAAATCGAGCAAAGGCTTATTCTTGGTAAGGAAAAGCGAGCTATGGATAGCTCGTGGTAATGGTGATGGTTTTATATATATATATATATATATTATATATATATATATATATATATAACCATTTCTAGGATCTTTGTACAAAAAGAGAAAATAAAATAAAGAAAAATGATTGATATATGATATGAACAACCTATCAAACCATGATAATGATACAAGGCTTTGTTTAACCAGTTTAGTCCAATCGGACCTGAGGTAGTCAAGCCATAATACCAAAATCAGACTTTCGTTAGAAAGTTTTTGTTCAAGGGCAGTTCAATCAAAATACCAAACAACAAAAGAAAAATGGTACGTGGCGTTGTTAAACCTATTAGTCCAGTTATCAAACTGTAAACAGTCTGATCCCGTTCGGACCCAAGGTATTCCAGCCTATATACCATTAATTCAAAATTAAAAATTATTTTTATGATCTTTAGATTTAAATCATCGAAGAAAAGGAATTTTACATAATAAAATTTTTATTCAATTAATTCAATCGGTAACAGCCATATGCCCTCAAACGCCTATCTTCGGCAACACGGGCTTTGCCAAGAGCCGACACAGAATTAATCAAAATCAAATTTTATTATAACCTTTATCCATAATTTAATTCTTTCAATCGTTTTTTAAAAGATTTTTTCTATATCATATTAGTATATATTTATAATATATGATATAAAACCATGATTTAAGGTATTAAGGCATCTTAGTGTAGTTTAACGAATAATTTAGCCTTCCATTGAGGCTAAATGATACAAAGGATAAATATTTAAAAACAAAATTAAAAACTTACTTTAACAGAAGAGAGTCGTACAACAAACTTCAATCTTTTATTTCGTAGAATATTTTACAGTAGAGGGGAATTACAAGAGAGAAGGGAGAGAGAGTACAAGAGAGCGTAAAGTAAAGCACACCTGAAGCATATGAGCTTCATTACATTAAATAGAAAGAAAAAGTGAAGTACAATAATTAAAGTAAAGAAAATTTTTCTTCATTGCACTTCACTTGTCGAGGAATCTTGCCAGCTATTTGGCCAAGAAAGTCTTTGTTCTTATCCTTAGCTTTATAAAAGCTTAGGATAACTAATTTTTCATCGTGGACGTCACGATCAACTTTGTTTAAAAGAAGCTTTGATTTTGAGTGCTTCTTTGGCTTTATTTTCCTTGATTTCTTCACGGGTTTTGGCGATTTCTGCCACCTTTTCTTTAATAATGGCAATTTCCTGTCCCATGAGGTCGACAACATTATCTCCCATTTCTTCGATAATAATGTTATCCGGATCTTCCGGATCTTGTCCTTCACCAGCAAGGCAAAAGTCCTCATCATCTTCATTTTGCGATGATGTTCCCATGGAGATATCACCAATGTCCATTCCAAAATTTTTTGCAATATCTTTCTTCATTTCTTCGAAGTAAACATCGATGATTTCATTGGGTTTCATCTTTCCCTTTTGTAAATTAATCCTTTGAGAAATCATCTCAAAAGGACTAGGAGATTCTCTTTGTTCACGATTATTAATTCCATTTTTATAGAGAGAAATTTTCTCTTCGATTTTATCAATCGTCTGCTGGCTTTCATATTCACCAGTGGCTGTTTTTCTTATCATTTTTTTCCAAAACTTTATATAAAAGTTTCTTTTTAAACATGGAATTTTTTGTTGGGTATAACCCACTTCTGGAGTCCATCTCCAAATCCAAGGAATACTAAATTCAATATAAAAATGTAAAGAAGCCATTCCTTCAATACATTCTTTTTTATGTTCCGTTTCTATAAGAATCGGAGAAACTTTAACCCATTCTTGATATAATCCAAAAAAGGGTTCTTTAAGGATTTCAATTGTAGCTCCATAAGAAAGCCACCACTGATAAAACCAATTTGGAATTTCGGACTTATATACATCCGCACAAATTTTTATCCACCAAGAATGTTTTTTGCTTTCATTCTGGTATAAAAGTACTTTATAAAAAGCATCGATATAATCGTAATAATTAAATTTAATAAGAGTTTTTAACTCAGGATGGAAATATTCTCTGTCTTTTAATGGGTGAATAGCCCATTTTTCGGGTGAAATAATTTGTTTAAAAATAATTTTACTAAAGGTATAACCTTTTTTCAAAGCAATTGGGGAATTTCCCGCATTGAAATGTTCAATGTCACATGTTCCCGTAGACTTAAGAATATTTTCATAAGTATCACGGTTTTTTAAAAAAGTAGCAGCATATGATGCTCTGTCTAAATACCTTGACATTAAAGTCCAAGGTTCATCAGACCATTTTAAATCTTTAAATTCGAGTAATATAATTACCTCGGTATGAGAAATTTTCTCATAATCAACTCATCTTCTTCTTCCGCAATTATTTTGCGTAAGATGTTCCTTCAGCAGATTTTGCTTTCTGCTTCTTATATTCAAGAAATTCTCTGAATTCGTCACTGCTCAAGGTATTACTTGAAGATGCTGATAGATTTTCTTTTACCAGCTTTATATTGCCCATTTGAGCAATAACATTTTTACCACCTCTTCCACCTCTATTAGAGGGGAAATTTCTCCCATATTGGGACATATCTGCAAAATTCATGAAAGATATTCACGAGTAAGATAATCAGGAAGACTATTATCACTTCCCTTTTTATAAATAATTTCAAAATCAAATGGGGCTAAATGAGCCTGCCATCTCGCAAACATTTGTTTGGAGACATCATGATTGAAATCTTTCTGGAACATGAATTTAGCAGCTTGACAATCAGTTTTATTAAAAACTTTTGATTATATAAATCATCCTGAAATTTAAGAACACATTTAACTATAGCAAGTACTTCTCTAGCTATAGTAGCATAATTTTTCTGAGCAGTATTCCATTTTCCCGAATGGAATCTAACTAAATATTCTTTCTTATTTTCTGGAGAAACTTGTTTTAAGATCCCTCCAAAACCTAAGTCTGAGGCATCAGTTTCAATAGTTTTTTGCCAATTAGAATTAGCAAGCATTTAAACATGGTAAATGCGTAACTTTATTTTTAATTTTTTTAACTGCTTCAGTGTGACTATTTGTCCACTGACAAGGAATCTTTTTTAATCTATCATATAAGATAGATGTATCAATAGCAAGATTTTTGTAATAAGGAGAAATATAATTTAAGCTTCCTAAAAATCTTTGAAGCTGAGTTTTATCTAAAATTTGATCTGGAAATTTTGATGCAAACTCAATACTTCTATTAATTGGATTAATATTTCCTTTTTCAATATTATGACCCAAAAATCTAATTTTAGTTTGAAATAAAACCATTTTTGGACTTGATATAACTAATCCATTTTGAATAACAATTTTCTTGAATATATCAAGATGTTTAAAATGTGTTTCAATATCTTTTGAAAATATCAAAATACATCAATATAAACGATAATAAAATTACTATAAGGAATAAAAATATCGTTCATAATATTTTGAAATTCAGAAGGAGCGTTTTTCAAACCAAAAGGCATAACGTTCCATTCAAATTGACCAATTGGGACTGTAAAAGCAGTTTTATATCTATCTTTTTCAGCCACTTGTATTTGCCAAAATCCTGATTTTAAATCAATTTTGAAAAGATTATTGCATCGAATAATCGATCTAAAAGATCTTTTTATTAGGAATAGGATACCTAATCCATTTTAAAACTTTATTCAGGGGTTTATAATTAATAACTAACCTAGGTGCTCCCCTTTCCTTTTCTGCCGCATTATTGACATAAAAGGCTGTACACGACCAAGGTGATTTAGAAGGTTTTATTAAACCTTTTTGTAAAAGAGAAGTTATTTCTTTTTTACATAATTCTAATAATTCGGAATTCATCTGACAAGGACGAGCTTTAGTGGGAATATTTTTCTCACTAAAATCATCTTCATAAGGCAAAGAAACTATATGCTTTCTTCTATTCCAAAAGGCATTAGGAAGATCGTTACATATTTGTAACGAAAATTCATTATGTAATAATTTAATTTTTTCTTGTAACTTAGGATTTTGAAGTTTATCTTCAATCGTAAGTATATTAATTTCTTGCTTTAGGTAATTTACCTGTTTTTCTTTTGCTTTTATAAGAATAGAATCCTTAATTTCATTAAGAATTCTAGTAAAAGGTTCAGTTATGAATTCAAAGTAAACTTCTTTGTTATCGAAGTTACCTTTAAATCCATGTTCATTTATATTTTGGATAGGAAATATTTTTCTAAGGAACGGAGTACCAAGAATTACTTGGTTTGTAATATTCTTGACCAACAAGAATGAAGTAGGAATGCAGACCTTATTTTTACAAATAAAGGCCTTAGGAATTTTATAATTAATTTGAAGTTTTTCTCCGCTTGCAGAGCTAAGAGAATGAGCTGTTTTATGAAAATATTGAGTAGGAATTATTCCTTCCTGAATACAATTTAAATCTGCTCCACTATCAATTAGTGCAATCAGATTCTTTTGGAAATTTCCGTCTATAAGTAAAGATATTTTTACAAGCCATTTTTGAGAAGTAATAACTTCCAATGTTGAAAGAAAATTATCTTCTTGAATATTTTCAGAAATACTAGCAAAATCTTTATTAACTTCAAATTCGTTAACAATTTCTTTTCCTTTTTCTAATTTAGAAAATCTTCTTTCTAAATCTATATGGCTTAATTTTAAATGTTTAATTTCATCTTTTAAATTTGAAATTTCAATTGTTAAATCTTTAATATTAACGATTGATTCATTTTTGTTTAATTGATTTTTATTACGAAGTAATCTCATTACTTCGGCCATACTATAAGGTTCAGATTTAGTTAATTTAGTTTAGGATAACTTCTTTTGAAGTTTCTTCCTCTTTTTGAATTAATCTTTTAATTATATGATTTTTAAATCTGGATCTTCTGTTTCTTTTAACATTTCAAGAAGATTATTATCAAGAACATTTAATTCTAATTCTTGAAATTGAGATATAATTTGATATAAATTATCTTCTGGTTCAGATTCTGAATTTTTTTACATTTTTAGAACAAGATTGTCCTATTTGACAGTTTGACATTCTTCAAATTCTTCTGAAGAAACTTCTTCAATGAAATTATTTTCATTTTCTGAAAAATCTTATTCACTTTCAGATATATCAGATTCTAATAAAATTTTGATAGTGATTCTTTTAATTCGTTATCAATTTCTAAATTATTAATTTTCCTTTTGGTCCAGCAAGTTTTTGCTTTATGACCAATTTTTCCGCATTTTCTGCAGATAATTGGAGGAAAATTTTTTCTATAGTGATAGTCTTTTTGTCTTTTGAGAGGTTTTGTCTCTCCTTTTTGATTTTCGATATTTTCTCCTTTCATATTGTTTAGGGGAATATTTTTTAGGTTTATATTCTTTACGAGGTTTATTCGTAGAAGGATTTTCTAAACCAAATTGACTACAAAATTCTCCTAATTGTTTTTTCTCATCTAGAGAATGTCTCTTAAGTTGTTTATTTAGCTTTATTTCATTGCATAAAGCTAAACCTTCCTGTATACAGGTTCCTATTAATCTACCGTAAGTATATGAATTATAATCAATACTGGATTCTCCATTTCTAAGAGTTTTCTTAACTCTTTCAGCAAATAAGAAAGGAAGACCATCAATAAATTTGGATTTCCAATGAGTGCTATTTGACTCAGGAAGTTCCATGACTCTGCTAAGGAAAGTATCCTTATACCATCTAAATGATGTGAGGGTTTTACACCTAAGATTTTGAAGCAGAGTCCTAACATTTTCGGAATTATCAGACCATCGGCCTGTAAAATGTTCTACAATGTTTATACATAGAGTATAAACAGCATTTTCAATAATTGCATCATTTTCCTCCTTTACAGTAAGGAAAATACTTTCACGGTCTGGCTGAGATAAAATAATTATCCCACCAACCTTTCAACTGACCAGTAAAGCCAGCGACAAGCATTTGAGCTATAGTTTTGTCTGTATTACCTTGAGATTTACAGACTGTACTATACATCATCATTCTATGAACCATACCGAAAGTTTGTCTTTCCGTATAGCCATCTAAATTCCATTCATAAATACAATGACCATTATATGAATTATTAATAGTAAGATCATGTTCTTCAATTAGAACATCTTGAGGAGTTGGTCTTGGGTAATAATATTTAGTTTGAATTGGTTTACTAGCAAATTTTGAGGAATTTCTTATTTTATTTATTTCTTCAGTGAAAGTATTATGAAAATTATCAGAATTTTCAAGCTGATTTTCAAATTCTTCACTTTAAAGTATTAAGCTTTAGATTTTTAAGCTTATTTTCAATCAAATCTTCAATTTGAGTAATCGATTTTAATTTAAAATCAACAATCTCAGGAGGAGGTTGAATACTGGTAGAAGCTATATTAGCTATTTTAATATCACTTGTATTCTTATCTTTATTCATTAAAAGATAATTTTTTATGTCTTTAATGGAAAGAAATATTTCTTCTATATTTTTCTTTAATAAAGAAATTTGTTCTCCTAAAACAATAACATACATATTCGTATAGTTTTGTTGTTTTAAAAGACCATTAATGTGATTTACAGTAACTGTAAGGGTTTCGTTTTCAAATAATTTTTGAAAAGCATTATAATAGCGAATTTCATTATCTTTTTCAATTTGAAAATTGCTTTGAGGAGGATATATTGACTTCATATTTTTCCTGTTGAAAGTTTATAATTTCTTTCAAGAACTGAAATCATATTTTTAAAATAATTTGTCAAAAACCAAGGAATAAAAGGTAATTTTTCATTTCTTTTTGACAAATCATTATAAAAATTTGTTTTGAATTATAATTTTATCCTCGTTATTAAAGCTTTCAAAAACCATTTTCGAAAGAGTTCCCATTTGTGTAAATTAAATTCTTTTTGAATTTCTTTCTTGCCGGAGAACCCGGACTAAAATCAAATTTGGGTTTTAAATCCATTAAACACAAAATTCCATTTCTGACTCGGTTATTTCCTCATCTTTATTTTTAGAAATTCCATGAACTATATTATCAGAATTAATTCTTAATTCTTCTACCCTATTTTGTAGGTAATCGTTAGAGATTGATTCTCTAACCTGAGAAGTCAAAGCTCTAGAAGGAGATCTTATCATATAATCACATGGAGATATATGATAATGAGAAGAGGCTGATCTAGTCATTCTAGATCTAGGAGTTCTAAAATCAATAGATTTGCGACTTTGATCAAACTGTATTTGAACAGTTCCATCAGTAGATTGTATTATTTGAGTGGGATTATGTTGTATTTTGGGCTGAAGAGGCATGGCTCTTTCAATTGTCCAATTTTCTGGAAATTGTATTTCTTCCCATTTTATAGATCTACGAGTTGTAATATTAGATCTACTAAAATTGGTTTCTAGAATAGTTTCGTTGATAGGTTTATCAACAATTTTACATTGAGGATTAAGCGCATATAAAGGCTTATAATAAATTCTATAACAAATACATATTACTTCCGAACCCGGAGCGTAATTATATCCGTGAGTTTTGACATTTAATGTCAGAGCATCTAATATATTGACATCAGTCAAAGATAGTTGGAGATTTGGATAAACATTAAAATAAACTGGACCATGTGCCAGACTTGATTGGATTATTCCATAAGGGATTGTTTCCAATCGAGATTTCTACCGTCTCTAAGAGCTGCTATAAAGCTCTCTGGTAAACCTTCTAAGGTCAATGGCTTAAAGGCAACCTGAACTAATCCTATATGGATAAACTTATGATTCAATCTATATTTATCTAAGTCTCTATTACTTAGAAGTCTAATAACCATCTCTTCGTTGTTGAGAGAAATAGTTTCTTCGGTAGTTTTGACTACCTGTTTTAAACCTAATTTTTCAAAAGTTCCTAATTCATAAATTATTTTATAATCTATCTTAGGAATTGTCCAACGATTTAATTTTTCTAAATCTTGAGGAACATCATATTCCTCTTCAATACTATTTTTAGCAGTATCTTTTCTTCGCATCAAATTCATGAGAATATAACGTTAAACTACACCGTAACTTCTTAATACCCCCACCATGGCTCTGATACCATTTCTATATAATATATATATATATATTATATATAGTTTTTTTTGTTTTTTATTATTGCTTATAATACCCACAATTTCACCTCAACGACGATTACAACTTTGCAACTTACAAGAAAGGACAAATATTTGTTAGTATTACTCATTGACGAAATGACGACCACTTGCGCAAATAGTCGATGGTTCGTTAATAAAAGACACGTTTCTCAACACACATTTCAATTACGAAATTGATGATGTGCTTTATCTTTTATCAAAGTATAAATACTGGGAATAAATACAATAATATCACGAACGCCTCGCATTAAATTTAGAGAAGAAAATCAAAACATAAATATTATTCAATCCTTCGTTTTCTATTTATAGTAACATAGTTTCCTAAAAAATAAATAATTGAAGTCGAGGTACAATGAATTGTTGAAGCTATGGCAAGAAAAAGATGAATTTTTTGCAGTTGCCCGAAGATTTACGAAACGTGGCAACTAGCGAGGTCTTTTCGGTGCTGAGGTGCTAACACATGCAAAATGCCACGTAAAAATAAAATTATTTTAGTTATTTTAGAATATTATCACTCTCTTCTAAGCTTTGGTTTGAGCGACAAGCAAAGGTTGGTAATTTTGGATCCAAGACAACCCCAACAACCCGCAATATTTTAGCATATTATCTGTTTTGTCCTTTAGGGTTCCATCAATAAATGCAAATAGTCAATATCGATATACATACTCATATACTATATTAGTAAGAATGATAAATTTTTATTAAACTAGTTTTTAGAAAGTTTGATACTCGAGACACTCGCGAATCCTATATAAAATAGCTAAATTCATCAAGATATAGTGTGTATTAATTACAATTAATGCATTCACTAGCTAGTTTGCTAGGGTTTATTAACGACAAAGTAAACAAGCAACAAGTTGCAAATTTTAAATTAAGCAAAATAATGTCGGTCATATCAGAATCTTAGGAGGCAGTATTAGCTGTAATGCTGATAATATGTACCTTTATCCCTTTTTCTTTGACAAATCAATGAATTTGATTTGATTTATCGGGTTTTGTTTTAAATTAAGAACCAAAAGATATTATTTTATTATTTTTTCGGACTGAACACTTATTGACCTTAATTTGAAATAAAGTAATTTGGCTTTTATGGACAATGCGATTGTCGTCGTCTTCCTCGAAGCATCATTTCACGGAATGGTTAGAGGAAAACATTTTTTGAATAAAATACTCTCCATCTCTCAATGGATTATATAATACTAGCTAACGTGCACCCCCGATGTGGGTGCAACAATGAAAGTTGTGGCAGTTATTTGTTTTTTAATGCATTTTCATAAGTTCTTAAATGAGCATCAATACAACGGTTGAATTTTTTTTTTTTATAGAAAATTGGGTCAGTTATTAATATTGTTTCATCGAATCATGCGCCATTTACTTTCACCGGCGAGTTACTATTCATCTAAGCATGTGTCAGTTACTTTTTTAGATCATGACGTGGGTCGGTTTTTTCTTCTCTGTAATAGACGCATGTGAGTAACTACCGAATAGGCTTCAATTTTTGTGTAATTGATACACCAAATTGAATTAAAATTGGCAGTTTTTAAATGGGGCTGAGGATTAATGTAAGAGTATATATATAACACCCACCATTAGTGTGTTTTCTTTTGTTCTAACTTCTATCTATAAAACCGGAACGGTCCTATGTCTCACTTTATTATCCTACTTTTTGTCCCAAGCTAAGTTTTCCAATAATATCCCCCACTCTATCCATTTATCATACTCAATCACTGTTGATTATTGCTTACTGCTTTCCTCTCTCGTGGTTGATTTCATCTTGTAAAATGCAGCAAACTCAAAAAATATTGATTGATGCACTAGTCGAGGCACGTGATACATGCTCTCTTGAAGACGAAATTACTCCGTTAATACCCACGGTTTACGCAGGGCCGATCCTAACAATAAGTGGGCCCCTGAGCAACTTTAATTTTTTTCGATCTATTTAGTGGGCCCCAGAGCGAAATACAGAAAAGGCCCAATTTATAGCATAATTTTGGGTTTGTTTAATAACATATGTTGGACATGGGCTTCTTTTTGAAAATTAATGTATATAGACTAAACTTAACCTTGTATTATACAATAAAATTGGGCCCCTATTGGAACAGGGTCCAGGGCGGTCGCCCCTTTCGCCCTCCCTCATGGCCGGCCCTGTGTTTACGGTAAACGCCTCCGAGATACAACTTGTTGGAATATAGCGGTATCTCAAATACGCCAAACTTCGGCGAACAATATTCTTGCTTTGGGACTAACTAGAACACAAAAGATATGAGTGAAATGCGCAGAATTTTTGAATGCTTTGTTTGAATGATATTTAATGCTAACTCATGTGGGGTATTTATAGGTGTATGTTTTCATTACCAAGAGAAGTGTCCTTTTGCATGTGTCTACTCATAAAGAAATGCATCTTTATGCTAAGGAATTATTAAATACCTTTTGATTAATTAGTACACTTTTTCAAATGTACCTCTAAATTATTTCATTCACACATTTTCCAACAATCACATGCGCGGACACGTGAATAAATTTAATATCAAGAGTTTCTGAAATCGGGAATAATATACGTCATTTTAAATCAGTACTAACATGGTCACCGAAATTGAACATCCCTAATTTAATTACATTATTGACCTTTAGATTAATTCAAGGAGTAGATCGAACTCTATCATTATAAAGGCTTTTTAAATAAAATAATGCAATTTTAACAAAATTTAATAAAATGGGATAATTTCGATCGAAATTAATAAAATAGGACCAAACGCATTCATTAAATGCGACGTCGCGGCCAATAGCCGCGACGATGACGTGGCACGAAAAAAATGCGTTCATTAAATGTTTGTTTTATTTTTTATTTTTTTTATTTTTTATTTCTTTTATTTAATGTTCACTTCTTCTTTTTTTTTCTTGTTTTATTTTAATTTATTTTATATTTATTAATTATAAAACCCACCAAATCATAAAATTAACGTTATTTCATGTGATTTACATAATAAAAATCAATAACGCAACTAGTGTTTGTTTCGCGACGATTAAAATATTCTTTTTATTTTTATATATTAAAAAATACTTAAATTGGAATAAATCTGAAGTGGTATCACAGACCCATGATGTGGTATCACAGATCCATAAAGTGGTACCACAGACCCATGAACTGTTATTTCAGACCAATGAACTGTTAGTGCAGAGTAATGAAGTGGTATGAGGGAGTCATGAAGTGTTTCTGAAGAAAATGGGGCTCACCTTTAATTGTTTTCAATAGATATCTTTTCAAAGTTTTTTTAAACTTATTCAAATTAAGTATGTTTCAATTTATAATAATAAAAAGGAAATTTTGATTATCGAAAAATATATGATATGCATATCATTTTAATCGTTGCGAAACAGACAATAATTAGATGTATTTATCGATTTTTATTATGTAAATCCCATGAAATAACGATGATTTTGTAATTTGATGGATTTTATAAATAATAAATATAAAATAAGTAAAAACATTTTAAAAAAAGTGTACAACGCCCCTAATGGGGGCGACGACACAAACAAAAGAAATAAAAAAAAATAAAAAACAACCATAGATGCGGCGTCGCGCCCATTAGGCGTGACGGCCTTTGTTGGGCCTTTAACGGGCCAAACGCATTTTTTTATTCGTGCCACATCATTGTCGCGGCTAATGTCGCCGCTGGGTCGCACCGATTTGGCTGGGGTTGAACCGCATGGGGTGAAAGGGTACCTATTTGAAAAGGGGTCCAAAAGTTGTGTCTATTCGCGAAATGACCCTGGTCAAAAGGTCAAAGGTTGTCAGATAGCCCAACATTTGCAGCTATCGCAGATTGACCCCAGCAACCTTTGGAAAGCTATATATAAACCCCTAACGAGTTTGGAAATTCATTCAATCACACCCAAAGCATTCTTGAGTTAATCCATGCTAGTCCAAATTAATAATAAAGCAAGAAAGGCTCGAGTCTTTAGTAGATTCGCTCGATAATTTCGTTACGGTGTGCGACGTTTCGAAATTCCTGAAGTCGTTGTATCTTCGGGACGTATTGCGACAATCCGAGGCACTGAAATACGGGGCAATAACGTCTTACGGAAAGCGTAAGACGTACGTGCCTCAACTTCGACGTAGTAAGCCGAAACTCTGTTCGAGTTTTACGAGCGCCACTGACCAGACGCCCTTCACCGGTACGAACACAACTTAAGTAATTGCAATCCATGCATGCAAATATTTTGAGGATACGTCCAACGGCGTCGGGGTTGCTTATAATGTATAAATCCTACATGGTAGTTTCAGAACTCCCAAGTTATGGAGTTGCAGAGGACACTAGCTTTCAAAATTAAATCACTTAAAACCTAATTAGATTTTCCGCACAATGTCCTTCAACACTTCAATTTTAAAATTTAGTATCCTTCAATTATAATTATGTGAACTGATTGTCTACAGTCACCCCATAACTTATGGAAAATAAAGGCAGTTGAGCCAAACTAAAAGGAAAACTATAAATGTTACCTGCTAAATATAGTAAATATATTATACAGTAGAGCGTGAAGATCACATGCATTATCATAGATGTTTATGTCATATTCACGTGAGCTTCGAACGTTGATTGTTGACCCTCCTCATAAAACACCATTGTGATTGTGCAAATCTAATTTAAAGATGATGCAATACTTATCTTAGTCATATACCAGTCATTTAATTTCCCTCCATAATTGATATAAGTACATCGCTTTGTATTATTTTAATCTACGAAAAAAATGGGTATTTTTAATTAAATAAACAAAAAAATAATAAGCATTAAAAAAATAAATCGATACAAAAGTATTAATAAAATAGCAAACTTCGTAATCCGGGAATACGAGTTAGCTTAGAATACGAGTTACGTTGGCCCGCTGACCCGCTGACCGTGACATGGCAACGTGAGAATACGAGTTATTAACTCGTATTATGAGAATATGAGTTACGTAGAGGCCGACCAACCTGCATGATCATGCATCGTGCCATACAGCGTGTCGGCAATAATTCAAGCAACTCGTAATCTGAGAATACGATCAATGTACTCGCGGATGGTGCGTACGTTCCAATTCGTCGACGTGGAAAAATCAAAGAGTGAATTCCACCTGTCAAATGCTTATAAATGTAAGAATGAAAAAAAAATTCGCAACTTTCGCAAGAACAACCATACCTCGCAGCATGTGGAGGGCCCGGTAAGACTATCCCGTCGACTGTTCGGGGCTCCATCGTGATACGATTATCACCCCATACTGGCTGAAATGGCAAAATCCCCACATATGCCCATGCCTAAAACAAATCCCTTGTGATAAATAAATATTTAATATAACTATAAATTTAATCAAATTTTTATATAAATTACCTGCAACAGCCGTAGGGGTCCACCTATATTTAGCTTTTTCGCCTCGCATGTCGAACAAAGCTCTCTGTATGAATGCCAGCACCGCACTACCCCAACTAAACGTGCTCACCTCCTCAAATATCCTCCAACAGCTGAAGGTAAGTCAACGATACGGTGCTGGCACTACAATCGGGGAACATCACGGCACCGAAGAGAAGCATCGCATAACCCCGTGATGACCACTCGACCTCTTCTTCGTCACTATCATCCGAAATGGGATGGACCAACAACCAACTGGCTAACGACTTCATCGATAGCGATGACCTCTTACTTTTATCAGCAGGCGGTCTAAAACCTGGCAACCGCTCGCATTCGTCCATTCACTGTGTGGCCGTCCTCGAATAGATCACACAGGAGACACAACTACCATCTACAGGCAACCCCCACAGATACCTACGTCCTGTAAGGTAACAGTCGCCTCCCCAACAAAAAAAATAAGACGTATGGGTCTCCTTCCTCCAACACTCTACCATTGCTGTAATCAAATGAGGGTCAACCCTCTGCGACATACAGCTGTAGACGCTGTATAGACCCATATCGTTCAACTTTCCTAATAAGCGACCGTGTAAGATATTCGGTGCTTCTCTAGTACCCCACACTACATTCTCTAACGCCCTAACCCTAATTGTTCTACTATCGTCTGTCTCATCTAACAACAAATCCGTACTGCGGTGATTCGACTGCATCGTCAACACTGAACTATCAAAAGGCACAGAATTCAAATCCACTCTACAGTTAAAAAAACGACAACAAACAAATCAACAATAAAAATAGCAATTGATAATGATGAAATTAACACAACGGGCATATTTCGGATATAAACGGGGTCGCTAACCGTAGTCATCGCGAGGTGGCATTCGCGGCGGTGGAGCTCTTCGAGGCGGCGGTCGAAGCGACGGAGGTCGTCGAGGCGGCGGGAACAGCCGGCGGTGGGTCATGGGCAGGCGGGTAGAGGCAATGGCGGTTTGCGGGGGGTCGCGGCGGAGGACGTCGACGTGCGGGGGGCGCGGGTGGAGGACTTCTACGTGCTGGGTAAGGGGGTGGGTGGGTGGCGGCGCACAGGCAGCGCGCGGCAGCGGGTCGCATGGCGGCGGGCAGAGGTGGCGGCGGCGGGTCGCAGTGACGTTCTCAAATGGGCGGCGGCGTGCAGGCAGGGACGGAGGACGTCCTCTTCGTCGTCGGTCGTCTTCGTCTTCATCGTCATCTGCGCCGTAGGATTTTTTAAAAATAGATCTAATTCGTATGCTCAGTACGATGTTTCGTATCCCGGGAGTACGAGTTACTCCACGTCACGTGCTCGCCAGCGCGGATAACTAACTTGTATACTCGTAATACGAGTTACTTAATTCGTCATCTGGGAAGACGAAGTTCTCTATTTTGTTAATACTTTCTACTTCATGTTTATTTTGTTAATGATTAGTTTTTAATTATTTAATTAAAAATACCGAAAATGGTAAGTAATAATGAAGCAACCATGGCGACAGCTCAGATCAATAGACGTGCATGCATTCTAGTGCAATTGGCTGTAGATCTTGTCATATTTTGTTGAATCAACACACGACAGCGTGATATTGATCTTTAATTTGGCTTTTTAAATAAAATAATGCAATTTTAATCAAAAAATTTAATAAAAAGCGGTTATTTCGTCCGAAATTAATAAAATAGGGCAAAACGGGTTCATCAAATGCGACCCCAACGGGTCCAGCCACGTCGCTTCGCCTAGTCAGCGCCACGTTGCCCTGTGTCGCTTACGTGTCAGCACGTTGTCTTCTCATGCCCACGTGTCATCGCCACGTCATCAACCCCGCCATGTCACAAGGACTTCCATATCACCGCCACATGGAGCTGTATTAGTCGACACGTCATCTCCGGTGCCACGTCATCATCAATGCACGTCACCGGAGCATAACTTTAATTCCGGGTTTGGGCTTGGGCTAGCAGGCCGCGCGCGAGCACGGGCCGGGCTCAGCCGTGGGCCATTGAGCCCACCTCTTAAGCCCACCACTTGTTTGATGAGTAGTGATGGGTGTCTATATATTGGTGGAAAAAGTTGAGGTGTTTTTCCAACGTGGGACATTTGATCCCTTCCTTTACACCCTATCAATCCACATTATGTTATTGGGCTGATTTCAATAATTAATTTCTCATTCAACCGATATCGGTTTTGAGCGTATTGATATTCGTTAGATTCCCCTCGAAACGTAGATTCATAATCTTTCGATGATTTCTCATTTCGGTGACCGATGGCTTCTCGATTTAATTAAATCCGTTCTAGCTTTTTATTAATGGCTTAAAACCCAACAAGTTGGGTGTCATGAAAGTGACACAGCCCTAACTTGTAATGATTGAAAGTCTTAGCCCAATGATACTATATGATTGATATTCCCCGTAAATCTATTTTATATCTAAGAACGATCACTGAGTTCCTCGTAATGAGCAAATCTTGAACGGATAGCTAAGCTTATAACAAGTCATAAGCGCATATATTGAAATAATTAAACACGTCAAACTTGGCATGAATTTCAAGGCAGAAATAAAATATAATAGCCATGTGCCAACACAACTTGAATCTTGGCATAAATATAAAAGGAAAATAATATAGAGAATTAGGCATGCACAACCATGGTGCATTTGTCTATTGGTAAACATAGCCTTGGCATTGCTATAAATAGGCTACGAGGCATTGAGCTAAATGTATCACACTAGAGCCAAAAAACGGTATGTGCTCCGACTATAAAGAGAGATTGCGAGTGTTTTCCCCTTTATAGATTGAGAGGTTGTAACCCCTGCTTTTACCCTATAATAAATTTCTACCTCACCCGTGGCTTTTCCCCGATTAGAAAGGGGACGTATTCCCATGTCCATTTTATCCTCTCTGACATTTCCAATATTATTACGCTGTCCATTTCGCAACAAGTGGTATCAGAGACAGCCCTGATTCATATTCCGATTATGCTCTATGGTTGCAGCTTCGTATGATCTTCCGCATCAGAAAGGATATCGAAAAGGTTTATCGTTATGGAAGAGTTTTTTGGCAAGTCGATACACTGTGTAAGTAAGTTCGGACTGTTGAATTTCTGCGACGATAGCAAGGGGAAAAATGACATCTAAAAATGAAATTGAGAAATTCAACGGGAGGAATTGTAGAAAATAAAGGATAAAAAGCAATTTTACAGAAAGGAAATTGTCTGGAGGCAATGCCAAATGGAAGAAGATAGACAGGAGGGCCATCACCCATATTCATCTGACATTAGCAGACGACATATTATCACGCGTTCAAGAGAAAACCAGTGTGAAAGTAATTTGGGACCATCTTGAGAAGTTGAGTCAAGTCACTCCACAGTCGAATTTTCCTGGAAAGAAATTATACCATCTACGAATGGAAGAATCTTCTTCATGGACCGAACATATCAACATGTTGAATACTCTGTTCTCTCAACTAAAGACTTGGACTACAAAAATAGAGCCAAGTGAATGTGTTGAGCTTCTACTACAAAGCTTGCCCGACTCTTGCCATCAACTCGTCATCAATCTGAGCAACAACCAAGCTGGGGGAAACTTACCTTCGATAATATTGCAGCTGCGGTTCTCGGAAAAGAAAGTCGGCACATAACAAAGAAGACAAGTTGATAATGTCCCAATAGGCAGAAGCGTTGACAATGACGAAGGCAAGATCATGAGCACGCGGTCCAAACGTGACGAAAGCAGACAAGCCCGGAGAGTCTAGTCCAAGTGGAGTTCTTAGCCAATACATGTCCAATCATGGCCTGGAGCACTATAATGTTGTTGAGAGGATTCTAGATATAATAAGGGAACCTCTTATCTCGCGTTATGTTATGAATGTACTAATTTTTTTGTCCATGATTTTGTTGATGTCGATTATGCAGGTGAACTTGATAAAACAGATTCACAACAGGATATGTGTTCAATCTTGCTGGCGGAGCCGTAAGCTGGCTTTCAAAACTGCAGTATTGTTGTAACGTCAACAATGAAAGTAGAATATGTCGCAGCTACGCAAGCCAGTAAAGTGGCAATAATTGAAGACGTGGCTGGAAGAACTCTACCACAAACAGGAAAAATATTGTTCTATATTGTGATAGTCAGAGTGCACTGCAGACATCTTGCAAGGAATCCAGCATATCATTCAAGAACCAAACCTAGTACTTGAAATAAGTCCTAGAGCATTATATATGCCATGTTCTTGTCATAGTCTTAATCTCACACTTAGTGATATAGCACATTATTGTGTTAAAGCTAAATCATTCTTTGGTGTTGTTCAGCGAATATATGTATTGTTTTCTAGTTCTCCAAACAGATGGAAAATTTTACTTAATAACGTTCTGAGTTTAACTGTGAAATCTTTGTGTAATACGCGTTGGGAGAGTAGAATTAAAAGTGTCAAAGCAGTTAGATATCAAGCTCCTCAATAAGTTCTGCTTTGTTACAATTGTGCACATCTTGCAATGACGCCTTATCAACTAGCGAAGCGCAAAGTTTGGTGGGTGCACTTGAAGTTTTAAAATTTTACATGGTATGGTCATTTGGTATGATATCTTATTTACCATTAACATGGTGTGTTAGGAAATATTTATTGTGTTCAATTAATTATTTTATCTTAGCTTTGTAATTCATCTTAATCTAGGACCCAATTGTAAATATATCCGACTTGTGGATATATTAGTTATATTGGGCCCAATAGCCCATTAGGGCTTATGTATAAATACCCTAAACACATCAGTGTTTAGGGTTGCTGATTCATAATTGAGTTGACGATTTTTCTGAAGAACTCGCGCGCGCTCTCGTTCCAACTCTACAATTCGTCTATCGGTATTACTTCTTTATTGCTTCCGTAATTCATCGTATCAGGTAATACTAATCTAGTGAATCAGTACAAGATTGGATAAAATCGGCCTAACAAGTGGTATCAGAGCCGAAATCGTGGATCAAACTCATCGAAGTTCATCGAGTTTATTATTCGCTGTTTCTATCTTTTTCTCGAAATTCTATCAATCTCTTCTCATCCAATTTCCCAGATTTTTCTCGGCTCATGGAGATTGCATAGGTGTATTTTTGCTTTTCCTTAATTCTTGATCGAATTTTTTTTCAGCCGAAGAACAGATTGTGACGACGAAGAGAATTTTTCTTTGAGATCTCGAGATCTTTTATCCTAAGCTTGCCTCGACATTTTACTAAGTGATAAGCTTCTCGACATTTGAACTCGACATTTTAGTAAGTTATAAGATCTCGACATTTTAAACTCGACATTCTAAGAATCTCGACAACAGATCTCGATATACATTTTATTAGTTCGAATTCTTCCCACTTTCTCGACATCATTAGCTGATATAAAAAAAAAATAAAAAAGGGATCTCGACACAACTTAAGAATCTCGAATTAAAATCACTATGCACACATATCGAAAACCATCATCAGCATAATAATCACATTTTGTAATCATTACTTCATTATCACTCTTCGAATACTTTTTTTCTTCCTCGACATTTGAAAACATCTCGACATCTTCTTTAATTGAAATTCTACGCTTTCAAAGATTCTCGAACATGTTCAAAGCCTCTCAACATTTTCATCGAACTCGACATTCTGCCCGGCTCTAAATCCAAATCTTGAGGTTCTCGACATAGTTCTCGAAATTTATATTAAATTTCTCCTTTGTGCTACTCGACATATTTCTAGAAAATTGCCTTAATCGCAATTCTGTATTTCTCAATATCATTGTCGAAATTTGCCTCGATATCATTGTCGAAATTTGCCTCAGTTCTTAAAACTGTCATTTCTCGAGGTTCATCATCCTATCCATCTCGACATCCTATCCATCTCGACATCCTCTTCTCAAGGTTAAAGATCTCGACATCCTCCTCTCTCGAAATCTACTAATCCTCATCACTTGTCGAGAGATTCCCTTCAAAATTCACCACTGCCCTCCAAAATTATTTTTATCAACGAATTCAAAATTATTTTTATCAATTCGAATTCATTAACTTTTCGAAAGCTTCCAAATTATTTCTAATTTACAACCAATTCTCGATTTCGAAGTCATTAACTTATTGGACCTAAACAAGATCAGACTTTTATCTTCCAAAATCCTATTTAGTATCATCTTGTTAAAAATATATATATATATATATATATAAATATATATCCAAATTATTAATATTATTTAATTATGTGATTATTTTATTTTTCATCTATCTTTCTAACTTTGTTTGATTCATCTAAGATAAGCTGATCAACACGATTAAGATCCACATCCAACCTACTGCAAGATTGGCACATATAGAAAAGGTGGTTAGTATCTTTTTCGAAGTTTTCGACATTATCTCAAAATTTTCAGGTGCGTACCAAAAATTTGTTTACTCTCATAATTGTTTCGAAACTTCACGGTGTCTCCAACAAAACCAAAATAATTCTAGAACTGAACTTTCAATATCCAATTTCAATATGTCATATATGTCGTATAATTGGGAAACAGAAAGTGAACAAACAAGCTAAAGAAATTAAGGAATTAGAAGCTCGCTTAGAGAATAATCATAAATGTCTCCTTGTCAGCTTAAGTGAAAAAGCATCTCTCAATTGCATGCTTGAAGCAACGCAAATGAGAGTCGATGATCGTGAGAAATAAATAGAAAGACTGAAAGCGAAAATTAGTGAGTTAACTACTAGTTTGAAAAAGAGCGAAGACGAGAGACTCACTAAGACTTGTCAATATAACTTCATATATAGCGAGCGTAACGAGTTATACTCTAAAATAGGAGTTAGAGGACATTCTAACAAAAAGAGGGCAAGCGGATCAAAATTCCTCTAAGAACCTAGCGTCAAAACGGGAAAATATTTTCCATTCTAACAAATCTACTTCTTGTTGGGAAATTCCAGAGGTTGCTGATAGAATTTCTAAATTGAACGCAACTGTGGAATCAGAAAGAGTAGGTTTTCAAGCAGAAAAACAAAAACAGTCGGGTGCCGTATTCATGGCAGAACAGGAATCATGGCTCAAGGATACCTCTGGAAGTGAAGACGAAAACCTGGCTCTCATGGCAAACGTCGAAGCTGACTCTGAAGATAAAGCACATACCACTGCAGCTACTCTCCCAACTGACTCATCTTCTGAGACTGAGGTACACGACTCTCACTCCAATTTACATAAACAATTATTTCTTCTTCAGGATAGACTAACATCCATGTCTAGTGAAAACCAATCATTAAGAAAACTAGAATCTAGGTTAGCTAACAATGAAAAGGTCTTGCGAACCGAACTAGTAGAAAAGGCTAGGTTAACCTCGTTCTAGAACAAGATCAGGGACATCACTCAGACATGAGGCTAGGATAGAGATCTAGAAGAAAAACTTTTCAAAAAGGAAAATGATTTCAAGAAGAGTGAGGAAGAGCGAAACACAATATCCCAACAATATGAATTTTTAACTAAGGAACGAAATTGTCTATATTCGAAAATAAAAAACTTGAGGATCTTCTAAACAGTAGAGTACAAATAGATAGAATGATTCTCTTAAATAACGCTAGAGACACAGAATTTTATGATCCCCGTGAAGGAATAGGATATGTTCCAGATTCCGTGCAAACAGTAAAGAAACCCCTTCCCCTTTATGATATCAGGTTCCTAGGTTTAAATATTCCTAGTCTTATGCCTTTCACTAGCTCATCTACACTTGACAATTTAGAGCAGAAAAAGAGAAATAAAAGGACTGGGCTGAAATTCCAATTGACTACGAGGAACTGAATAAAAGTTACCAAACCAGGAAAATTGATCTATCTGATGACTACTTTTCCTTATATCCACCCTCTACAGAAGAAGTAGTTGTCCAAAGATCAAATACCTCTAGTACATATATCCCTGCAGTTATCAAAGAAATCTATGATTTGCGCTCAACTCTTGAGACCGAAAAGATTGCCGCTCAAGTGGAAAAAGACGTACTTCTGACAATTATATCTTCACTCGAAAACAAGTCAATAACTCCATAGATCTCTCCCCACAACTGCATCTAGCTAAGCCTAAGATAGAAGCATCACTCCACAAGAAAATAAAAGGGAAGGAGATAGCCAAACGAGAAGATTTATTATTTGAAAAATTTGCATCCCCCTCAAATCATTACTATTCCTACGATGATGCACTTGACTTGAATTCCCGTTTTCGTTTTGCAAGCGCAACCCCAATCAAGAACGACACACGGTTCTTCTGTAAAGGCAAGACGGACTTTCTAGCCGAAATTTCACGCCTCCAGGACATCAATAAATTACAAGCAAAGGAACACCAGAATCAATATAAATATTCAAGTTCGAAAAAGAAAAACTTCTGAATGAAATTTCCCCCTAAGAAATCTCAACGATCATTCATCTGAAGTTGGTTCATCTTCGACTTATGATTTAACTCCTAATGATGTGTCAAATTTAGCTACAGGCAAGAAACTAACCAAGAAGACGAAGACGATGGACAGGGTCAGGAAATCAAAATCTAAAACCACTCCTACCAAGGCCTTCTACTCTACAAACTATGCTTCTGATTAACATAATTTTATTTCTTCAAAGACAACTAAGTATTATGAAGTTTCCCGTCTAAATAAATCTAATATTTATAAGTTGCCTCACTCCTCTACTCGACAGCCATCATCTCATGCAAGCCACGTTTCGAACACTCCCGTATTCAATCGATTGATGAATAAAAACTCAACAGGATATAATCTTAATGTTAAACAAATTTGGGTGCCTAAGCAAAAACATCACTCCACATCCCCACAACACTCAAAACAAGGATTGAAGCTATGGATTCCTAAGTCACAAATCAAATTGAATAGGACTTTAAAAGTTGACTTAGGATCAATATCTGAACCTTATGTGCTAACCCGTTTTTCAGCAAATAAGGAGAGGACCATCCAAAAAATCGAGGGGTACAAATTCCTGGTAATGCTTTGCAGATGTTCCAGCATGAGTAGGTAATAAGAGAGCTCGCCCACACTCATGACTGGATGCGACGAGGGTAGCCAACATCCCAGCGTGTATGGCATCTCGGGTTGCTCCACAGACACGACTGGTTAGCGATGCGAGCAACCAAACGTAGGTAAATTTCTATATATGCATTCCATAGTTAAACTTTTGGCATGCATATCGAAATGAAAAGACTATATACCTACTTTGGAAACTAAAGGGTACATTATTAGTTATGCATGTTTTAGAAAGACTTCAAATTCCAACTATTTCACATGCATACATGAGCTGAAAATGCATTAATACCTTGTTTATAGGTACATTTTTATTATGCGTGCATCTTAAAAGAATTTTCGAGCTTAAATTTTCTGTATGCATATGAGCTGAAGCGCAAAATACCTATTCTAACTTAGAGCAATAAAAAAAAAACGTACATTCGAATGCATTTTTAAAGAACAGTAAATTCTTTAGTTTGCATCTGCTTTGAAAATAAATAAATACGTTCACGCCTAATAATTGGGAGAGAACTTATATGTTTAAACGTGGATGCATTGAGGGGGGAGTCATACTTCATATTTACGAATGGAAAGTAAAATTTTAGGGGGAGTACATCTTAGGTGCATCATTTGAGGGGGGAGGAATAAAATATATATATATATACTATGGGCCTGCACGTTCCGGTCCATGCACAGCTCGTGTATGATATTTAAAGATAATAATAAAAATTCATCTAACTGTTATTTAAAATAGGGGTGAGCAAAATCGGATATCCGGATTTTTGATATCGCAAAATGATATCCGTATCCGATCCGGTTTTAATCGGATATCCGAAAATCCGATATCCGTTTTATTCGGATATTTTAACCGGATATCCACATCCGTTTTTTAATTTATTTATTTTTTATTTTTTATTATTTTCATTGAAAATCTTTTTTTTTATAATCAACATAAAAAGATATGTTTTTCATATAAGAATTTCTACGCATAGTAATTCGGACAATATGTGAATTTATGATTCAAAATTACATAATAAATAATGAACACAATACTTAGTTTTTAAATTGCATCTCGATATGTTTATGTTTTTTTTTTATTTTTTTGTAACAAAGTTTTTGGCAATAATAAAATAATATATTTAAATATTCTACTTTGAGGATTTTTTTTCCTTTTTGGACCTTCATTTCTTTTTGGGCTATTTTTATTTTTTAAATATAAAACTGGATATCGGATATCCGGATTTTAGACAAAATCACTATCCGTATCCGATCCGGTTTATTTTAAATAAATCGGATCGGATATCCGATCCGGTTTTTCAAACCGGATATCCGTTTTTTTTGGTTTTCAAAATCGGATACCGGATCGGAATCCGGTTTTCGGATATTTTTGCTCAGCCCTACTTAACACATTAGTTTTTTAACTTGCATCTCGATGTGTTTATATTTTTTTTTTTTATTTCAATTTCTAACAAAGTTTTTGGCAATAATAAAATAATATAATTTAAATATTCTACTTAGAGGATTTTTTTTCCTTTTTGGACCTTCATTTCTCTTTTAGGGCTATTTCTTTTATTTTTTATTATTTTTTAAATACAAAACCGGATATCGGATATCCGGATTTTAGACAAATCACAATCCGTATCCGATCCGGTTTATTTTAAAATAAATCGGATCGGATATCCGATCCGATTTTTTAAACCTGATATCCGTTTTTTCGGGTTTCAAAATTGGATACCGGATCGGAATCCGGTTTTCGGATATTTCTGCTCAGCCCTAATTTAAAATAGGGTAAGCATGATAAATGGTCAACCAATGTTTCAACAATAACGTTAATAACCCCACATTCCACAATATTAATTTGCTTTTTTTTTTTTTATTTCTCAAAAATTATGAAAGTGACAACTTGTTTTATAATTATATTTGGAACACTATGTTATTTATAAATAATTGTATATTTGACTAAATTAAATCGTTATTATTTCCTATAAAGATTTCTCACCATTAACTGAATAAACTAAATCATTTCGACATAAACTTATAAAGACTCTCAGCTATAATAAATAAATTTTATTAACAAAAACTGATAATATATCTCACGTCCTCACGAAGTTTAAAAACATATACAAAAAGGTAAGATTGCATCTTGGAAAACATATAAACGTGTCATTCAATGTGCTATATAATTGCTAATGTCATTGAATAGTAAAAATAATACACATTTTATACCAATTTATAACGGCTCAAATCGGTCAATTCGATGTGCTAGTAAAAAATTAATATATAATAGAATAGTTATTCTCTAATCTTTCACTCTACTATAGTTAGCCATGTGTCTATAACGGGGAGCGATATTCGTCCCCAAACTCAGGAATTGAATGTATTGTTACGTGAGGATTTACAATCAATGAAATCCCTTTTATAAAAAAAAATCTATAAAAGAATGGATGAATTAACTTTCAAATTTCAAGGTTTTTTTCAATCCAAAAAGGGTGTTAGCAGTTAGCACCCTTCACCTTATGGTTGCCAAGGCAATTAACGTTATGCTAATTAGTAATAGTACATACACGTACACTTAATTGCACAGAATAAAAAAATTCGCTAAGAAAATTAAAAAATATGGATGTTAAGGAAAGTTATGATCATGCGTGATTTGGTGACTAGTTGTAACCAAGTTATCGAAAATCCGATGACTAATTATCAGAGATTACGATATACATAATAAATCGCTACTTGTATAGCATATAGTAAAATATCTACTCTTGAATGTTAATGTTCCGAAAATCTCAGTTGATTTTATGTTTCTTATCTATCGGAATTATGTAATAGTCAACAGTAAGGCCTCGTGCAATGAAAAAGCCAGCACTACAGCAGCTCCTCAGAATGCTTCGAGCCACATTGAAGAGCAAGAATTAGAAATGGCATTCAACGTGATTTTAATTATACTTCTGGTATTTTAGTCATTTCTAATTTTAAGTTGTATAAAAGCGGGATAGAGCTCATTGCAATTCCGTATCTTTATATCAATATTCTATAAAGAAAATTGTCTCACCTTGGATTCTATCTTGATCATCATTCATATTGATCAGTTTAATCCTTTCTACCTTCATCATACGGATAATCGCAGACAAATTCTGGTTCGTCGGGCGCTTACAGGGGATAATTATGCCTCATGGAGCAGTGCAATCACAATTGCCTTATCTGTCAACAACAAGAAAGGTTTCATTGATGGTACTATCAAGAAACCTGAAGGGATGATCAAAGAATGGTTCTAGCCTGGAAAAGGAAAATGATATGGTAATCTCGTGGATCCTCAATTCTGCATCAAAAGAAATCTCAGCAAGTATTTTATATTCAGAGTATGCTAGAGATATTTGGATTGATCTTGAAGAAGGTTTCAAGAAAGTAATGGCCCGGGGTTTTATCAGCTGAGGAAAGAACTGCTGGGGCATTACTAGAACCAGTCGTCCACAGGGCTTTACTATTCAAGATTGAAAACACTATGGGATGAACTCTCAAACTCAGGCCAGCTTGCACTTGTGGACACTGTACTTGTGGTGGTGTTAAAAAACTTAAGTCCTACTTTGAAAAAGATTACGTGGTCACATTCCTCATGGGACTCAATGAGTCTTATGCACATATAAGGGGTCAAATACTGCTCATGGAGCCATTACCACCATTTAACAAGGTTTTCTCTTTGGTCTCACAAGAAGAAAGACAAATAACTCATGCACTGTCCATGCTCATTTAGAAAATGCACAACATATGTCACTTTTGGCCAAGAATTCATCGGCATTTTCTGTTCCAATCAACTATCAACAGACCGGAATGTCAAATTTCAACTTCAAGAAGGAAGGATCAAAGCCTCTCTGCAATAAGCCTGGACATACAATTGAGACATGCTACATACTACGTGGGTTCCCACCGGGCTTCAAGCAGAATTTTAAGCCCATGAATACAAGCATCAATAAAGTTTTGGCTGAGCAATGCGCAGCAGATGGACCTAAAGAGTATGATGGATTTAGTCAACGACTGAGGACTTTGTTCACAATTGAACCCTCAGCAACTTCAGCAGTTCAAGAGACTGGTTAACAATTCGGACAACGCAATTATTGCTCACCATAAGCTTAATCCGAGCATCCAATAGGTAGTATGAAAGGTTTGTGTTTGTCATCCATTTTGTAATTTTTCAGTCATTAGGTCGTATTGATCCTGTGTATGCAACATTACCTAACAACGGTGAAGGTAAATTAGCAGGCACAGTTAACATAGGACAAAATCTGATCTTACCTGGAGTGTTATATGTTCCACAATTTAAATTCAATTTGTTGTCAGTAAATTCTTTAACTTCATCCAATAATGTTTTCCTAACTTTCTTTAATGATCATTTTGTCATTTAGGATTCAACTCAGAGGTTGATGATTGGCAAGGGTGATAGAAGTGAAGGGTTATGTGTCTTGAATGCTTCTAATTTTCTACCTATTAATTCTGCTTCAGAAAAATCATTTATGTCTCCAATCTTGGGGTAATGTTTCTTTAGAGACTTGGCATAGAAGGCTATCCTCTGCTATACATGAGTTCTGTAAACTCTATCCTTTAGCAAAACAAACCAGACTTCCTTTTGAGTTTAACAATAATATGCCATGCTCTGCTTTTGATATACATTGGGACATTTGGGGAGCGTTCCATGCTATATCACATACCTCGCATAAATATTTTTTGCATTAGTGATGATCATACACGCTATGCATGGATCTTTATATTGTAACAAAAATGAGATTTAGGTGCGATTCCTTTCGTTTTCAATATGATGAAACTCAATTTAAGGCTAGAATTAAGGTATTTAGATCTGATAATGCTAAGGAGCTCCAATTTACAGAATCTTAACGAATAAAGGTACACTTTACCAGTATTTTGCGTTCAAACCCCACAACAGACGTGGAAAGAAAACATCAACACTTGTTGAATGTAGCTAGGGGCTTGTTTCCAGTCCAAATTGCCATTGATTTATTGGAATAGTGTGTTTTTACTGTTGCATTTCTTATTATCATAGTTCCTTCAAAAATATTGATGAACAAATCATCTTATGAGTTGTTGTACCATAAGTCAGTGGATTATTCTGCGAGGTCATTTGCTGCTTGTGTTATGCTTCTTCTCTTGCAGCTAATGGTACAAAGTTTGAATCCAGAGCCAAAGCAAGGGTTTTTATAGGGTATCCAATGGGATCAAAGGATATAAAATGCTAGCTTTAGAATCTAAGAAGTTTATATATCCAGGGATGTTAGATTTTATGAGCATGTTTTTCATTTTATTGATATGCATGATAGGCAATCTAATGACAGCTTTCATGACTTTGTGTCCCCAAGGCTGTTGATGATTATTTGAACCAAGGTGTTACAGGTATTTTATACAGCAGGGAATGAAGAAAATAAGAACATTCAACAGACAGTATCTTTAGACACTGATAGTTGGCCAGAAAAAATGCATACTGATCAACATACTACTAAAATGCACTCTCAAGTCACTATGATACAGGAATGGGAGTCAATAATGATGCACAAACATTAAGAAGATCTTCGAGGCAGCCAGGAGCACCCTTTTACTTGAATGATTACTACTGCCATTCTTCTAAAACAACAGCGGTAAGATATCCCATCTCCAATCTGCTGTCAGATAGCAGGCTTTTAGACAAATATAAGGAGTTCACACTAACCATTTCTTCAACCTTTGAGCCACAATTCTATCATCAAGTTGTACAACACCAGCAGTGGAGAAGAGCTATGAAGGAAGAGCTACAAGCTTTGGAGGATAATGAGACTTGGACAGTGGTTAGTTGCCACAAGGAAGAGTTCCAATAGGGTCGAAGGGTATACAAGGTGAAACACCATTCAAATGGAACAATTGAAAGATTCAAAGCTCAATTGGTGGCTAAGGGATATAACCAACAAGAGGGTGTTGATTATATCGATACATTTGCATTGTTGCAAACTCTAGCACTGTGAAAATTGTCTTGTCATTAGCAGCCTCACAGAACTGGTTCTTACTACAAATGGAGTTAACAATGCTTTCTTGAACGGTGACCTAGCTGAGGAGGTTTACAAGGATATGCCACCATGAGATACATCTAACATACAACCTAAAGGCTCGCAGAAATCTTTTTGTAATAAATCCATATATGGACAGTGGGATTCCAAGCTTTCACACGCATTACAACAGTTTGGTTTCAAGCAAGCTCAATTAGATCATTCGCTCTTTATTAAAGGTTCGGGTTTGAATATTGTAATCATACTTGTTCATGTGGATGACATGATATTGCAGGGCCCTCCTTGATAGAAAGCAATGCAGCAAAACAGCTTTTACATGGCTAGGTAAGCTAAGGGAATAATGTGTCCCAAAAGCAATACACAATGAAATTGCTTGAGGAAGCAGGGTATTTGGCTTCTAAGCCAATATCAACACCATGAATCCAGAGATCAAACTAACAGTTTCCGATGGATCTCTTCTACAAGATCCTGGTATCGCAGGCTTGTTGGGAAGTTATTATACTTGACTTTTACTCGACCAGACATCACATTCGTGGCGCATAAGTTGAGGCAATACATCAGTAGTCCGAGAGTTCCACACTTGGAAGCATCTCATAACTTGTTGAGGTATCTTATGTCCATAATAGGACAGGGTTTATTCATGTCATCTTCTTGAGATTTGCAGGTCAAAGCATTTTCAAATTCAGACTGGGTCACTGTCCTGACTCAAGGAGATCAATCACAGGATTCTGCACTTTTCTTGGCAATTCAGTGATATCATGGAAAGCTAAAAGCATACGACCATAGCAAGATCTTCCACAGAGGCCGAGAGCGTTAGGATCTACTACAAGCGAAGTTCTATGGCTCAGACAATTGTTGTTAGAACTTGGATACGGTTCAGATCGAATTCTCATTATCTATTGCGACAATAGATCAGCTATTCAGCTAGCCCCAATTCAAAGTCCCAGGAGAGAAGTAAACATATCAAAATCGACTGTCACTTCATTCGACATCTTCTCAATTCAGGAGCTATTAAAGTTTTACCAGTTCGAACTGAAGCTCAACTTGCAGACTTATTCAAACCATTATCGGCTCCTGTCTTAAAGTGACTCTTATCCAAGATGTCCGTTCTGAACATCTACCGTCCATCTTCCGGGGGGGATCAGAATTATGTAATAGAGTCAACGATAAGGCCTCGTGCAATGAAGAAGCTAGCAGTGCAGCAGCTCTTCGAGCCACATTGAAGGCATGAATTAGAATAATGGCATTCGGGTAATTTTAATTGTACTTTGGGTGTTTTAGTCTTTTCTTAATTTTAAGTTGTACAAAAGCGGGATAGAGCTTATTGTAATTTTGTATCTATTATATCAATATTCTATAAGAATTTCTCTTCAGTAATTCTCTTTCACCTTCGATTCTATCTTGATCACCATTCATATTCATAATCGCGATATTATCTATTGAACAAGCAAAAATGGTTTATGGCATGAGAAGGATCATAACAGACTGTACGAAAGTGTAAAGTGTTTTTTATTGATCGATTTTTATTATTCTTTGAATGTTTACAGTGGCCCTATATAATGATTCTAATACATCGAAAATGGCAAGTAGACGTTGTGCGGATTTTGTGGTAATCGATTATATTTTCCTAATGTATACCATTGACTCTTGATGAAATTGATTGCAATCCGCTTTTTATCTTGGTCCGCATAAGGTAAGTAAGATCAATTATAATATTTTCCTCCTTCCATCTTTTGATCTTCAACACTCCACCTCAAGTTGGGCTTGAATAAGTCTATTAAACCAAACTTGGTAAGCATGTCTTGTATTCATTGCTTTGGTGAAGATATTAGCTAGTTGTTCTTTGCCTTGAAATGAATTTCTATCTCCCGGCTCTGCAAGTTTCCTCGGACAAAATGACTGTCTACATCGTCAATGAAAGACGGAGTTCGTCGTAGTATGTCGTGCAGCTTGATTGTCACATAACATGATCATCGGTATATTATTCTTTATGTTCAAGTCTTAGGTGTCTTATCCAGACGAGTTCGCTCGCTTTAGTCACACAGCTTTGTATTATGCTCAAGCACTTGACCTTGCTACGACACTTTGTTCGTTGCTTCTCCACGTGACTAAGTTGCTTCCCACAAATGTGCAGTATCCGATGGTAGATCTTATATCAAAAACTTCTAGGCCAATCTGCATCTGAGTAGCGAACCACGTTGTATGCCCCGTTTGTTCTCATTCAAATCACCCGGCCTGGGTTACTGTTAGTTCCTCTACAATCAACTCCTATGATCCTAAACTTCAATCCGTAGTTAATTGATTAGAATGATTACGATTTGAATCTTGATCGAAAAAACTCAAATGGATCCTCGAGAGAGAATTCGCTGTGGAAGTTCCGCACTATATTGCCGTTGCCTTGGTCAAACCCGGCATGTGAGCCATTTGTTGATAATTCCAAAGAGCATCTTCCAGGGATGCGGAATGCCGTTGCTCTGAACTTGTGCAAGTTTGATGAGCGGTGGCTTGTATCCCTTATGCAAAAAGTCCTGCACTATCTCAGCATCTGTAGCCATGGGCTCGTAGTCGTGGCTGAATGGCAAATCCAAGATCATCCCAAAGATGTTCTTGTCCATGCTTAGATGTCTTGTCCCGAGCATAGTTGTAAAATGGAAAGCTCCATCGGCGACTTCTCTTTGAATATGCCCCCAAAACTGTTGAACATATACCATCGGCACCGATGCGGTTGCAGTAAGAGCACGCCACAGGAGATGGCCTTTGAGGATGGACACTATGATGTCGTCTGAGCACCGGAACTGGTCAGATCGAGCTGGAAATTGGTGTCCGGTACAGCAATGTACAAGGTCCTGTCGTATATGTGGTTGTACGTTGGATAACGAGCCATCTGAAAATAGATAGGAGCAAAACAATTTTATTAGTTCAATTTTCAATTTGAGTTGAAAATTGTCATATTGAACTATATTATTTGATAGACATGTAAGCTGTAATTTTATTTAGCACATAGGGTATACGGAAGTGAAGAAATGCAATGGTTCAATAAAATTTCGAAGGCGTATAAGAAATCGATCGAAATTTTTCTAAGTGTTTAACGCAAGAATACCACTGTTCACTCCGCTCATTTTTTTTTTTTGCTCGAAAATTGAATTCCCAATTTTAATTTCCTATGTGTTAATTCCTAATTAAAGTCTCTATTTATTTTTGCGATCCAAAAATTTTAATCATTACGTTCGCTACAGTGAAAAAGACTAAGAGAAATTTTCTAAGTGTTTGAATATTAAGCGTGGTAAAAATTTTATGAACGAGAAAAATTTCTGTTTAAATTTACGATTGAGAAAATTTAATTTATGTGTAAATTTACGATCGAGAAATTTTTCGCGAGTCAATAAAATTTTCTTTGTGAAAGTTATCGAGCGAGAAAGTCTTTCGATTTTAAAGTAGGTTTGCGCTGCGTAATTTTACGATCGAGAAAATTGACAACGAAGAACTACGTTAATCGCTGAGAAAATTTTCGATCGATAAAAATAATCGCTATGTAGTTTTACGATCGAGAAAGTTTAACGTCAAAAAATTGATTTTGTTGCCGCTTAAAGTTACGATCGATCGAAAGTTTTCGATGTTAAGTTTTGCGCTCGAAATTTAATTGCACCTATTTTATCTATTCCACTCGTTAATTTTTTTGCTCGCATAAAATCCTAGTTAGATTTCTCGATGGTAAGTACTTTTTCGATCTACATTATCTATCTTAAGGACGAAGTCAAAATTTTGCGATCGAATATCTTTTACGATCCAAACAATATCTCAATCAAATCTAAATTCAGGAGACTGTTTCGGGAAAGTTCTTCGACGAGTTCATATGTTTAAAAACCCAGTTTAGTCGAAGCTTCAATCGAACTCTAAAACGCAGATGATTGAAAATATATACTCCTAGAATGGTCAAAAATATCTAGCTATGATAGAGTACAAAAATCGAACCAGAAAAACACATTTAAAGTTCTTGGATTTCTAAAAATAGCATACGGGTATTCAAATAGTTCACAGACGATAAATTTAATATGAAATCAAGCGAAAAATCACAAAACGTAGATGCAAACAGAGTTTAAAAGCACGCAATTAGTAAGTAAGTACCTATTCTACCTTAAAAAGACAATTTGGTGTTAAGAATCGAAGGATTCGTGAGAGAATTGAATCGAGTTTTTCGAGAGAGAAATTGAAACGGCACTATAGAATTTTGCGATTAGGTTTTGCGTGTGTAATACTTTTACGACTGCAAAAAGGCAAGTTTATTTAATGGGCTGATAAGATGTTTTGGATTCGCGATTGGACAGGCCATTTGAAAGTTTTCGTTCGAGAAACTTGGAAGTGAAAATTACTTTTTCGATACAGTTTTCCGATCGTAAGTTTCTATCTTTTCAGATTAAACTCTTATTTCAGATAAAACCACAACTATGCTCCCCCTATATATTAAATGCAATTAACTCCCTGTAATTCCGAACAGTGACGGTCCATAGCCAATTTTCGAGAAATCTGCATTTCTTAGACCAAAATGTCGAAAATGTTAGAGTTAATCAACAAGTAAATTTTAATAATAGAGGTCCCCTGAGGTTGTTTAAGTTCATAATATGAGCTCCTTGGCATGACAAAGTGTGATGTCTCTCTCTTTAATAGCGTTCGGGAAAAATCTGAAACACTTGAAAAACATAAAAAAAAATGTTAGAACTCATAGCATGAAATTCATAGGTGCTCCCCCTCAAATAATGCACCAAAATTAATTTGTCATGCGGGCATATAAAATCAATTCAAGTACTTAGCACATATAACACGCATTTAATCAAATTTATCCTAGATACATAGTCCCCTAAATATGTATTGAAATAAAGCGTGAGGGTATGAGCACACAAAAAAAAATATTTGCATTTATACAATTCAATGCCAATGCAAGCTAAGCAAACATTCAGAATGAGCGAATTATATCGCATTTAATCAATTGTGTAGATGCAAAATAAAATTGCATATCAAAATGTGCGATTTCTTATTTTCTAATAAGAAAGAAGATTAAAAAGAATATTTTCATATATATATATATATATATAAAACGGTTTTACGTATATTAATATTATTAATAGTATGGGGTCAAATTATTTTGCTTCGATCAATGTCACATCTAAAATTTCACAAGACACTTGAGAAGATCATATGCCGTCAAGTCATCTCGACAATTTAAAGTCCTAAGTTCATAGAATGATCCGTTTCGACAACTCTCACTAGGTTCGCTCTAGCACTCGATTATTTTTACCTTGGGATTGTTATGTTTACATCAGTCAAGTCAACACAAGCAATATTAAGTCAATTTACTTGTGATCGAGGCGCTTTTAATCATTTCACCTATGCGAAAGACCATCGAGTTCGAATCAAATGGACTTTGAAGGATTTTAATTTGGCTCTGACTTAAAAGGGAAGGAAAATTTTGGGAAATGGAGTTAGAGTCTTCGTCTTCCTTTTCTTAGTCTTTCTCCTTCATTGGCATTTCTCTTTTCGTTTTTTTTTCATTTTTTTCCTTTTTATTTTTCGTATCTGTCTCACTTGCTCAAGCTGAAGTTCCGATTCTCTACGAGGCTAAGATATTATCTAAGGTGAAGTTCTTCTTGTTGGTTCTCCGGCCGATACCGTGCTCCTTTTCTGTTAATCCCTAGAGAGATTTCAGATATTATCAATATGAAGAAGTTCACAATTATGGAATTCGAATCCAAGGCCGTGCTCCCTTCTCGTTTCCCGATATAAGACCGAATTATCGTTGGAGAAGTTCACTTCAAGGTGTTCCTCTTTCCACCCGTTTTGACGAGTGTACGAGATTATCGGTGGAGAAGTTCACAGCAAGATCCATGCCCCTGTTCTTATGATTTGTGAAACATCTCAATAATTAGGATGGCATGTTCTTTTGGACTGTTTTTTGTGTGTTGAGCATTCCTCGTGTATGTTTTCCACATTCTTTTGTCATCTTTTTCTTTGTCGGATCTTTTTCTCCCCCTCCTTTTATCGTTTGAATATCTCGCCGAAGACTCAGATTGATGGTTGAAGGCTCGAAGGGGTTTCAAATGAAGAAAAGGTATTCGGAGAAGGCTCAAAATGTATGACTAAAGGTTATGTCAAAGGATTGAAATTTACATATGACCGAATGAGAAATTTCCTAAGTGCCCTAATCATTTTCCTAACGATCTAACGCAAGGCGAGTATGAGGCCAAGAATCACTAGTAAAGACAAGCAATTGATGTGTGACTCGCTCAAGGATAAATCCGTAGAAAGAAAAAAAAAAATAAGGCTAGATTCCTCACTTATATGAAGTGGTTTTTTGTCTAGTGGAGCAAAATAATGACCTTGAGACACAAGAATGCGACTTGGACTGACAAAATTAAGCAATTGACCAGTCGCATGTCAATGAAATCTATAAATGACTTAGATCGAGCATCCTAAAGATATCGTCATTCTCCTATTATTATAAGTATATGTATAATATTTTTGGATTTTATTATTTTATTAGTAAAAAAATTGTTTTAGTTTTCACCCAATGTATAGCAATAAAGATCAGAAAATACATAGAGATGAGCATGTGAGAGCACATAATGATCAGGTTGAGCACATATCACCGAAGGTTCAACATGCCTAATTTTCCAACAATGAATTGAAATCGTTTTTCATCCAGTGCCTTGGTGAAAATGTCGGCTAGTTGATATTCCTTGTTCACAAAATACATGTCAATCTTGCCTTTTTCTACGTGATCTTTAATAAAATGATATCTAATATCCATGTGTTTTGTGCGTGAGTGGTGGACAGGGTGGCACTTTGACTATCGCTATTATATGGGTATATTATTTAAATTGTACCTATAGTTGCGAAGCTAAGTCCGCATCCAAAGCATTTGCGAGCAACAGCCGGCGGCCGCACGTATTCGGCTTCGGCCGTCAATGTTGAGACGCAATTCTACTTCTTGGATGACCAACAGACCAGCTTTTTGCTAAGAATTGAGCACCGCCTGACGTGGTTTTCCTATCCATTCGGCAACATGCATAATCAGTATCAGTATATCCAATTAATTTGAAATTAGTTCTTTTAGGATACCAGAGTCCTAAAGTTGAGGAGCCCTTGAGGTAGCGCGAAATTTTGGGGTCGGCTTGAAAACGGGCACACAAACACGTGGCAAACATAATGTCCGACCGGCTTGATGTGAGATACAGGATAGACCCGATGATGCTGCGATAAAGTGTGATGTCAACCGCTTTTCTAGAGGGATCGGCATCCAACTTACAGCTTGTTACCACGGGAGTGCTGAGAGGCTTGCTCCGATCTGGATGGAATTTCTTCAAGATGTCTCTGATATACTTGGTCTGACTTATGAAAAGTCCATCTTCGAGCTGCCTGACTTGAAATCCTAGGAAGAACTGCATCTCTCCCATGTGGCTCATTTCAAATTTGGTCTTCATGAGATCTCCGAATTTCTGGCATAGCCGGGATTAGTAGAGCCGAAGATGATGTCGTCAACTATACTTGGACGGTCATCAAATCCTTGTATTGCCAGTTAATGAAGAGAGTCTATCGATTGTTCCTCGAATGAATCCAGACTTCACGAGGAATTCGCTCATGATGTCATACTAAGCACGTGGGGCTTGTTTTAGTCCGTAAAGAGCTTTATCCATTCGATAGACGTAATCGGGTGATCTTGATCGACGTTCTGACTGAGCGACATAGACTTCTTTCTTCAACATGCCGTTGAGAAAGACGGTCTGTACATCCATTTGGTAGACTTTGAAGTCCTTATGGGCCGCGTAAGCTAAGAATAGTCTGATGGCTTCGATTCGAGCAACTAGAGCGTACGTTTCGTCGTAGTTGATTCCTTCCTGTTGATTGTACCCTCTAGCGACGAGTCGTGCTTTGTTCCTAATTATATCTCCATCTTCATTTTTCTTGTTCTTGAAAACCCATTTCATTCCGATGATGGTTTTCCCATGTGCTCTCGGTACTAAAATACACACTTGGAGACGTTTGAATTGGTTGAGCTCACCTTGTGTCGATAACCCAATCTGTGTCCTTAAGTGCGTTCGTTGCCTTGCTAGGCTCGTTTTGGCTTGAGAAGCAGCTGAATAGACTGTGTTGATGTCGTGTTCGTACTCCACTCGAAGGATCACCTATTATCTGATCAGCCGATCCACTTGCCCTCATGAGGCAAAGCCGAAGTAGAAGCATAAGCCATTTGTGGACTGTGATTTTCCAATAATCTCAGGCTCATTTGATTGAGGTAGTTCAATTTCTGCACTTGAATTGAGCGACTCATGATACTTCCTCAACAGCCATGGTAGGTTCTTCCGTATTCTGAGGTAATTCTGAATTAGGTGAGGTGGGGATATTTGAAGAGCTTGGTACATCGGCCTCGTCGAATAGGGGGATCCAGTATAGGCATAGTATCGATGTTGTCTGACCGATATACGGGCTCAAAGAGAGAGTCCAAATCTTCTAGAACAAGTCTCATAACTTCTTCTGACGATGAATCCTGAGTTATTGTCGGTTCGCTGTTGGTTTTGCGCCAACACCCCGGTGAATAAGGGTTCGGAACTATCTTATTCAGAAGCCTTCTGGTTAGGTACGGGTCCTGAACTGATGTGTTCAGGAGCCATCAGGTTGGGCACGGATCCTGGACTGATGTGCCCAGAAGCCATTTCTACCACTTCTTGGAAAGTGATATTATAGCTTTCCTTGATTGTTCGATTGGACTTGATGTATACTCGGTACGCCTTTGAGGTTGACGAGGTCCCGACGAAAGTGGCTTCGAATGCTTTAGGGTCGAACTTAGCACGTTATTCTCTATCATTCGCCATAAAGCACTTGCACCCGAAGACCTTGAAGAAGGAAATATTGGTACTCGCTTGTTAATTATTTCGTACGGAGTCTTGTCAAAGCATTTGTGAACAACCGTCCTGTTTTGAGTGAAACAAGCGGGATTTACTACTTCAGCCCAAAGAAAGTGTGGGAGGCCGGAGTGGAACAGCATCGTACCCGCGGCTTCTACTAGAGTTCTGTTCGTCCTTTCAATGACCCCATTCTATTGTGGTGTCCTTGCGGCTGAAAATTGCTAACTAATCCCAAGTTTATGATAAAAGTACTGAGAAATTTGTTCTTGAACTCAGTTCCATTGTCTGTTCGAGTGACTTGGATAGTCTGCTGCAGTAGATTCTGAGTTGTATTAACAAACTTTGCAATCAAGTCCCTGTCTCATCCTTGGTTCGGAGGAACTTCGTCCATGTGTAGCGAGAAAAATCGTCAACAATGACTAGCACGTACTTACGTCCGTTGATACTCTGTGTTTGCATAGGCCCACCGAGGTCCATGTGAAGTAGCTCCAGAGGATGTGAAGTAGGGGCAACTAGCTTAACATGATGTGAAGCTCGCTCGAATTGATACGCCGAACACTGATGCTCTTTGCTGGAGGACCGTGAACCAACTTTTTCATTGAAATCCGTTGCTTTGATATTGAAATGAGACATGCATGATGCCATAGGCTATTCCTCTGTATTGTAGTCTGGGAGATGAGGCAGACAGCTGTCGAGGGCCGCACGGACGTCAGGTTGATCGTGTATAGTTTTGACTTTCGAATTCCTTGAAGGAGTTCTTTGTCTTGACTGTCTAAAATTCTGCACCGGCCATCATGGTAGACCACCTGGAATCCTTTATCACAGGATTAGCCTATGATGAACAAGTTATGGCGTAGCCCTTCAACGTAGGAGACATCCTTGATAGTCAGATTATCCATAACGATATCGCCGAAGAGCCGAGTCGTTGTTCCCAAATCTGACTTTGTCGTTTAATCGGTCTTGTGTGTGGAGCAACCCGAATCGAGGTAACACACATGATGGATCTGCAAAAACAAATTAGAGAGCGTTAGATACCCACTTATAAATGGGTCCTCTCGGATTAGCAGATTTAGTTTGAGGTTCAGATAAAGTTCCTAAATTTCCACTATTAGGAGCTCTAGCAACTTAAGCCATTTTTGAAGAAGTTGGTTTGGTTTTGTCTTTGTAGGAGGCTTGGCCTTTTTGGGCTTTTATTTTCCTAGGCGGAGGTTTAGAAACCCATTTAGGTTGAACCTGGCAGGGAAGATGAATTTCAGCACGGGAAAATGCTTTTGTGAGGCTTGATCGATGAAACGATCTTTCCATTTGATAGTCTTCTAAGGTGCTTGGGAGATTGGATATTCACAGGATACCTTAGCTGAGAACAGGAATGAATTGCGCCATACGCTTTCTTAATGGCTGGATCTTGTTTCCAACGGGTCATCCTAGATGCATTTGTCTTATAATGAGTGTTTGTTAGATGATGAGCCTATTTCAAAGTTAGTGCATCTAAAGGTGTTAGGCTTTAAGGAGCAAGTAGAAGAAATTATTTTGAGATAAGAAACGGCTCTTTTATTTCTACGAGTGTCTTTTATTTTTACAGAAGGAGATGACAAATTTGGAATTTTGACATCTAGAGACTCCTTTATTTTTATGCTAGACACTCTCGCCTTTGGTTTCTCTAGCTCCTTGACTATGCTCCCTGTAGACGTAGTGGAACGGGGTTAGAGATAATATTTTTAAGGACATTATTCTTAGGTTTTTGTTCTTTAAAAGGTGATTTTTTTTCTCTTCAAGCTTTTCATAATGACTTTATCTTTTAAGGGAGATGCGTGAGGAATGGTTTGGGAGACAGAGGAAACTTTGAGATTTTCCATCTCTTTTAAAGAACATTTTCTTTTTCGCTTCAAAATCCTCTCTTTCTTTTTCTAACGAAGCTCTTAATACCTCTATTTTCTTAACAATATGGGGTACGTAGAGAGAATTTTTAGAATGATGAAATTGTACTGCCTCGGTTGTAGAACGATCTTTGGGAAGATAAATTGACTCAAAGCTCCAGCCCTTGAGAAGTTCCCTAGTTTTGTCACTTTGATTCAATTCAGGGTAGAAGAAGCGGATTTTAGCCCTAGTCTTGCCTTTTTTCTTGGCCTCTTCTAATGCGTTAATTTCTTTTGCATTAGTGAAAACCATAAGAGAGAGACCAGTCCTAGACCCATGTACTTAACATCATAGAGTTGTTTGCAATCAACTTTCTTCAAGGGACGCGGATTCTCGAAGCCTAAGCAAACTTATAATTAGGGATGGCAACGGGTAGGGTATGAGTATACCCATTAGACCCATGTCCAAACCTAATTAAATAAATGGGTATGGGCATACCCAGTATTTAATGGGTCTCAATAATTGAGTATAGGCTCAAACCCATTAAATTAAATGGATAAACGGGTCTTAAATGGGCATTAAATGGATCTTTAATTCTCTAAAAACAGCATTACTTTATTTTATAATCCCATCAAAGGCATGTGGTGTCTCTCAATGGAAAATCACATAGATCCAGCAATATTCTTGATTAAATCAATCTCTCATCAGAAAATGTAGAAACAAACAAAAACTAAGTCGAAAATCCATGTTCGGAATCCAAGTCGAATCTTCAAATATCATCTTCGAAGTGAGAGGATTGCACATCGTCGAGATCCTTAAATTTAAACAACACCATTTAAAGAATAGCTAAAATTAAAGTAAATTTTAAAATTTACCGAAATTATAAACATACCATATCAAGTATCTCAACTTCATCAACTTCTTGCTCATCTCCATCCAAATCCTCAATAACCGAGCGAAGCGCAAATGTATCTTCCATAGTGGTTCCTTCACAATTCACACAAATTCGCAACATATAATCATATATGATAAGTCCAAATGCATATTCACTAAAAAAATGCTTTTTAAACAGAACTATAAAAAGATCATACCTTTGAGGTCCTCTGTCATCCAATTCTGCAAGCACATCAAAGCCTCCACAGTTTTCGCTTGAAGCATCAATCTATGAGGGGTAACAACTCTCCCGCCCATGCTAAAAGCACTCTCCGAAGCCACTTTAGACACGGGAATAGCAAGCACATCCATCGCAATTTTGCGGAGAGTTAGATATTTGATATTCATTTTCCAAACTGAAGAATGTCAAAATTCTCATTCTCATCCAAAATATCATCTTCCAAATAAGTCTCTAACTCGTTTCGAATATTCACGAGTCTCACTTTTCTTCTATTTGATCTAGAAAACCCATCCTCTTCACCACCATCCACAAGAGGTGTTGCTGGCTTACGAGAACCTCCAACTTTGTCATTTGGATCATTTTGATCCTTTTCTTTTTTATATTCGCCTAGAACTTCGGTAAGCAAGTCTGTAACCTTGCCGACTTCATTTTGAGCATCGTCACCATACATTTTCTCGAAGTAGTAACGTACACAATCCATTTTATTTCTTGGATCTAAAATACAAGCAATAACCATGACCCATGCAATTTATCCCAATATGTGTTCAGCTTCCTAAGCATAGCATCAGCCATTTTTTTAACAACATTTGCATCCTCATCATCATTATGAGCACCACTTGAGGACCAATCAATCAACTCAAGCTTTATTTCGCAAACTCTTCGGGAGAACAAATTTATAGTAGGATAGTTCCTACCCGAGAAAATATTAATAGTCTTATAAAACTTCCCAAGCTTCTCACAAATAATCGTAGCTATTCTCCAATCATCATCGGATGGAGCAACAAATTTCAGGTTCTTATTGAACCTCTTAACCCTTTGAAATACATCCTTATAAGGAATCGCAGCTCTAAGCATGAGATAAGTGGAGTTCCATCGAGTTTCACAATCAAGAACTATTCTTTTGGTAGGCAACTTGTATGCACGGCAAGCATCTTCAAAATTTTCAATCCTTTTCGGCGTTAACATCGAAAAAGAGACACATTCCCTAACGGTTGCAATCACATGCCCAATTTGACTTAACCATTCCTTGACAACCAAGTTCAAAATGTGAGTACTACACCATGTATGCAATAATTGCCCACGTCACAATAGCTCCCTACTCTCAAGTTTTTCAAGCAAAGAAGTCAACATTGCATCATTTGTGCTACAATTGTCAACGACTACGGATGAAATCTTATTTTCAATTCCATATTGGGATAAACTATCCATACTGAGATTTGTAAAAACAAGGCTCGTATGAGGACACGGCACATAAGAAAACTTCAATAGCCTACTTCTTAAGATCCATTCCCCGTTGATAAAGTGAGAAGTAATTGCCATGTAACCTTTACTTTGGTTGGAAGTCCACATGTCCGTGGTGATGGCAACTCTTCCGGAATTATGCTCAACTAAGTCTTTGAGAGTGTCACTTTTTCTACTTTGAATATCTTCAAAATATTCTTCTTCAAAGAATTCCTAGACATTATTCTAAACGAGGGGTTGAGGCTCTTACAATATCTCCGAAAGCCAATATGCTCTACCATTGATAAAGAATATTCATGCATCACTATCATATTTATCAACTAGCTTTTGGAAATCTCTTCATCAAAAGGCTCTACAATAGTTGACCCGTCCACTTTAAAATTTCCCTTTGTCAGCTTCAAATGTCTACCCGTGCAAGTATTTTCCATATGCTTTCTAAGATGTGTAGTTCCACTACTTCATGCACAAGAAAGCGTAGAATCACAATACTTACATTTTGCCTTGACTTCACCATCCACATGAATTTTATCAAAATATTCCCAAACCTTTGAAGTTGCCTTTCTAATCCTCTTACTCTTAGAGGATGACTCTTGTGTTTCACTTTCTTTTATTTCGACATCTTCAAAACGAGTTTCTTGTTGAGTTTGCGTGTGTCTGCCGACGTCATAATCTATCAATATAAACCCACAAATTAAAATAAGTGCTACATGAACAAAAAGAATATATAACATGGCCAAATGTTGAATTCCTAAAACCATTGAAAAGACTATCTGATAGGGAACTTTCTATCATCTTTGGACCAGAAATCAAACCGAGCAACAAAGCCAAAGAACAATAACCAAACAAGCTCAAAATCATATGAACATAAAGCAAGCCCAAAACTGCAAAGTGAAGAAACAAGAAATATGATTGACCACATAAGCAATGCTCAAACTCAACAATGGTGAAATGAATATTACAGGGAAACTACAAACGAAGAATCATAGGGGCAAGTAAGGCCAATCATCAGCATCATATTTTACACTCCATGAAATGAAAAAGACTAATGGTCAAATAGCCCATTACCGAGATAAAGCAAGATTCAAACTGTGAAGCTCAAAGCACTAAAGAAAGAACCTCAGCGATGATTGTGAAAGAGGAAACAGATTAGGAACATTGAGACTAATATTATCACACATAATTGTCTGATTTTTTTAGGGGCTTTTTAGGGTGGACTCGCGCAACTCAAACCCATGGGCCATGATGAAAGTCTTGGAAAGGTAATCGATGATCAAAGAAAGTAAAATAATAATATCATGAATCCGAGTCAACCACACATAAAAAACCAGCAGCATTGAGATACATCAATTCATTCACCAGGCATAATCCCCATTCACCCACTTTCCGATGATAGAAGATTAGGTAAAGGAGCACCGCAAAAAAGAAAGACACTAAAGAAAATCGAAGCTGAAATTTAACAATACCTTGCAAATCGACCGATCGTTCCCACAGCAGAGTTTCAGTCGGACAGAAATTTATAATGAAACACTACAACAAGCGATTTTGGATTTGGTAGGGTTCTTAATTTTGGGAAATTATGCCAACAGCAAGCGATTTTGGATTTGGTAGGGTTCTTAATTTTGGGAAATTATGTCAGGGTTGTTCTAGTCCATCGTTGGGGGGCTTTTCATCCATAGGGGACTTTCAAGATAAAGCTTCTTTGGTATTTAGAGTTTAATAATTGGGCTTGACATAAATAAAAGGATAAATAGGTAATACCAATTAAGACCCATACTTAATTTTATTGGGTTTGGACATGATCCCCGCCCAATTATATTTAATTGGGTATACCCATACCCTTTATTAGCGGGTAGAATCGTGCGGATGGGTAGGGTACGAAAATGTTGTCATCCCTACTTATAATCATAAAATTCTACGCCCTTGGGCTGATTAAAAAATAAAGTCTGATCAGTTTGACCCCTTCTCACAAAGAGCTTCTAATTTCTTCATCTTAGTATATAGCTTGTTAAGTTCGGCGTCTAAGGTAGCATAGTTAATTAGAGTAGTGCTCGTTTCTGTTTGACAGGTATCTAGACTCTTCCCTAATTCACTAATCTTAGAATTGGATTTTTTTAATTCAGCTTCTAGACTAGTAACTTTTTCGCTCACAACCTCTAGTCTTACTTTAAAATGACTTTTCTCAGCTAAGTTCCTAAGTAGACATTTGTGGTTGTTATTTAGCCTATCTTTCAATTCCTTTACTACCGAACTATGCTTTTCTAATGAAACATGCTTAGTCTCATATGATTGGAGTCTCTTAGTCAATTCTTCTATTTTGAGATTAGAGCTCCTAAGGCTTTCTTCAAGACTAGCTATGGTTTCCTTAGACTTAAGAAGCTTTTTCTCTACTTTTATACCTTGTTTCTGCTTAAGTACCATATTAGCATATCTCAATGTTAATTCAACTAACAGGTCAGAATGTGTAGAATCAGGGGTTACTACCTCCTCAGATGTGGTGGATGCATTGTCGTCGTCCGTTTTAGCAGGATTTTCCTCTTCCTTGTCATCCTCGAGGCGCGCCATTAGTGCGAGATTTCAGTGTCTGAATCTGAGGTGTCTTCAGCTAGTGGTCATGTTCAGCTATCAGAGCTACTCCACACTGAGGAACTGATCGACATGCCCCAAGCCACCCTCACACTGATCGGGTGACATACCAACAAACAAAAGGAATTGAAGTGCATAACAGACTCTCGGGATCCTCTTAGAGAAACACTTCCTACGGAAGGACTAATCGACGTCCGTTGAGCCTCCCCACGAAGATCGGGTGATGAACCATTATCCTTGGAAAATTACTCCAAATTGCTCCGTGCCAAAGAAAGGACAAGGATCATCATCCGAGACTTGAAAGCACCCAACACCCACCCAGAGATGCCTCATAATTCTTCGTCTCAGAGCTATCTTATCATATGCATAATGCCCGATGATGTAAGTACCTCTTTTTTCGTACAAGGTTGTATAAGTACCATGGAAGCCAAGGCTATCAAATAACCTAGCAAGCCCTGTTAATATTCAATTTACAAAATTGAGTCAAAAGCCCTCGCAAGAGGCAAAGTCCTCAAAAGAGGCAAAGCTCTCAGAGGAACAAGGACATTCCTTGGAAGAAGCTAAAGACATTGAAAGGAGGCAGAAGCCCCCGAAAAGAGACAAAAGCCCTTAACTTAGGCAAAAGCCCACCGGAGAGGCGACAGTCCTTAACTTAGGCAAAAGCTCTCCCAAGAGACAAAAGCCCTCGAAAGAGGCAAAAGCCCTTAAGGGAACAAGGAGATCCCAAGGAAGAAGATGAAGACATTGAATAAGGCGAAATCCCTCTGGAGATGGGAAAGCCCTTAACTTGGGGATAAAAGCCCTCACAAGAGGCGAAAGCCCTCGAAAGAGGTCAAAGCCTTCAAAGCATTAAGGAGATCCCCTGGAAGAAGCTGAAGACATTGGAAGGAGGCAAAAGCCCTCCAAAGAGGAGAAACCCTCAACTTAGGCAAAACCCTCCGGAGAGGCGAATGCCTTAAAGTAGGCAAAAGCCTTCAAAAGGGAAAAAAAGCCATCAAAAGATTAAGAAGATCCCCCAGAAGAAGCTGAAAACACTGGAAAGAGGGAAAGCCCTTAACTTAGTCGAAACCCTCGGAGAAGTGAAAGCCTTTAACCTAGGAAAAAGCCCTCACAATAGGCAAAAGCCTTAGAAAGAGAAAAAACCGTCCAAGGATTAAGGAGATCCCTGAAAGAAGCTGAAGACATTGGAAGGAGGCAAAAGCCCTTAACTTAGGCAAAAGCCGTCCAAAGGGGCGAAAGCCCTTAACTTAGGCAAAAGCCCTCGCAAGAGGGCAAAAGCCATCGAAAGACAAAAAGCCCATGCAGGAGGCTAAAGCCCCTCGAACGAGGCCAAAGCTCTCAAAAGAATAAGAAGATCTCTCTGAGGAAACCGAAAGAAGGGGAAAGAGGCGAAAATCCTCGCATGAGACAAAAGCTCTCAAATAAAGAAGATGATAACTTTGAGGATCCAAGAAGCGAATGTTTTACCAAATACTTACGCCAAAAACTTCACTAACACGCTTTTTGTACTATTTAAGAGGGTGACTATCGTTTGGGATTTCACGGTAAAACATTCCACGGAAAAAATGCAACTACTCATCGGAGGTCCACCCGAAACCGTCAATGCCCTCGGACCTTCAACTTTCTAAGCTCAAAGCAAGGCAAACAGTGAATGAACATGATTCGATCGAGGCGGCCGTGCAGCCGAGGTGGTCGAGGCTGCATAGAGGGCGAAGAGACATAGAAAGCCAAACCATGCTAAGACAAATGACCTCCAAGGTAATTGACTCCCAAGGCAATGATCTCCAGAGGTAAGGACGTCTAAGGTAAGTGACCTCCAAGCGAATGACCTCCAAAGGTAAGGACGTGAAGGGTAAGTGACCTCCAAAGGTAAGGGCATCCGAGGTAAGTAACCTCCAAAGGCGATGACCTCCAAGGTAAGTGATTGCCAAGGCAATGACCTCCTAAGGATGTCCAAGGTAAGTGACCTCCAAATGGGACGTCCAAGGTGACTTTCAAAAGGGAATGACCTCCAAAGGTAAGGACGTTCACGATGAGGGACTTCCAAAGGGAATAACAAGGTAAGGACATCCAAGCAAGTGACCTCCGAAGGCAATGAGCTTGGAAGTATGTGACTCCCAAGGGAGTGACCTCCAAAGGAAAGGACATCCAAGCTAAGTGACCTCCAAGGAAATGACTTCCAAGAGGTAAGTGACCTCCGCGGGAAGGACCTCCAAAAGTAAGGACTTCCAAGGTAAGTGACCTCCAAAGGAAATGACCTCCAGGACAAGTTTCCTCTGAGGACTGAAAGCAGTCGAGGCCGACACACCAAGGTTGACCACGTCGAGGCCAATGCTGCCGAAAAAATCCTAGCCGAGGCAGCCGAGGGAGCCCATAATCCCTTCTCCAAGGCAAGGAAGAATAATGAATAACAGACTCTTGGGACCCCCTTGAACAAATGTCCCTGAGCCGCCCCCACACTGATCGGCTGGCAAACCAACAAAGGAAATGAAGAGAAGTGAATAACAGACTCTTGGGACCCCCTTGCACAAACAATTCATATGAAAGAACTGGTCGAAGTCCCTCGAGCCGCCCCAAGAAGATCGAGTGACGAACCAGTGTCCTTGGAAAATTCCTCCAAATTGCTCGATGCCAAAGGATGCCAAAGGATGCCAAAGGAAGGACAAGGATCATCATCCGAGACTTGAAAGCATTCAACACGCGCCCAGAGATGCCTTCTTATCCTTCCTCTCCGAGCTCTATTATCATTTGCATAGCTCTATGATGTAAACTATAATAAGGCTAATATAAGTACCTCTCTTTCGTACAAGGTTGTATAAGCACCGTGGAAGCCAAGACTATCGAATACTCTGGCAAGCCGTGTTAAAATTGATTGCATAATTCTTGATTGATATTAATTGACTCCTTAATTAAATAGATTGCATAAGCCTTGTCTCCTTTTAGCTTGGTCCGCATAAGGTAGGTAAGATCGATTATGATATTTTCCTCCTATCTTTTGATCTCCAACACAGACGTATATATGTAACAAGGACGATTTAAGAGAAGGCATTGGATGAGATCTCAATTGAAAAGAAGGAATTTTGACCGTTTTCTATTGAATAATAGGGATCAATAAGTTAAACAACTGATTTAGTTTAAACTAGTTTGAGAATATTACATTTCTAAAATATTTAAATACATGCTAAGGAACCAACGACCCAAGTAGAGCTGAAAGTGCGGGCGGCCAGCCCGCCCGGCCCGGACTGAGCGGTCTGCCCGACTGTTAGTGGGCCAGGTCGCGCCCAAAATTCTACGGGCCTAATCTTAGGCCCAAACCCATTCTGTGATGGGTCGGGCTAACGGGCCTATATTTTTAATATTTTTGTGATTATTTTATTTAAGAATCTTTTATTTTTTTCAAACATAATTATATTCTATACTATTATTATACCCAATTTACAAATATATACTTATAAAAATTCTTATGTCTCATAAATTCGTCAATATATTATTTTTCTTTTATCAAATTTGATTTTATAAATAATATGTATATATAGAAAATAAAAGAAACAATTAAAAATACAACGGGTCAAATGTGGCCCGTGGCCCATAGGGTTTTTTGGCCCGCATCCCGTCAGCCCGGCGGGGCTGATGGGCCGGGCCACTCGGCCCGATCATATTTCGGGCTCATTAAATGAAGCCCAAACCCGAGTTGATTAGGGTTGGGTCTAGACCCAAGTCCCAACATCACAGCAAAACGAACGAGATCTAAATGAGGAAACAAACGTATGAAATCATGTGTCTCGCTATTCATGTCCCCTCTATGTCCCAACAGGGTCGTTGGATATTAAATCACGTGGATCGTAATTTTCTTTTTTATTTTAATTTTTGTAATTATATATTCCATCAAATCATTAAATCATCATTATGTCATGTGTACAATATGATAAAAATAAACAAACAAATCTAATTTATTCTTTGTTCATGATGATCAAATGATATCCATTTCTTATATTTTTCAATAATCATAAGAATCATTTTTATAAATTGTAAAAGTGGAACAGGAAATAGGTTAGGAATTGTGGGACAGATGATTCCAGCCAGAACAAACCTAAACAAATCAAGCAACAAAACAGATATCTAAACTCGTCATTTATCTCTAAGTTTCATAATTGGATCGTCAGATCGAAAGAACTTGGTGTTCAATTACGTTATTCGATTTAATTATTTGAAATTTTGAATTTTAATTCGAATTAGATTTGAATTCGAATAAGAAAATTTTCTTGATCAAGTTCCACGTGTATGTCGGTTGAGTTCTCCAGATTGGAATTCAGATAAGTAATTCGATGCTTTTGATATGTATACATATATTTTATTATTGATTTTATTAAATTCTTTCGATTAGATCTAAAATAATATTTGTTGTCTAATTTATAAAGTTGTAAAATATGTAGATAATATTGAAAATTTGTAAAAATTGGTTTGGAAGTGAATATTACAAGAATCGTCTTTTGAGTTTGAGAATGAGTTTAACAGTTGGTGAAGAATTTACTGCATTTTGTGATTGAGAATGAGTTTGAGTTTGAGTTTGAGAATGCGTTTCGCGATTGGAGATGGTCCAAATTACATTCACATGCAACCGAATTTCTTAAAATTGATTGAGGGCTTTTGTTTGTCATTAAATTTAGTATCTAGGGTCGTGACTTTTTAACTCTAAAGCCTAGTTATCGTACCATAAACCCTAAGCCTTAAATTACGTTTGCAACCGAATTGAGTGTCATAAACTTAGCAATGTAGTACTCTAGGCTTTAAATAACTAGAAAAACGCGACGGTAAATAACAAGAAAAACTGCAAAAAGTACAGTGTACGGTTATTTAGGGTTTAAATAATAGAAGAAAACTGTAAACTACTAGCAGTGTAGTATTATTGATGCGACACAACGCACTTGGCTGGTCAACGGAATGTTGACCCCAATATCCACAGGAGCCACAGCTCCACACAAATAGATGAAACAAAATCCTATCAACCATTCATTTTGTTCAGCGATTTTGTAACCTTTATTTCGTTCGGTCAAACGTGGCTTCAAGAATTCGTCGTCGAGCTCTCTGCAAAATCGAAACTTTAGAAAAACGGCCAAGATATTTTATTCATTTTAGACATCTGTATATATAGATGGACTTATATGCATAAGTATATACCTTAGGTTCTTCAGTACGATCCAAATTCTATTTGGAGCAAGTGGCTTTATGAAACCCGACTGCGGCACAAGTCTCTTTGGATGGTTCATGCCTCCACGACCACCTCTTGGAGTTGGCGCAAGCTCCTTCAGTTACGCCCTCTGTTTCGTTCCTTCATTAAGTATAAAGTGGTGACGGATCATCGATTTGGTTGTGGCACGACCCTTGGCTCTCATCGATCCCCCTACTGGAGCGCTACCCTCGGGCCTCAGGGTTATGGGGCAGCCGTCTGATAGCCGCCTCAGTGTTGTGATCTCTCCCTCAGGGTGGTCTTGGCCTGCCCCTACGACGTCGGATCTTTTGGAGATGCTACCATCAGTCTCCCCCATACCCATGATGTGATCCTCTGGACTCGTTCTCCGGATGGTGTTTTCACTACGGCTTATGCGAGGGACGGTATCCGCCAAAGGAATACTCAGGTGCCATGGGCTCATCTATTTGGCGGGGCTCTTCAGATTCCTCGACATGACTTCATTCTCTGGCTCTCCATTCGCGAACGACTCTCAACCAGGGATAATTTGTGGGTTGCAATGTTGGCGAATAAATCTTCTGGTTCACTTTGCGACTCTAACTCTCTGGAGACGGCGAATCACCTTTTCTTTACGTGTTCCTTCTCTCGTCGTTGCTTACGCCTTGCGGCGCAAAACTCGGCTCCAATGGCCTTATATTGGCTGGCGGCGGGGGGTGCGATGGGCCTCCATGCGCTGGCGTAGTGGCCATCTTTTCCATCTTGCTTGGCGTCACTTGCTCGCATCCTTGGTGTACCATATCTGGATGGAATGCAATCGGCAATGGCGAGAAGGTCGGTCGACATCCCCAGATCGATTAGTCGAGGAGGTTATGCGGCTAGTCTGCTTACGTCTTTCCACTTTACACCCTAGATTTGCTTTTCAGCTTGTTGCGTTACGTAGATTATGGCGTATTGCTTGGTAGACTTGCCACTTGTACGCGACAGTCTGTTGTCGCTATCTGAGCATTAGCATTTTGCTAATGCGTTTGTACTACTATCTTCTTATACACGAAAATTCCAAAAAAAAAAGTATATACCTTTGGTGGTTGAGGTTGAAGATGAAGATGAAGATTGTGCAGATTCTCGAGTAATAACTACACCAGGCCATGATTTACACATGCAATGCTTCCCTTGATCAATGCTAGCGTAAATTGTCACCGAGTGTTTTCCACATCCTCCCCAAGAATACATTCCACACTTCTTACAATCTACTTTGTAACACATTTTTCTCCTTTGCCTTATTTACTATTGTTTTGATATTATTAGTGGCTCAGTACGCTTCGCCATTTTATATCGGATCAAAATTAATGTTGTAATCATCGACATTATATTAATTGTGTTGTTTCTACGGTTGCGGTTTTGTCAGCGGCAATAGAATGAAATGGATTCTTATGAATCTCTGGTCGGCGGCAGATGAACGTCGGATTGATCGTTGATTACAAGCAGATACAGTGCGTGAGGAGCCAGTACATGAAGACTGCTAGAATGACCATGAGTAGGTGTATAAGGATGTATAATTCGTTTCACAATCGGTTAATATTCTCTATAGGATCCATGACTGTGAACGTCGTAGGATCAGTCGAGACGTGTGTTGGTCACACTGTCCGTAAGACGAATCGCCCCGATATTTAGTGCTTTCAGTTAGCAACGATCGTCCCCAAGATACAATGACTTCTTAGGCTCATAATCGCAGCACAACGATTCGAGTTTTTCAGCGATCGTACTCGAAATTGAGTTTTTTCTTGCTTCAGAAAACTGGAGAGTTTGGAGAGTGATATGTAAATTTCGTGGTTTGAGTGTATGAATTTTCCAACTCATATGGGGGTCTACCTATAGATTTCATTTGGTAGGGACTTAATCGCAAATCAAGAACTTGATGGACTGCTTCTGTGATTTTCCAGGGTCGGCATGAGGCATTTCAAAACTTTTGGACTGTCGATCGATTTGACGGCCCGGTCTGACCAACCGACACGCCCGATCTATTAGACCACCGACGGCTCGAGACCCACCGACAGACCCGACCCGACCCACCGACAGCCCAAGACCCATCGACAGGCCCGATTCTCCAACCTGTCCCACTGGCGACCGCCCTATTATCCGACCGACGGTCCGAGGCGGCTGACTGACACCCACCGACGGTGATTTCCAACCTGTCCCACTGGCGACCGCCATTATCCACTGACGGTCCAGGCGGCTGACTGACACCCACACGGTCCAGTTGGGCTGGTTGGATCAATCCAACAGTCCACTCCGGCCCAATGGATCACCACTTCAGTTGCCTGCCATCACCGTCGTCATGTCAACTGCTCACCGGAGCATAAATTTAAGCTCTTCAACGCAAGTGCAAAGTGCGCCTCAAAACGCCCATTGCGCACTTGCACGGCACGGCTCGGTGCTCGGTGCTCGTCCAGGCTATTATTTGGGCCAACACTCACATAAGCTTCTCAAGCCCACTTAAGCCCCTTAAACCCATTTGAGCCCACTCACATGGCAAGTTCTTTTGAATAAACACACATGGGTTTCTATATATATAGTGAAGATTTTCTTGGAACCAATGTGGGACACCTAATCTTCCCATTACACTATCAACCATTTTAATGGTTATTGGGATTACTTCGAAAATTAATTTCTCATTCACCCAACTAGTTTTGAGCGTATTAATATTCGTTAGATTCCCCGTGAAACACAGATTCGTAAGCTTTCAACAATTTCTCGTTTTGAATCGGATTGCTTCCCGATTTAATTAAAATCGGGATAACTTTCATTAATGGGTTAATTATCCCATTTGGGCCAAAAGCCCATTGGGCTTAAAACCCCAATAAATTGTCCAATCAAAAGTTGTTCTTTCCTATGAGAAACGCATAGAACAATTCAGTTCTTGTATTTGGACCATTTCTTTACTTCATACCCCACTTTTGAGCTTAAAAAATCCAATGATTGAACAAGAAAAAGCCCAATAAGATTTATATCTTTTACATGGCCGGCCTATATAATTATGAAAATACATAGCAATTTTACTTTTTCCTTCTAAAATTTCCTTGGAGTGCGAAATATTTTGGCGATTATTGTTTGAGCCCAATTTCCAATAGTCTGGTCATCATCTTGTGAAGTAAAGGTTGTTTGCTAATAAGTCGAAAACCTCAGTGCTTTCGAAATGCTTTATTACATAGGAGAAACACCACCATTACTCATTACTGAGAATCTTTTTATTAGATTTGTTTTTTATTCAGTTTCCTTGCTTTTGATGTAATATACAAAGCTACGGCATGCTCACCTTTGTTTATCACAAGCAACAAACTTACATTTACTTTCTTGAGGCTGACATCATAATTACCATAAAAAAAACATTTCACTCAAAGCCAAACTATAATACCAAGACAAAAAAAAACAGCTTCATCTCTTTCATGGAGAACTGAAAACATCGCCCAATCTCAGCCACTTCTCTTCTTCACGAAATTCCATATTGGCCTCAGCTGCTAATGAGATTGCTTGGAAAGTGTTCTTAACCCTAATCAAAGCCTTGTGATGGCGAAGCCTCCTTAAGACAACATCTCTTTCAAGACTTTGAGACGAGGGTCTCAAATGGAGTTCGCTAGAAACAGAAGACCCTAATAAGCTTCTTCCATTCTTCCCAGCCTTCTCAGAATCTTCGGACAAAGATGGAGCTTGATCCTTTGTGATCATAACCGCCATATTCTGATAGAATTTCTCGCACTTTTTAATGTTGAAATTTGATGTAATAGATTGAACTCAAGTTTGTGAAGTGAGGGTACTTATAGAAGGAGTAGTTCAATTCAAGCATGTTGTTTATGGAGCACGAATGGTTTTTCTGCGGGCCTCATTGAAACTGACAGCTTCGTTCAGTGGGTTTATTTTATTTTTAATTTTTTTAAAAAATATTGGCAATTGGTTTCATATTAAATTGTGGGCTGTGGGAAAAATTCACTAATGGTATTAAATAAATGGGATTATCCACTTTCCGGGGTCCAATTAGGTTTGATTTGAGTATATACTAAAGTTAGTAAAGTTGAACTTGAAAGTGGTGAGAAAAATAAATGGGATTTGTAGATTCTGATTGGGATGTTTGTGTTTGTATCTCTGTAGTTTCTTCTTCTGCCTTGAAACATATATAATAGTATTATTACGTCAATTAAGATAATGACATAATTAGATTTATTATCCGTGAGGGGGGAAGAATTCAATTTATAATTTGCCAATAGGGGCCTGGGAAAATGAAACGCCCACTGGTTTTGAGTAACGGACGTCGTAAAATATGATTTTATATGTACTTGAATTCTATTGATACAATAATAAATTTTTGAAAAAGAAAATGCCTCAATGCAATCATATATTAATGGGCCTTCTGTATACGCGGCGATTATTAATCTTCAGCCTACTCTATTTTGGTCCAATTCGCCTGTGTACTCTGATTTGGGTTATAGGGTAAATAGAACTAATATATAAACAATAACAGTCAACACAATAAAAATAGTACTAATAAGTTAGGGTAAATAGTACTAAGGCTCCTTTGATATGTGGGTATGCGTTTGTATGGGGTGTGTATGAATAAGTTATCTCTTGTTGATATCTGTGAATAGCAATACATACCTTGTATGGCTGTACACGTCTATTACAAGAATCTTGATTATAGGACTTGGATATGCATACCCACCTTCAAGATGGTTATTGGGTGTGTATCACTAATCCATACACACATATACACATCTCAAACACATGTATCAAACACAATTTATATCATTACACAAATAATTAATACCAGCGGCGGAGCTACACCTGGACCAGTGGGGTGCATGGACCCCACTGAGTTTTTTTTTTCTTTTATTAATTCTTATTAGAAAATCAATAATATAGGTATAATTTAAGAAATATAAGGGGATGGACCCCACTGTTTATCTAATTTTTATTAAGTAAATAGAACCCCTTAGATGAAATGTTTTTATTGTATAATATGGACCCACTAGGCTCGTTCTCTAGCTCCGCCACTGATTAACACATATCAAACATGTAAATACACTATCAATAAAATCCTTGTATAGCCATACACAAATAACTTATACTCACGTAATCCATAAACAATGATATCAAACGAGCCCCTACTATATTTATCTTTGCATGAATGTTTCTTTATATTTAGTTGGAATTAACCATAGGGAAAAAACGGCAGCGACCGCCAACTATTAACTTGGACGAAGATCAACAAAATAATATGATATTATATAAAAGTAGAGCCGAGTCAACACATAACCGAGGACGTGTACAAAACGTATCACTTGTACGTAAATAATAAAAGTCAAATTTTATATCGAAGTCGACAGACAAAAAGTTCACGAGCTTCGTTTCATACAATATATATTAACTAATTTAGAAATTTCAAAGTTATAATTATACGATTTCACATGCTCGGTTTGCGGCTTCGTTCATATGTAACTTTTTTTATTCATCTAAATATTGAATCGATGCCTTCAAATTGATTAAAAATTGCACATCCAAGATTTTACCTCGTCACACCTAGTACTGTCAAAATGGGTCGGCGGGGCGTGTGCAACCTGCCAAAGCCCACTATTTGGAGGGGCGGGGCATGGCGGGCATTCAAAACTGAGGCTCAGTCCGGCCGCCTAGAATTTTTTTATTTATTTTGATCTTTTTAATTTATTAAGAATTATTTAATTAATTATGATATTTAAATATACTGAAATTATGTATTTATTAATAAATGCATCATCAATTACATATGAAATCATTAATTAATTCGTCTAATTAAGTTAATATATATTTAATATATAATATAGATTAACTAAAATAAATGGCGGGCCGGCCCGTGGCCCTGCACTGTCTAACCCGCGGGCCGCACGGGCTAGTCCTTTTAGGAGGCGGGCCTTAAAAATCCCAGCCCAACCCTGCTTAGGTAGGGAGGGGTGGGTCGGCCCGCGGACTATTATGACGGCTCTGTGTCAAATCCAACCATAAAAACGACCATATATCCAGAATGTGTCTGTTTACCTTCATCGCCGTAAATATCTCTTACACGTCACACAACTATTTCATCAATAATCTCTCTTTTCTCTCTTTTTTTTTTTTTTTCTTGTGGAAATAGTCGCCATTGCCTTCCAATATCTCATTCTTCTTCATCATTACACACAATCAAATCCCTCAATTCGATCATTCTCCTCAATTCAAAATCTCAAAAAAGAAAAAAAAAAAAAGGAAAACATAAAATGAAGAGTTCAAGAAAAGAAAACGACATCAACAACACAATCACGTCGAAAAGACAGACATTAGGCAACATACTCCACGCCACCGCCGACCAACAAGACGATCATCATCATCAATATTCCTTCAGATTCAGCACCGCGTCGGAGAACAGCCCGCCGCCGCAGCACCACCACCACAGCACCACCACGTTTGATCAATCGCCGCCCTACCTAAGCCCATCATGGGACCAAAGCGCACCATCCCCTCCATCGTCATTATTACCAGCAACATCATCGTCCCCAATGTCCAAATCTCCGTGGACCAACCACACGGCGGCGACGCCGGCCGACGAAGCCCATCCATACACCGGCCTAATTGGCTCCCTCATAAGAGAGGAGGGCCACATATATTCCTTAGCCACCGCCGGCGAACTCCTCTACACGGGCTCGGACAGCACCAACATTAGGGTTTGGAAGAACCAAAAGGAATTCTCAGGCTTCAAATCGAACTCGGGGCTGGTCAAGGCCATCGTTATCGCCGACGGCCGAATCTTCACCGGCCACCAAGACGGCAAGATACGGGTATGGAAGGTATCCAAGAAGGACCCGACCCATCACAAACGGGTCGGGGCTCTGCCCACCTTCAAGGCCAAGGTGAAAAGCTCTTTCAAGCCCAGCAACTACGTGGAAGCGAGGAGAAATCGCAGCGCCATATGGATAAAGCACGTCGACGCCATATCTTCCCTGAGCCTGAGCGAGGACGGCGCCCTCCTCTACTCAGCTTCTTGGGACAGGACGATCAAAGTGTGGCGAGTCGCCGACTCGAAGTGCCTGGAGTCGATCTCCGCCCACGACGACGCCGTGAACGCCGTGGTCTCTGGGTTCGACGGGACGGTCTTCAGTGGCTCTGCCGACGGCACCGTCAAGGAATGGAGGAGGGCCGCCACGAAGCAGGGGAACAAAGGGACGAAGCACTGCTTTTCGAGAACCCTTCTGAAGCAAGAGTGCGCCGTGACTTCCTTGGCCGTCGACCCACTCTCCACCGTGCTCTACTGTGGCTCGTCGGACGGGCTCGTGAACTACTGGGAAAGGGACGAGCTCCCCGCCCACGGCGGAGTTCTGAGGGGCCACAGGCTCGCCGTGCTTTGCCTGGCGACGGCGGGGAATCTGCTCTTCAGTGGGTCGGCGGATACCAACGTATGCGTGTGGAGAAAAGATGGGAAGGATCACATCTGTTTGTCGGTTTTGAGTGGGCATAAAGGGCCGGTGAAGTGCTTGGCCGTGGAGGAGGACAAAAGGGTAATTTCGCGACATGTTCTGTACAGTGGCAGCCTCGATAAGTCGGTGAAGATATGGAAGGTTAACCCTGATTCGATCGGAGTTCAGAAAATGCCGAGCTTTAAGACGCCGGCGGCGAATCATCGGCGGGAATTTGAAGAGGTGGACGGTTGTTGTGATTATCGTAATAATAATGGAAGCAAAGTGAGTCCGATGAGGAACTAAATTACGTGGGAGTAATTTATTGCATGTGTTGATTAGTTTCATTACATGATTTGATGAAAGGATGTGGTTGTCGTAAAATTGTGTGTAATGAATGGTGCTCGACGCAAGTTGTTTAATACATCGCATGATGAATATTGTACTATGAATTCTTGATTTGCTGGGATTTTATTGGTTTTTCTACAAGTGACCACGTTAGTTGGTTTGGATTTCGGATATATCGATCGACTTCTTTGTGGGCAAATTCGTTCTTGTTTTTTTTTTTCTTCTAATTTTTTTTTATTTAACAGTTACGTAGTGATAAAAATATTGAATTCAATTCAAGTAATGAGCTAATGAAACTTGGCCAGGTTATCTACATCTAACTGATGTCATAACTCATAATAGAACTCTAATGCATATGTTAGATTAGGGTGACACAGGAGATAATTTAGGGCCTTGAAATGTGAAACAAATAGACATTCAGATAAATGTGAAATCGCTTTCGTGATTTAATGAAGTGGTCGAAATTAGTTCGCTTATAAAGTGGAGTTATGCAGATTTTCATGGGTTTAAGGGCTGAGCAAAAATATCCGAAAATCGGATTTCGATCCGATATCCGATTTTCAAAAACCGAAAAAAATGGATATCCGGTTTTAAAAACCGGATCGGATATCCGATCCGATTTATTTAAAACAAACCGGATCGGATACGAATAGTGGTTTGTCTAAAATCCGGATATACGGTATCCGGTTTTATATTTATAAAATAATAAAAAATAAAAAATAGATCAAATGAAAAATGAAGGTCAGAAAAGAAAAAAATATCCTCAAAATAGAAATATTTATATTTATATTATTTTATTATTGCAAAAACCTTTATAAATAAAAAACAAAAACTTCGAGATGAAAGTTAAAAAATAATGTAAATTTGTGGTACTGTGTTTATTATTTATTATGTAATTTTGAATAATAAATTAACATATCGTGTTAATTACTATGTGTAGAATTTTTTATATGAAAAAATATATTTTTTATTTTGATAAGAAATAAAAAAAATGATTTGAAAAGAAAATATTAAAAAAATAAATTTAAAAACCGGACGCGGATTTCGATTTAAATATCTGCATAGAACGGATAACCGATTTTCGGATATCCGATTAAAACCGGACCGGATACGGATATCATTTTCTGATATCCGAAAATCCGAATATCCGAATTTAGGATATCCGAAAATCCGGATATCCGGTTTTGCTCACCCCTAGTTTAATTTATTTTGATAGTTTAGATATTTATGAATTATCCCGTAGAGCAAATAGTCAACGACGAAAGTTAGGGGAAATAATGATTAGGTTCTAAATCACGGCTTAACCAATCAATTAACTGATCAAACCAACTTATGGCTACATCGCCAAATATCTACAGTTGGTCCGTTTTCGATGCAACCCAAATACATATAAAGCCACAAGCCCAATGATGGTAATTATTTTATCATGTCTCTAAGTTGAACCTAACTCTATAATTTCTTGAAGAATAAGTAATCTACGAAGTCAATAATCGCATTGCCTACATAGAAAACACGATTCAAGTTGCTTGCTTCATATTCTTGTAATAAAGAATAGCTCCTTTACCTTTAGTCCATGCTCGTTGATCACCTAACCATAGAGAAACATCTTTCAAGCCAAAAAAGGGTCTTACCAATAGACGACAAACAACTCTGGATTTACATTAACTCAATTTACAAGTTTCTTACCAATCAATGAAACCTCGCCACTCAACTATCGTACAATATATACTTGCCATTACTAAGGAGCTCAAGTGCTACTAACAAGAACCATCACTTCATCAATATCATGGCCGCCTTCAACGTTAATCAGATTCTGGCCTTAATCACCATCGTAGTAATGCTTTTGAGTTCGTTCGTATTTTCACAGAACGACGACGACGACGATTTGTCCAAAGGAGCTTCGTTTATTTTCGGAGATTCCTTAGTCGACGCGGGGAACAACAACTATCTCCCAACACTTTCTAGGGCTAATATTTCGCCGAATGGCATCGATTTTAAAGCTTCTGGCGGGAAGCCGACAGGTCGATACACCAATGGAAGAACTATAGGAGATATTGTTGGTAATAAAATCTCTTAAAAATCTTCAAATGTGCTATTGTGATTTGTGTAAATCTTCGAAACCCTAAATCTGCCTTTTTTTCCTGTGTAATTAGGAGAGGAATTAGGAATGACACATTACGCTGAACCTTTTCTCGCTCCTAATACGACGGGGAAAACTATATTACATGGCGTCAACTATGCTTCAGGCGGCGGAGGAATCATGAATGCTACAGGGAGAATATTCGTAAGTATATAACTCAAAAATGAAATTCACTTGCAATATATTATCGAATTTGTTCTTCAGGGTTTGTTGTGGGGAAAAAATGTCATGTATTTGTGTCTTTTTTTTATGAAGGTGAATAGGCTATCTATGGACATCCAAGTAGACTACTTCAACATCACAAGGAAGCAAATCGATAGCTTATTAGGCTCGTCGAAGGCTAAGGATTTCATCGGGAAGAAATCGATATTCTCCATCACCATAGGGTCTAACGACTTCTTGAATAACTACCTCTTACCAGTGATCTCAACGGGCGCAAGAATCTCTCAAACCCCAGAAGCCTTCGTGGACGATCTGATCAATCATCTACGTGGACAACTTACGGTTACTATCGAGACCCATAACTTTACTTTCAAAACGATCTTCGCATTTATAACTAGGGTTTACTTTTTGCATAATTTAAAGGGTGGTGGCACTTTCACGACAACCAGCTTAAAGAGCTGCAACTTAAAAACACTGACTTTTATCATTGAAGCAATTTAGGAATGCAATGCGTCAAAACCATTATTATATGCCATTGAGTTGCTTCAATACTGAAAGTTAGTGTCTTTGAACTGCAACTCCCCAGGTTGGGTGTTCTGAAACCGAATTTATCCCCAATAAGCAACTCCACTGCAGCGTATGGTTTATCGACAAATTATTTTTGGCATGCGCAGACTGCGTGTCGAAGTTCCATTCGAAAACTTACCCAAGCTAGGTATATCATAATGACAGAGACTGTACCAACTCGACGCGAGGAAGTTCGTGGTGGGGAACGTCGGGCCCATAGGATGCATTCCCTACCAAAAGACGATAAACCAACTCAGCGTAGACGAGTGTGTTTCATTGCCCAACAAGCTCTCCGTGCAGTACAACTCCAGGCTCAAGGACCTCCTCCAAGAACTCAATGAAAACCTATCGGGCGCCACTTTCGTGCACGCAAACGTTTACGCCTCGTGATGGAGCTCATCACAAACTACTCAAAATACGGTAATAAATTACGACGAAGAAATTGATCTTAAGTTGAATCCCATCGAAAAGGGTTTGTTGCGAATGAATTCGATTTCTAGGGTTTACGACGGCGAGCCAAGCTTGCTGTGGAAATGGGGGGCAGTTTGCGGGGATTATACCTTGCGGACCCACTTCGAGCATGTGTTCGGACAGAGACAAGCATGTTTTTTGGGATCCTTACCATCCGAGCGAAGCTGCGAACCTCATACTTGCGAAGCAGTTGGTCGATGGCGATGAGAAGTATGTTTCTCCCATGAATCTCAGAAAGCTTAGAGATCTCTGATGATCATCAATCTTTGTTGTACTTTCTTCCCCGTTGTGTTGTTTTTGGACTATCCTTGACTGTCATAAAGAAAATTGAAATGTATCGTGGCTTGAATTATGTTGAGTTTATAAATATGTATATATAGAGTAGTCTTATGTTGCTCAACTTATGTGGGTACCATTCGTGAGCATCGTCCACATGTCACGCCACATCGTCAATTATATTAAATCAAATATAGTAATACTAAATTAGCCTAATTTTAAAAATAAAAAATGTCTTCTATGTCCTGCCGTTTCACTGGCCGCCGATCACCGGTCGTTTACTGCTCTCGATCGCCCCTCGCCTGTTAAAAATTGTGAAAAGTTAAAAAAATAAAAAATTAAACTCCCATATCCGGCCGTCGTTAATTTAGACTAATTTAGGTTTATTATATATTTAATTTAAGGTAATTAGTGACGTGGCATGCCACATAGACCGTGAATGATGTTCACATAAAATTGCATATATAATATTATATATATATATTACATATATATATGGGACACATTCCAGAGTATAACTGCCAATTTGGTGTGTCAATTTTCGTGTATAAGTTATAATTTTGTCTCTTAATTTTTATTTGATTTTAATTAAATCCTTATAAATTATTTCCTAATTTACATATTTCATTTATATATTTTTGAATTAATCATAATATCATATATAAAATTTTTACCATAAATAAAACTATATGCTTATGAATTGGGCACACGCATTCGAGCACCGTTGATTTTTAAGTCATTTGTCCATGTTGCTGCAAGGTAAAATTTATCTTCAACAAAAATGTTCTAAAGTTCAATGCTTTTTTTTTTTTTTTGCCAGAATAAACATCTTTGACCGTTCAATTACACGCATTTGGAACATAATTAAACTGTGCAATTGTAGTTGCTGACAAGGTGCAATAATCTAATAAGTTCGGTGATTTTTTATGTTTGTAAAAGGCTCGTTAAGTAACTTATTAGATAGATTTGAATCACATATACTACTTTTCATTCATGAGATTTAGATAACGCAACAGTAATTATATTTGACGATCTTAAGAGACTAAAGCGGGGTCACGTTTCATTTAATTCTTGGACGTTATTTTTAGGTTCAAATTTCTACTTTAATCCGCATCATAGATGTCAGGAGTTGATTGTTGGCGTGGCAGCGGACCCGATCGAGTAATACCGCGGCTAAGTATTTGAACAATTAAAGATAAAATGTGGGCACCGAGATTTAACGTGGAAAACCCCCAAACAAATCGGGGTAAAAACCACGGGCAAAGAAGGAGAATTCACTATAGGAGAAATATAGGAGTTACAACCTCTCGTACTACAAAGGAGAAAACCCTCAATATCTCTCTTTATAGTCGAAGAAAATACCCGGCAAACTCTCTATTATTTTTCCTCTATTTTCTCTCCTCTCACTGATCCTTTGGATTTCTTATGTGGGATACATTTTGTACTGGCCGAGCACCTGAATTTATAGGCAAAGATGCCACATGTGAACCAAGGAAAATCTTCAGCACACCATCGCATGAATTCTTCATTTCCCACGTTGATTGCAACTTTGAACCATTCAAACCCATGTGCCTAATATTTTAATATGTCGACAATATTTTCCTCTATTTTCTCTCCTCTCACTGATCCTTTGGATTTCTTATGTGGGATACATTTTGTACTGGCCGAGCACCTGAATATATAGGCAAAGATGCCACATGTGAACCAAGGAAAATCTTCAGCACACCATCGCATGAATTCTTCATTTCCCACGTTGATTGCAACTTTGAACCATTCAAACCCATGTGCCTAATATTTTAATATGTCGACAATCTCCCACTTGAAGATTTGATTGAGGATCAATCGGATGTTCACACCATTCTTTCTCCCTTGCCATTCATGTTGCTTACGTCTCCGCTAGGCCACTTGAGGAACGACACCAAACGAACTTATCAGAGTCAACGTATCATCTGACAGTAAAGTCTGCTCCCCCGTAACATAATGCAACATATGAGGTTCCTCTATATAATAGGATCCTCTTCACCGCGCTCCAATGTTCTTTGCCCGGATTCGCCATGTACCGACTTACTACTCCCACTGCATGTGCAATGTCTGGTCGTGTACAAATCATCACGAACATAAGACTTCCCACCGCTGATGCATACGGTACTCGAGACATCTCCATCCTTCCCTCTTCGCTGCTAGGACTCCTGGAGGATAACTTGAAATTAACATGAAGTGGGGTAGAAATTGGCTTACCTTCTGCATATTGTAACGTCGCAAGACCTTCCTCAGATAGTTCTTCTGGGAGAGCCAAATCTTCTTGTTATTTCTGTCTCGGTAAATTTGCATCCCTAGAATCTTGTTTGCTGGTCCCAAGTCCTTCATTCAAATTCTCTAGCCAACTGTGCCTTGAGTTCTTCAGTACGATCTTTGTTGGGGCCTGCTACCAACATGTCGTCAACATACAGCAGTAATACGATAAAATCGCTTTCACCAAACCTCTTGAAATATGCACAAGGATCTGCATTTAATCTGTTGTATCCAAGGCTCATGATGAAGGAATCAAATCTCTTATACCAACACCTCGGCGCCTGTTTGAGACCGTATAGAGATTTGTTCAACCTGCAAACCAAGTTCCATTTTGCTTTGTCTTGAAAACCTTCCGGCTAGAGTATATAAATCTCTTCTTCAAGATCTCTATGAAGAAAAGCCATCTTCACATCTAGTTGCTCTAGATGTAGGTCGAATGTAGCACACATCGCCAGGAGTATCCGAACAGTCGTCAATCGAACCACATGTGAGAATATCTCGCTGAAGTCGATGCCTTCTTTCTGAGCGTAGCCTTTAACCACCAGTCGTGCACGAAAGCGCTCTGGTGCTGCTTCAGAAGAATCTTGTTCGACAGACTTTCCTTTCACCTGAATGGTCGTAGTCTCTGAACTTCCCTTTGTAGTGCTATCATTTCCTCCGATTATTTTATCTTATAAAAAGATAACCTCCCTGCTGATAACAACCTTGTGGGCAGTGGGATCCCACAGGCGATACCCCTTCACACCATCAGCATACTCCAAGAACAAACACTTCCTGGATTTCGGATCCAGCTTCGTAGTTTCTTGGGCGTTGTACATCACGTACACAGGACTTCCAAATACATGGAGTTTCGAATAATCCGCTGGCTTTCCGGTTCACATTTCCATCGGCATCTTCTGATCAATTGCCGTTGAAGGCGATCGATTGATCATGTAGCAGGCGGTGTTGACTGCTTCTGTTCAGTATGATTTATCCGGACCTGCAGCTCCCAACATGGCTCTTGTTCTCTCCAACAGAGTTCTGTTCATCCGCTCCGCCACTCCATTCTGTTGTGGAGTATACGCCGTGGTACAGTGCCCTTTGATGCCTTCTCTTTTACAAAAGCTATCAAAATTCCGGCCAGTATATTCTCCTCCATTATTAGTCCTCAATTTATATTTTTTTCCCGTCTGTCAGCGTGGATGGTTTTCCATCGATAGCCTCTAGACAGCCGTCCTTCCTCAAGATCGCCTTTATCTTTAATTTCTACAGTGAGAAGTTTCTCCCGTTGAATTTTCGATATCAAACTTCGCCGCCATAATTTCTGCTCAGTCGTGAGCGATACCTCCGACGGGGTTGCAGCAGATAATTATTTAACCACAGAGCATACGATAAATAGATATATAAAACCCAAGCTAAGCTCTGATACCAATTGTTGGCGTGGCAGCGGACCCGATCGAGTAATACCGCGGCTAAGTATTTGAACAATTAAAGATAAAATGTGGGCACCGAGATTTAACGTGGTTTTTACCCCGATTTGTTTGGGGTTTTCCACGTTAAATCTCGGTGCCCACATTTTATCTTTAATTGTTCAAATACTTAGCCGCGGTATTACTCGATCGGGTCTGCTGCCACGCCAACATTGATATCTATCACAACATAATAACCAGATAAAATCGAACCATTTTGTATTCCATCAAACGTTATATTATTTGCTATATCTCAAACTTCTTCAATCCAAGAAAGGAAAGAGACGTGTAAGATTTTTTAAGGTATGGCTGCTTCCAAACAGAGACATATAAACAGTTATGTAATTTATTTCCAAGAGAAGTATCTAAACTGTCCAACAAAGGATGGTAGTAATTCGTACTTGCCCGCTCATTGAACAAGAAAATTAACATCGCATGCAACGTTTAGTCTTAACCATGCGTTTGAATAGCCGACTTTTCAATACTTATTTCAGCATCGTGTTTGATTTCCATACCACACAAAAAGGTTGCGGTGTCAAATCATATACCATATCAATTTCTTTCCCCAGTCTATATGTTATTAATTGATGATAGGCTTTTTAAATAAAAAATAATACAATTTAAATTCAAAATTTAATAAACTGCGGTTATTTCGCCCCAAATTAATAAAATAAGGCAAAACACGTGCGATGTCGCGGCAATTAGCCGCGACGATGACGTGGCACGAACAAAAAAAAGCGTTGGGCCCGTTAAAGGCCGAACAAAGGCCGTCGCGCCTACTGGGCGCGACCACGTCTAATAGATGCGGCTATGGTTGTCTTTTATTTTTCATTTCTTTTGTTTGTATCGTCGCGCCCATTAGGGGTGTTGTACACTCTTTTGTTTTTTTTTTTTTTTTTTTTTAATTTTTTAACTTATTTTATATTTATTATTTATAAAATTCACCAAATTACAAAATCATCGTTATTTCATGGAAATTACATAAAAAAATCGATAAACGCATCTAATTTATTGTCTGTTTCGCGACGATTAAAATGATATGCATATCATATATTTTTCGATAATCAATTGTTTTTATTATTATAAATTGACAAATATTTAATTTGAATAAATTTAAAAAACAATTAACTGGATAAAACTTTGAAAAGATATCTATTGAAAATTAATTAAATGTGAGCCCCATTTTCTTCAGAAACACTTCATGACTCCCTCATACCACTTCAGTAATCTGCACTAACAGTTCATTGGTCTGCAATAACAGTTCATGGTCTGTGCTACCACTTTATGGGTCTTTAATATCACTTCAAATTTATTCCAATTTAAGTATTTTTTTAATCAAATCCGCGACTGAACACGTCTCGCGTCACCTTCTACCTTGAAAGAAATACAGTATACGGCTCGAACTACCTACACTAGCTCGCACTTATCTCAGCTGCGAAGCTATTAGTACTTAATAGGATCCATCGAATTCTTTCACTAGAACTCGTTGGCTCTTGTATGCATTGCAATGTGTTTAAAAGTGACGGTAGAGCTCCTATTATGCTGTTGGGGCATGCTCCAAACTTGGTTATAATCCATCGTAAGGTAATTTTTCTATGTGATTGGATCCTCCACGAGGTTTATTTCCTTAGATGAATTTAAGTAAACTAGCCTTATTTAATGATTCTTTACAATTTATGCCATATGTGTAACGTGAGTTTCATGGAAATAATATCTCTTTGCCATATGTACGTGAGATTCATGGTGATTAGAGATATGATCTATTGTTTTTTTAATGGTAATTATCTAACATTTTAAAATTGGTAAGTGTTTATTGGTTTAAAATAGTTAATTTTAATTGGTAAGTATGTAATAATCTACTTAGATATTAATAGGGGGTGTAAATAGAATTAAGGGGTGCCAATAGAATTACCCTATAAAAAATAATTTATTTTACATGGACTTTCGGATATGAACTAAAGAGATTTTCTTGCACTTATACATCGAACAGTAGTCATCAAATGAAAGGATTTATTTCCCTTTTTTATGGACTTCTAGAAATGAACTAAAAGCATATCTTCAAAATTAAATGAATTTTTTTTCCCAATGCAAATAGCCCCCCCCCCCCCCCATATATATATTTAAGCTTGGACAAAAACCAAGTACATGCACACACCACATTCACCTAAACAAACTTCAATTAAAGACATGGATCTTGTAATAACCCTCTTAAGCATAATCTTAGCCACCGTTCTAATCCACGCACTTCAAATCCTAAAATACAGAATCAAGAAAATACCGCCGGGGCCCACCCCACTCCCACTCATAGGCAGCCTACACTTGGTCGGAAAACAGCCACACGTCTCCCTCGCCGGACTAGCCAAGACCTACGGTCCCATCATGTCCATAAAGCTCGGCCAGGTCACCGCCGTCGTCGTCTCCTCGCCGGCGGCCGCCAAGGAGCTTCTTCAGAAGCAAGACGCCTCCTTCTCCAACAGGGCCGTGGCCGACGCCTTGAAAGCCCTCGACCACGACAAGTACGGCATGGCCTTCCTTCCGACGGAGCCCAGGTGGCGCAGCCTGAGAAGGGTGACGATTTCCAACATCTTCTCCGCCGGAAGCCTCGCGAAATCCCAGGAACTGCGGCGGAAGAAGGTGGAGGAGCTCGTGGGTTACTGCAAGGAGATGTGCGACGGCGGCGCCGCCGTGAACTTGGGCCAGGCGGCGTTTAGGACGAGCCTGAACCTGCTGTCGAACACCATCTTCTCCATCGATCTGTTCTCCGACGACTCGGCGGAGGAATTTCAGTCGCTGGTGACTGAAATCGTGCTCGAGTGTGGGAAACCTAATTTGTCCGATTACTTCCCTGTAATAAGTGGGCTCGACGTTCAAGGCACGAGGAAGAAGGTGACCGCTTACTTTCAGAAGATGATCGATCTCTTTAGGGATTTGATAGAGAAGAGGCTGGAGAAGAACAAAGGCGGCGCCGGCGATGCGACGTCTGCGAAGGAGAAAGACGTCCTCGATGTGCTCCTCGACATATGTGAGAAGAGCCCTGAAGATATAGACAGGACCCACATGGAACATCTCTTCATCGTTAGTCTCCTCCCACAACTTGGTCTCCTTTTAGAGATATTCTTATTATATGGACGAAACTTAAAAGATTTTTTTTCTCCAAAAATTGGTTAATTTTGAAAGTTCTTTTCTGCACCCCCAATTTCGAAATCCTAAAATTATACGTCGAAACCCTACCATTGTGGCAGGATCAAGGATTTTGACGTATAATGTTCGTAAATTTTTTAAATTTGAAAGCTATTGTACATATAATGTAAACTCATAAACTCGTTATCCTTATAATGCTGCCTCCTAAATTACGGGTCTGAAAAACAAAAGTTTTAAGCCTTATTGTTGTAATAACTGTCCTTTTTCTCTTCGGCAATCATTGACAGGCCTTGTTTATCGCCGGGACGGACACGACCTCCGCCACGGTCGAGTGGGCCATGGCTCAACTGTTAAAGAACCCACACGTCCTAAAGAAAGCCAAGGCCGAGCTAGAAAAAGTCATCGGAAAAGGAAAAGTAGTGGACGAAACGCAAATCTCGAGCCTGCCTTACCTTCAGTGCGTGGTGAAAGAAACATTAAGGCTCCACCCACAGGCGCCGCTTCTGATACCGAGAAAGGCCGATAGAGACTTACAGTTGTGCGGCTACACCGTGCCCAAGGGCTCGCAGGTTTTGGTCAACGTATGGACCATAGCTAGGGACCCTTCGATATGGGACGGGCCCGAGGAGTTTAGGCCCGAGAGGTTTTTGGACTCTGAGTTGGATGTTAAGGGGCGGGATTTCGAATTGCTTCCCTTTGGGGCGGGAAGGAGAATTTGTCCGGGATTGCCGTTGGCTATGAGGGCCATTCCTTTGATGATCGGGTCTTTGTTGAACTGCTTCGATTGGAAGATCGACGGAGGGTTAGAGCCCGAGGATTTGAACATGGATGATGAGTTTGGATTCACTTTGGTGAAGGCTCAACCTTTGTTGGCCGTGCCTATCGCGGAACAGTGAGCCTTTTTTTTGTTGTTGCCGTAGGTATTTTTCTTCCAAAATAGTAAGGAATAATATTATTGGGCTTAATTGATGGATGAAAAAAAACATTGTTATTGCGTACCGAATCCTCGTTGGTTATTGAACGTAATCACACGTTTTAATATAGATAAATCAATTGAGATTCGAGTATAAGATTATAAGTTACTCTATTGTCAATTGGTTCTACATTGCATCCAACACTCATGAGCTTAGTCTGGTAATATCCAATCCTCTATGAATCATAATCATACTCTTAAAAATAATTTTAGCCAATATACCAATAAAATACAAAACGTCACACCACGACAGGTATGTTATTACAAGAACTGAATATCGTTTTTTTTCTGTCCAGCAAACAAGGGAGTATATATGTATTTGCATATAAAAAACACGCACCACATATATATGTTCATAAATCATAGGTGGATAAAATCCTAACTAACACAGAAATGGGAAGATAAAAGAAAGTCCACTAAAGCCAAGCGTCCAAAAGTAAACGCTTTATGATGAATAAAACATCATATCGTATTTACCTTGTCAATATTATATATTATTAGATTATTTGTAGTTTGCTATATAAGCCCAAGCAAAATTTATTTCTAAAATCATTTAGTACCCCTTGGAAATGAGAAACCCTAAGCTACATGTATCTTGAGGAGTCAGGAGAGATTGAGAATTAACATATAACTTGATGAGCTAATGTACATGTCCAATTGGATGAAATATCGACAAGGTTATTTTTTTATACCAATTGTTGGAAACTAAAATTCTCCTCCAAGTTTTGGTTTGAACAACCATTTCTAAACGGTAAAAGAAGTCGGTACTTCAATTGTGAGCCAATTCACTATTCACGTGGTTATGAAACTCTTCTTCTCCAGCGGACATATTATGAAAAAAAGACAATTTTTCAGGATCGAATATTAATATTATATAAAAGTTACATGACCAATCACAACATGTATAATGAGTTTGCATGATCCACGCTATCTGTTATGTAGTCGAGCGCTAGTGACCGTTGGCCGTGGTCAACGGAGGCCGGAGGGCGCCGACCGAACCCGACGAACGAGACCAGTTGGGATGGTGCGATTGAAAATTAAAGTAAGCTGGAAAATGATCGAGCATCAAGACTCGGAAGTGGCCTATCGAGCGGGGCGCTGCTGGAAGGCCCGACGAGGTATGCAGTATGGGACGTATGCTGAGATGGACTTTAAGGTGCTCGCTGAGTAAGTTGGCAAAACAAGACGCGGACAACAACGGGGCATACACGCGGCTTAGGTGACAAGACGTGGGGCATCCAGCTGAGGAGGTGCCTTGGCCAAAAGAGACGCGTAAGTGATGTGCACAATCGGGTCCCCAGCTAAGCCACACAAGGTCGTGCGGCCAGCCAAGGCAGGCAGGAAACGGCACGCAATTTTGGGCAAAGCTGGGCGAGCCTAGTCGAAATTGGACGAGACATGGTGCTGGGACGACATGGTGCAGTTGGCTCGGGTAAGGGCAACGACACAGGCTCAAAGGACGTCATGCCGGATATGGCATTGGGCGTGCGTAGGTGAGGCGCACGACTCCGGCACCTGGACAACAAGCAATGTTTATAAAGCATCAGTATTGCGCGCTTCGTAGCGTATATAGCGTAAAGTTTTCGTAAACGCGTTGTAGCTTAATAAAATAGCATTTTTTAATTCTTTTTTAATTTTTTAATTAGCTATAAATAAATAAAAATCATAAAATATCGTAACTTCAAATTAAGGCGATGTGGCGGCTAATTCTTAAATTTTGCCATACATCGTACGCCAAAGATTTTATTAGAGAAAAATATGAAATTAAAATTTTCATAAAGTTTGAAAATAATAAAATTTAACACACATGCGCGCGCACACACATACATATATGTATATATAAATACATATAAATATATATATTTATATAGCTCATGAAGTGTGCTTAAATATAATTAGATTAATGTTCACCATTATTTCTTTTCTTTTATAATGGTTTGTTTGCTTGTATTGTATTATATATCTATCTCTTTTGTCGTGTATGTGACATGATCAAAATACTAACGTAATGTTTACCAGTATTACAACTTTAAGATCTTTCTGCAACAATGAGCGACTGTGCTGCTTTTGCATCTGAGACATGCCGACTTTGAGTATTGTCTCCTACTTTGGAGGTAAGTCTTTCTCCACATCAGATTTCAACCTTCTGAGAAGGATGCTTAAGAACTAGAAGATCGCCAATAAAGAGAACGAAATATAGTAATTTATTCAGTGAAAACCAATTACTCAAGGAGATCAAGTCCATATATCTCTTATGATTGCATTTGAAATGAAAATGAAAAATGATATGGCACGCTTGAAAAATAAATGGGGGCTCTATGTATGCTCGGCACAGATTGTCTTCCAGCATGCCAAGTGGCATAGCTTGTGAAGTTGCTGGACAACTTCCTCATGATCATTTTCACCAGAAATTTGGAATCGGAAGCACTCATCAAAAGCCTCCGCTGAGCTAAATATTTTTGGAAGCAGAAAGTTAAGAAGAGCCCAGAGCTCATGGAGATTATTCTGCAGAGAACAAGAGCTAAATATGTATTGTTATTTATAAATCTACGCTACGCAATATCGGAACTAAAACGCTACGCACTGTACAATACGCTTTTTAAAACACCGACAACAAATAGATGGATTGGGCAAGATCTAAATGTAGATCTAGGTCTAGATCCGAAAATATTCCAACACATGTGTTGGATTGGGCAAGATTCCTTGCCAACACATGGGATGAATGGGCCTTGGCCGAGCTCTATAAATAGGCTCCGGGCCAAGTCATTCAAGGCAGAGCTGAAAATTTGGGCTGGATCCGATGGGCCAGCCCGGTCCTAAAAACCGGGTTTGGGCTTTATTTTGATGAGCCCGAAATATGATCGGGCCTATTGGCCCTTTGAATTTTTTATTGTTTCTTTTATTTTCTATTTATAATATTTATAAAATTCAATTTGAGAAGTAAAATATAATATTTTTGATGAATTTATGAGATATGAGATTTTTTTTGTAACTATATATTCGTAATATTGGGTATAATAATAGTATAAATATAATTATTTTTGAAAAAATAAAAGATTTTTAAATAAAAAATAACAAAAATATAGGCCCATTAGCCCGACGGGCTGGCCCAGCCCATCACACAATGGGTTTGGGCCTAAGAATCTTAGGTCCGTAGAATTTCGGGCCAACCAGGTCGGCCCGCTAACAGTCGGGCAACCCGCTCAATTCGCGCCTGGCAGGCTGGCCTGCCCGAACGTCAGCTCCAATTCAAGGTATGATGATGATGAGCAACATTAATGAGAGCACCGGATAAAAAATACCAAGTCATAAAGTGTGTCCCTCGAGTTTGACGTCTTGTGTCGTGTTGTCTTAGTAAAGCAAGTGCTCGTGTTGAGTGAGTGACGTGTAATACAAGTGATTGTTCTCGGCTTTTGGTGTGAGATCGTTTCAACAAACACAACGAATGCTTCGAATCAGCGTAACTTGTCGTAATCGAGAAGAACGTATTCCAGGCGCATTCTGTATTCCGCACAGTCGCTGTGAATTGGACTGAGAGTGTGGTCGTGCTTAGACGCTGGCAAGGCCACAATGTTGCCATGACATTAGGGCTTAGATTGCAAAAATTTTCTAAGTACATGAGAGGTGTGACACTATCAAATCACAACATAACTACAAAAACAAAGCAGCACATCAAGATTACTGTTTGTTTTAAATAATTAATGACATTCAAGCATGAAAAAATTAGGAATCCATTGAACATAAAGATTTACATAAGACATAAATAATTACAGGAAAATTATTTATCTTTCTTCATATTGAACTGAAGATGTTGGCGTCGTGGTACAATTACAAACCACAACATAAGAAGCCTTCAGCTACTAAACATGTATACCAGAAACCGACCAACCAACCGATGTCCCCCTTTCTTTACACGCCACAACATTCAATGACGGGGAGAACCGCCTTTCGCAGGACAACATGCGACCGATGGTCTTGTCTTCCATCGTACCCGAAAAACTTGAACATTGGGTCGTGCGTCAAGCTCAGTGTGGACGAAGTAGGAATAGCTTCAAGAAATGGTGTGAATGTGGAAGTTCAGCCCAATGCTTATGTGGTACTACCCAATTTTCCCCCTTTTGATATTGGAGTCGAAGGAGAAAGGTCCTTGTTGATCTGTTGTTCTATGAGTTGAACGGTCTCTGTGGAACTGTAGATTATCCTGTTATATATATCAAAGTGAGAACTATCAGTATAAGATTCTTGAAAATGTTATTACAGAGATGCTACTACGATAAGAGAAGAATGAATGATCACCGTTGATCTCGTCTCCATGATTGGTTGGTTGAAAGGATCGGATTGGTGGGAGTAGCTGCTCAAGAATGGATGTTCTAGCAATTTCTTTGCCGTCGGCCGATCGGCTGGGTTTCTACGAAAGCAACAGCTTAGAAAGTCTTTGCCTTCGGCTGATAATGAATCGGGTATAGGTGGAGACTCCTTCAAGGCCTTGAATAATGCTGCAGCCTTTTTTAGTGGACAGAGAGTGAGTTTCTGACATGACATGCAAGTGCAGGGCAACTACAATGTAGTATTATGCAGTAATATATTAGACACATAATTCCTTAGAAATTATTTCCACTCCTATCCAAAAATAGTGGAAGATCAAATGTCACTAATGTAGGAGAATTATGTACGAGTAATATTTTCAAAGAGAGCTTACTCCTTCGTACTCGCTCCAAGGAGGGTTTCCGTTCATCATTTCGATTATAGTGCAACCTAAACTCCAAATGTCGATTGCTAAGGCGATGTTTGAGCTCGAATCTGCCTGCATAGATGATTGCAGTAGCTGCAATGGCAAAACAAAATAAAAAAGAAACGTTCGTTGTATGTTGGAGAAAAGAACTTTTATTAAGACAGAAAAAAGAAAACCAAGCCATGTGTACCTCTGGAGCCATCCAATAAGGGCTACCTTTCAACGACAGATGTGACGCTTGACCAGTCAGCTACAATCGGTCGTATAAAATCAAAGGAAATTTGACATTATGGTACATCGTTGTGTTGTCAGAGAATATTAGAAAACGAACTCACATGTTTGGCCATCCCAAAGTCAGCTAGTTTTACGACACCATAGGCATCAACAAGTAAGTTAGCGCCTTTTATGTCCCTGAGATAGTTGGCGATAAAAAAGGAGGCAACAACAAGCTGCAATTGTCCTAAAATATATAGCATACTCACCTATGAATTGTCTTCTTGCTGTGCAAATAAGCCAGCCCACAGAGAATATGGCGGGTGAAGTTGCGAACAACTGATTCTGTGATAGCTCCACAGTGGTCATGGATAAACTTGTTGATTGAACCCGGATGAACATATTCGAGATATATGTGGAACTTGTCACCGATCTGCGTGAATTTAGTTTGTGTGGGTTTCAACCTAAAGCACAATGGGTAAAAGAACATGTAGAGATTATTCACTCACTATTTCACTGCCATAGTACTGCACAATATTCGGATGTTTCAAATGGCTGAGAACTTTGATCTCCTGCAAGAAAAAAAGTGAGAAAATAATTACACATTGTGTTAAATTGATGCTCCAAAAGCAGCCAAAGAAAGATGCATACCTGCTCCAGTTGTCTAATGCTCTCAGAAGATTTTGAGTCACCTGGTAGAATTTCGACTTCTTTCATGGCACACAAGGCGCCAGTTTCCCTGTTCGCAAATCAAATTCAGCTACTAAATGATGCAAAATCGAGTTCTCGAAGAAGCACTCATCCTCTGCAAAGCTAATACCTGTTAGATGCTACATAAACACTACCAAATGTACCCCTCCCAATGAGCTTCCCTTTTTGCCATTTTGACTTCCTAGGGACAACTTCAGGTTTACTTCCCATTGGACCGATCGATGAAAATTGTGAATGGCCATTGTTAGCTGAAACTGAGGAGCTTGGTGTCGAAGGCATATGTAAAGTAACCCCTGGAGAGTCCAAATTAGATTCAATCGAATATATTGGACCAGCAAGAAGACATAGCCCCCGGAGGGAGAGGCAAGGGATGCCCAACGTTACTTTCCCAACCCGCCAATGGCTTGTCAGTCGATATTTTGTTGTTTATGGGCGTGGTGGACTTCCAAGCACTTGCTCCAACAATTCTAGGGCTTTGAAAAGGCGAATTATCTAGACTTGGTGCTGTTCTCTCGCAAGGAGTGTGATAGACTAGGGCCAGCTTAGCCTCGGAATGAGGCATCTCTGGGGCAGACCAGACCTGGAAAATTCCGAGAGGTGGCATGTAATGTGATGAGGCCCACATTTCATTTCTTTGGGGGCTTAACACTGGGCTTGAAGAAGGACTCGTCGGGCAACTGCTGGGAATGCTAAAGTTGTAGCTGTCTGAAGGATCCAATTTAAGGTTATTGGCTTTTGATGACTTCCCCGATGGGCGTGCTTCGGAATACTCCGTGTTTTTGGGTGTGTCTTGGCCTACTGATCTTCTGAGATATTTAGAAACAAAGACTGAAAATCACGCCATATCTAATGGAATCAGCATTTCAGGAATGTGCAATGCAATAAACTCCAACGAATAGTCATAGCGACTGTAGGGAAGAAACATCGATGTTATCGCAAACTGGCGATTGAGAAGCAAATTTGAGGATGATATAGGAAAAGAAAAAAACAATCATGACTACCCAACGGCAAGCTCCAAACAATTATCTAACGGACACAATTTCATGGAGTTCTACCAAACCAATGAAATTTAGACATAGATTAACGACTCCTCTGCCACGAATTTCGGTTTTTATACCCAAATCAATTTCAAGTACCTTCCACTGAGTCCATCGACAATGTCGTTCGGCACGGTGTCCGGAGATGGAAGCGGCACGCTGGACGCGCTAGATCTTGCGGTGTCTCTATGAAGTGCCACGTCTAGCTCCGGCAGAGGCAACGGCTGTGGCGCGAACGTAGCGGATGACGAGCACGAGGCATGGCTCCCCGACGACCGCCACGAATCGCTGGCTTCCCTTTCCCTCAGCTTCTTCGCCCGCGCGATTTGCCTGCTCCTCCGCGACGAGAAGAAGCCGCCAGGCTTCAGTGCGATGACGGCGTCGTCCTCGATGGTCTGCGACTTCGACGAGCTAAAAGCTCCCAGCCACCAGTGCATTGTTCAGCTCCGCGGCGCTGGTGGGGAATTGGTGGCGGATTCTATCGTCGACGGTAAATCGCAGGAAAAATCCGCGGTTTACGACGACGGACGGGGGAAACGCACGCGCCTGCCTCTAACTATATATACGTTAGATTTACTTTTTTTTTCTTTATGTTTCCACCTGCAAATAAGGGGAATATATATATATATATATATATATATATATATATATATATATATATATATAAATCAAAGAAATGGAGATGGGGAAAGGGGATAGATAATGCGTGTGTTGTAGTTGAGAGAGAGAATGATTTCAATCGACCAAATTTCGTTTGCTCTGATTAGACAGTTTGACCTTTGTTTACTATTTTTAGAAGAAATATTAAATTTCGACAGTTGAGAGTGTAATTGAAATTATGTTTATTTTTGTAACAGTAAGTATTATTATTGTGGTTTAATGATCATTAAATATCATAGGAGACCTATTCAAGCCATTCCGCATTGAAGACGAAAATTATAGAATAGAACGAGTTCTAATTCTTGAATTCTAGTGGTATGAAAATTAGAGCTGTGAAATGGCCCGCTCCGCCCCGCCCGCCATAAAACGGGACGGGGTGGGCCAACCAGCCAACATAACGGGCTACTAAACTAGTAGGCTGCCCTTCCTCATAACGGGTTGGCGGGCTAGCGGGCCAACCTGCTAACTCTTTATTTTTTTTAAAAAAATCGTGTTTCTTTTTTTACGACTAATAGTTGTATTAATAATGGATGTTGGAATAATCAACGAAAATCCACAAATCAATTAAGAATTAAGTTCATAAATAAATCAATTATAATTAATTACTAATAAATATTACTTATTAAAATTTAGCATACAAAAATATATATAATATCTACATACATAATAAATAAATATAATATATATATATTTACTGGCGGGCCAGCCGTCCCGACCCACCTCAACTCGCGGCCCAAACGGGATGACCCTTCGGCCCGCTTTTAAACGGGCCAGGAATTGATCAACCCACCCCGCCTGTTTTTCATGGTGGGGCGGGCCCACTCGACGGGCTCGGCCCGTTTTGACAACTCTAATGAAAATTGATGTGCGACATGCTTGTTCAATATCTCATTATCAAATGAAATATCTCAATTTCAGTTATCTATGGCTTCATCATCGTATCAATCGACTATGATTATTGACTTGGGCAACTGTGAGCCCGTATAAGAAAAAATTATCTGTTCTACGAGGAACAATATATATTTTTTAAAATCAATTATATTAAACGTAGGTATTTTTAATTAACCAAAAAAAATTAAACATTACCAAAACAAACATAAAATTAAAGTATTAATAAAATAAAGAATTTCGTCATCTGGGATGACGAGTTACTTGTCCCCGCTGGCAATGCAGTGATGTGGCGTAATTCGTCACCCCAGATGACGAATTACTCTAACTCGTCATCCCAGATGACGAATTAGATCTGTTTTTTAAACGCGACGAAGACGAAGACGAATAGACGCGACGAAGACGAAGACGAGACGCCGACGAAGACGAACAGACGCGACGACGAACCTCCGCGACCGCCCAACCCACGACGAAGACGAACCGCGGCCGTTCAGCTTTGCCCGCGCGAGACAACGTGACCCGACGCCCCGCCGCGACCCACCTTCGACAGCTTGCCATCCCGTGCCCCGCCGCGCGCCGGCCGGCCTCCGCCCGTCGCCCCACCTTGAGCCGCTGCCGCGGAGTCCCGCTGAGCCGCTGTCCCGCCTTGACCCGAGGCCCCGCTGCGACCGACCGCCCCGTTGTGACCCGACGCCGTGTCGTGACCCGACGTCCCGCGACGACCCGCCGCCCCGCTGCGACCCGACGCCCCGCTGCGACCCGACGTACTACGCCGATTTACGTCAGGTGAGCGACCCCTAACGATACGAATGTAATGGGTTTTTGCATTAATAGATTCATTATCGAATGTTAATTTTCTTTTGTTGATTTGTCTGATTTCATTTTCTTGGCTTTAGAATGGATTTGGATGCTTGTTACGGGCCTCTTGATAGTTCGGTGTTGACGATGCAGTCAAATCACCGTAGTAGAGACTTACTATTGGATGCGACGTACTATTAGAACTAGGTCGTTAGAAAATGTAGTGTGGGGTACGAGAGAAGCACCGAATCACCTACACGGTCGCTTATTAGGGAAGTTGAACGATATGGGTCTATACAGCGTCTATAGCTGTATGTCACAGAGGGTTGACCCTCATTTTATTACAGCATTGGTAGAGCGTTGGAGAAAAGAGACCCATACGTTTCATTTTTATGTTGGTGAGGCGACGGTTACTCTACAGGACGTAGGTATACTGTGGGGTTTGCCTCTAGATGGTAGTTGTGTGTCTGGGGTGATCTATACGAGGACGGTCACACAGTGGATAGACGAGTGTGAGCGATTGCTAGGTTTTAGACCACTGAATGATAAAATTAAGGGGTCCGCGCTGTCGATGAAGACCTTAGCTAGTTGGTTGTTGGATAATCCGATAACGGATGATAGTGATGAGGAAGAGGTTGACTGTTCAGCACGGGGTTATGCGATGCTGCTCTTTGGTGTGGTGATGTTCCCCGATTGTAGCGCCAGCACCGTATCGTTGACGTACCTTCAGCTGTTGGACGATATTGAGGAGGTGCGGACGTTTAGTTGGGGTAGTGCGGTGCTGGCATTCCTATACAGAGAGCTTTGTTCGGCATGCGAGCCGAACAAGCTAAATATAGGCGGACCCCTACGGTTGTTGCAGGTAATTATATAGAAACATTATTTAATTTTATAGTTATTTTAAAAAGCTATTTAGACCGTGACTTCTGTTTTAGGCATGGGCATATAGCAAGTGTGTGGTCCTTCAAATTTTGTAATAGACCAATAACCTTTTTTGGCTTGAAGGATGCCCTAAGTCTCCAAGGGCAATCGGTCGTGTGATCACATTGAACACTCCAACGTGTATTGCTGCTTTCGTTGACGTTATACTCGCGTCTAGCAACCCTGATCGAAAAATCGTCGACGGCACGTTGTAAATGTTTCTTAGTTTGAAAAATCATACCTCGACAAAATGAAGGGTTATCTCTGTCATAGAACTCGCCGTAACCACCGTAGTCGTCACCACTAGGAGGTGGCATTTGGTACGTTTGGAAAAATGGAACGGACTGAAACATCATTGGAGCTGCAGAGTCCAGCGGAGTTGTATCATCTGGGCCAATCTCGTCAATGTTCTCGTCGTCATCGTTGGGATCGGGTAACTCGGCCAGTGGATCCTCATCGTCTGCTTCCGAATCACTAACATCAACGTCTTCCTCGGGTTCAGGCACGAATTCTGGCACGGGTTCTGACACGGATTCTGGCATATTGAATGGAACACCAAGCGTCGTTCTCTCCAGAGAAACATTGCTGAACCCTGCCGTAACTGAGATAATGTCGGGAAACTCCGGACATGTATAACTGGAAGAACTAACTTCAAACGTAGGAAACTCGCATCGCTCCTCAAGATTGCGATGAGGCTCTTCGTTCAAATCGAAGTTTGAATTTTCAACCGCATCAACAAAAACTTCAAGACAGTCGTTCTCCGAATCGGGATGTATGAAAAATTGTAAGTCGTTGTCGTTGGAGATTTGGAGTAACTGATGAAAGTGGCGGGAATGCTGAAAGTATTCATTTTTCCCGTAGACATCGAACGAACAACGACTGCTATCAGCACCCGTAACTTCGAACAACAACGATATAAACTCGGAAAAATTGGTATTGCAACGAATTCGCCTATATGCAATAGGACGGATACTATATTTGACGGTGCAATCGGATGATTGAATTACTTCACCGCCGAAATATATTATGACTTGTACGCGATTCGACACCATTGTGTAAATTGTTGTATGTTAGAATGATATGGTACTATGCGAGTAAGGGTGGTATTTATAGAAAAGTAATTCGTCATCCCAAATGACGAGTTACGTAACTCGTCATCTGGGATAACGAAGTACTCCAATTATTTCCGACACGCTGCATGCGCATGCAGGTTGGTCGGGAATAATTGGAGTACTTCGTCATCCCAGATGACGAGTTACGTAACTCGTCATTTGGGATGACAAATTAGTTACATAAACACTATGCACGGGTCAACTTGACCAGCCATGACGGTCAGCGGGCCAGCTAGACCTTAACTCGTCATCCAGGAAGACGAGTTACGTAACTCGTCATCCTAGATGACGAAGTCCTTTATTTTATTAATACTATCCGTTTCTGGTTTATTTTTATAATGCCTATTTTTTTAATGTTTATTTAATTAAAAAAACCTTAAACGTAACAATGTACGACCAAACACTTTGATGTTAGTTAAAAGTAATGACCATTTCAACCAAACACTTTGACTTGAATTCAGTAGACGTGTCACGGTTTAAATACGTTATATTAACTTATAGTTTAAATTATTTCGGTCTCTACTAATTTTTTTATTACAATCTCTTCGATATACTTAAATATTTTTTTTCCTCTGACAAATATATGTTCAATCTTCAAATAAAAAAATATGTCTAATTTCGTTAATGATATAGTCAATGCTTAATAATTAAAGTACATAACCTACTCACAACTATACCATATAAGCGTACAAACTGATATATTGGTTAACAAATCTAACAAATAAAGCCCTAATACATTTTTTTTTTCAAAATGGATATGGGCCTCGATGACTCAACCCAACAAATCATCCACAAGTCAAAGTAAACAATACATTAATTATTTTATTTCCCGAAATTGAGACTCTTCTTCTTCGTCTTTCACCTTCCTTCATTCCTTCTCCTCCTTCTTCATGGACGAAACCCTAGCTTTCTTACTGCAATGAAAACTCAGTAGACAATACTTTCTACATAAAACAATAAATGTGAGCAATGATATTTCAAGTTATCCGCCTTGCAAAGGCAGACATGAAACCTGTCAAAAACATTCATAACAATCAACATGAAAAAGATAAAACATATTAAGCACGTCAAATTAAAATGTTCAAAACAATCCGCAAAATCCCTCGCGAAAAATTCCGCTCAGCACAAAAAAAAAATAGCTTAAAAGCCACAAAATGTCCGCAAAAACTCATTGTTCATAAGGTTTATTCGATAACGATCGAAATTATTTCCTGCAAGAAAAATCGAAAAGGAATATGACAAGGGAATCTTCCATCTTATATCCCCTTGGACTCCGAGCTCTCTTCCTCCTTCACACCCTTTTCCTTCGACGAAGAACCTTCATTAGACGAATTGGGCCCCACCGACAAGAGGTTTGCTTGTTGAGAAATTTCCATCTTTCTAAGATGAATGCGAAATTTCTTGAAAACCCCACAAAAAAAATAAGACTATGTTTAGCCATGGTTTTGGAAGTACGGAAAATATTAGGACTTTATTGTGTTCGAAATTGAGGATATATATGTATGTAAATATGCATACCTGCAGGTGGCTTTTTACTTCATCGTTAGTTAACCCATTAACCTCCATGACCTCCCTAATTTGCTTAGGGGTAGCCACTGCAAAAAAAAAAATAAAAAATACGGATTTAATATTTATTGTCGAGATGAAACGCATGTTTAATACGTAAAAACCGATATAAAATAAAGTGAGAGTACAAACAAATTATCGTACGATTTGCTCCTCCGAGTAGATGCAGCGCATCGACGAACTTGTTGTGAAGCTCTGATGACCAGCAACGCCTTAGCTTCTTCTCACGTGGCTCTTCATTTGGCGCCGCTGTAAGCTTTGGCTTCTTCGATTTAGGGTTTTCTACCATTTCAGGTTTGACTGAAAAAGCCCTATTTTCATAGGATACAAATGGACCTCCTCCGAATTGCACACGCCTATCTCCTTGATGATACTTTTCGGGGAAAAAAAAATCGCAATTAGAATTGAATACGAATCAATAAATAAATATTCAGATCCAACATTGTTAGGAATAAAACAAGGTGTAATTATTTCCTGGGTGCTAAATATAGAAGCAAGTCATTAGGTCATCTCATGTTTATGGTCAGCGCAGCCGCCGCGATCTGAACACTTATCGATGAAAATAGATCCAAGAAGAAAAAACGACTCACCGATTTTGGGTTCGCGAAAGATTTTGGATTTCCAGCGTTACCAAATTGGTCGTCTCCGTCGTACTGAACCGAAGCGCTCCAAAGCTGAGTTGAGTTCAACCAATTCTTCTTATCGCTTATGTCGTTTGACGATTTTGACTTTCCATTCCCATCACTTTTCGACGACATCAGCTCTTCCTCGGTCTCAGCGCCTTTTCCCTTCAGCTTCATCTTTTCCTCGTTCAACATTTCGATACCTATACATATGTAAATATATGAACACACACACACACACACACACATATATATATATATATATATATGTATACTTAGTTTAAAATAGAGAAGAATAGCTGACCATCGTTGAACAAGCTCATGCACATTGGAAGTTCGCGTTTGAACCCATCAAGCTTTCTTAATTCGGCCTTCAAAAGGGTTACATAAAACTCAAGCCGTGATAGCTTCTCAGAAACATCATCTACCATCGATACTTCTTTGAGAATATTCAAAATGGTTTTGTTGGGATAAAAATCAGATCTCTTTTCAAATATTTTCTCAACATTGGTGTTTTTTTCGGAAGCCATTATATTTTACTTTTAGTATACTGACGGAATAATAATGATAAGTGTGCATGAAATTGTGGGTTGTGGGACTGACTTATATAGTGGCAAAATGAAATGTGGATGCTAGTGATTATTTTTTTCTAATAATATGAAAAGATTCTATTAAGTGTGCATTGTGTTTAAATTTATTATGGTCAAATATTACGTGGTATTCGCAATTTATTGCATTTTACATTATAATATTTTTGAAGTGGAAATTATGTTTATTCCTCCAAATTATTATATTTGGCGTTTTTCTATTTGACGCGAGGAATTAATTGTAATAGTTTCACTATTTTATTTAAAAGGTTAATTTCTACTTCTTTTTTTCTTTATTTGGGGATAATGGTCTGTCTTTTATCCCTTGTGGTTGCATTCATTGATGGGTTAATGACACACTGTATATGAGGCAAACATTAAGATTAGTTCATATTCAAAGCCAATTCTTTCATTGAAAAGAGAAATGAATGGACATGCAGTAAGAAAAAAGATTGGAATATTCGATGAAAGTTTGACGATTATTAGAATTAAAAAAGACGAATTACGCTAATCCTTTTGAATAAATAATAAAATTGCTTTTTATACTCTTAGAATCAAAGTTTATAAAATTGAAATCACATTATACTTTTGACTTTTTATAATATTATATAATTTTGACGGTAAACGATTACGTTGAATTTCATTTACTATCATTATCCCTAAAATGACGTATGGCGAAAACAACTCGAGTTACGGATAAAATGGGCCCAATCTTTGAATATAATCGTTTTCGCCATTTTAAGGATAATAATAGTGAATGAAATTCAACGTAATTGTTTACAAAGTTATATAATATTATAAAAAGTCTAAACTATAATGTGATTTCAATTTTATAAACTTTGATTCTATGAAAGTGAATACGAATTGTAGAACACAGATTAACGTGGTTCGGATTTACTTAATCCTACATCCACGGAGACCGACGATCTCTTATTAGATAGAGATTACAGATTGCAGAGAATTCTCATATGAGCACAAAGCTCTTGATCAAACACTCTCGAGATGAAAATCGCACACACTAAATCACACACAGAGACATGTGAATTGCACGCAAATGATCTCAACAAGCAATATTTAAAAATTGGCGCCAAGAGATGTTGAACGCGTCTTCCTTTGTTTGTTGCATAAATCGTCAGCCTCATCCATGTTTCTCTACTGAGAAATCGCAACTTCTAATTCAAATTTAGCAAATACGCTTCTTCTCCCTCTATGTTTCCACTGCTTCGCAACATCCAAGACTAAGGCACATGAACTCAGGCTACCTTTCTCATTTTTGAAATCCCCCCACAATATGAAGGGTATAAATCGACTACAGACATCTTGAGTAAGAAGTCTTTGATCAGAGGTGTGTCTTAGTAAAAACATCTACTAGTTGATATTCTGTTCTGACAGGGAGTAACTTGATCGCTCCATTCATCATATGATTACACCTCTCATGAAATTTTGGATTTGAAGCAATCTTAGGGCTGAAAGCCTATCACAGTAGATGAAGGTGTTCGCTAAGAAAGTGCAATACCCTGTAATTGATTTTCTAGTATCTCTGCAAACTGCCCAATCAACATCAGAAAATTTGGGAGTTAAATTCTGTTCTGAAGATATAAACAGACCATGACCTGGTGAGCTCTTTAAGTATCTCAATAGGTGATGTGCTACCATTAGATGAACCGTTCTAGGTGCTGACATGAACTAACTCAGCTTGTGCACAACATAAGCGATGTCTGGTCTTGTAAAAGTGAGGTATAACAGTTGCCCAAGTAGCCTCATATACTGGAATGGATTAGTTAGTAGCTCACCATCATTGGTTGTGATCTTGTCACTGGGACTTATAAATGCTGTCAGTGGCTTGGCATTGATGTACCTCGTGTCTTCAAGTAATTGCAGAGTATATTGTCTTTGTGTAAGATATATCCCTGCCTCACTTCTACCTCTATTCCAAGGAAGAACTTCAATTCACCTAAGTCTTTCACTTTAAAACATGAGCTGAGGAAAGCTTTGGCTTGATGTATCTCACTAGCTGATGGACCAGCTAAGATGATATCATCAACATACACTAGTAGCACAACCAACTGGTCTCCTTTTTCTTTGGTAAATAGTGTGTGGTCAGATTGAGTTCGGGTGAAACCATGAAACCATAGTCTGTAACAGCATAGTGAACCTTTTATTCCACTATCTCGAAGCTTGTTTGAGACCATAAATTGGCCTGTGCAGCCTACATACTTTCCTAGCTTTTGCTCCCTTTGCATATCTGCTGCCAAAACCTTGAGGAAGACTCATATAAACCTCTTCAGATAGCTCTCCATTTAAGAATGCGTTGTTGACATCCATTTGCACAAGATTCCACCTCAGTTTTGCAGCTAAGCATAAGATGATCTTAATTGTGTTGGGCTTCGCCACAGGTGCAAAGACGTCGATGTAATCCACCCCTTTTCTTTGATCATACCTCTTTGCCACCAAATGAGCTTTGTGTTTTTTAATTTGTCCTTCTGAATTGTATTTGAGTATGTATACCCAACTATTGCCAATCGTCTTCTTTCCTTCCGGTAGAGTGACTGTGGACCACGTTTTTTTCTCCTCTAAGGCCTTTAGCTCATCATACATGGCTGCCATCCATCTTTCTGACTGAGAGGCTTGCAGGAGATTAGCAGGCTCCTTCTCCAAACTCACAACACTGGATGATTGAAATCCTTTGAGAAATTCTGGTAAGTGAGCACCTTGGACAATGGGAATAAGACTCTCTTGTCTGACAGGTTATTGCAATGATAGTCGTCCAGATATTGTGGCCTCTTAGGCTGTCTGAATGACCTTATAAGTTCTTCATGTTCCTAAGACTGAAGATCTGTTTCAATTTCTAGGTACTTAGAGTCTTGTTCCTGGTCCCCTGCAAGATTCTGCTCATGATGATCTTGGATAGATGAATCTGGTAAGGTAAGAGCATCTTGTGACTTGGGTGAGTTGTCCTTTGTTGAAGCAGAACCTGGTGAATAAAAGACTTCTTCTAACACAGGATTCACCATGGAAGATTGAGGCAAGAAATGAAAAGTAAAAGGGTTCAATGAGTCATGTGAAGCAGTTTCTTCTCTAAAGGGAGACTCATCTTCTTTGAACCTAACATCTCTTAATATGATCACTTCCCTTGTTGCCAGGTCTAACACTTTATAACCCTTGATCCCATTTGGATATCCAATGGAAAAACATTCCTTAGCCGTGGGTCGAAGTGCACTAAGGGGGGAACAAAAACACAAGCAACCAGAAACTCGAAAAGAAGAATAATCTACTGGTCTTTGGAAAAGTAACTCATAAGGACTTTTGTTATTTAAAGAAACTGAAGGAATCCTATTGATCAAGAAAGCAGTTGTCAAGACACACTGACGAATATTCTATAGGAATTTTAGACTCAAACTACAGAGCACGAGCCACATTTAACAGTTGTTGATGTTTCCTTTCAACAACCGAGTTTTGTTGTGGTGTTTGGACACAGGAGTAATGATGTATAATTCCCTTATTCTTCAGCAAATCAGACATGTTAAGTTCCCTCGCATTGTCTGTCCTCATAGTTTTTGCTCTAGAATTAAACTGAGTTTCAATCAATGCAAGGATGAAAGAAATCGCAGACTGAACTTCAGACTTCTATTTTTCATGAAAATCCTGGTACAACGTGTGTGATCATCTACAATGGGTACAAAATATTGATGTCCTAGGTGCGAAGGTGCATAGAAGGGTCCCCACACGTGATAACGTATTAAATCAAAGCTTGCACATGTAGATTTTGTATCTGCTGGAAACATAATTCTCTTTTGTTTTGCCAAGGGGCAAATTTTTACAGAAAATATGCGTAGAACCATCTCTCTGTTTTACAGAGTTCCTAAACAATTCAATGACTTGAGCTGAAGGATGCCCTAGCCTACTATGCCATACATCACTTGATACTTTATTAAGAAAAACAGATTGGTCAACAAAATCAGGAAAAACAGTAGTTAAGTCTGCTTGAAGATGTATAGAATAAAATTATAACAAAAATTCTAACAAAAAGGAAAAAAATATTAATAGATAAAGTTATAGAGGAATTTTTGTAAATAATAATTAAAAAAATAAAAATAAAGAAAGAATAAAAAATATTCTTAATATTAAAAGTATATTGAAAAAGTTAAATATATTAAATACAAATTAATACAAAAGACATAAGATCTTTTGAATAATAAAAAATTATAAACAAAAAATGGAATTAAAACAAACATAAAGATAAAAATTACCATTGGAAGTTCACGAGAATCTCCGTCCTTATACCTGCCAAGTTACCGAGATGCAACCCTTATCTAAAGTATAATAATATATATTACAAAAAACATCTCTAAAACAGAAATTTTTATTAGAATTCTACTGAAATTTCACTAAAAAAATTCCAATGAAAGATTACTAGAATATCCGACCCCTCCCTATCAAATTAACGAGGATGAAATCGTCCCAGATCTCGAAAATTCTATTTTAGAGATATTTTTATAGTATATATTAATATATTTTATAGTAGTTTTTATTTTTGTTCTAAAGAACTTCTATCTTTTGTATTAATTTGTATTTAATTTCTTTCATTATTCCGTGTATTTCTAATTTTAGAATATCTTTTATTCTCTCTTTATTTTTAATTTCTTTAATTATGATAAAAAAAAAAAAGAATTTCTCTGTACTTTTACCGTATTCTTTAATTTATTAATATCTTTTCCTTTTTGTTGGATTTTTTTTGAGTTTTTTGACACTGGCCAATCACAAGTTGACACGTCTCACTTAACGGTCAAAATTAGATGTCAACTTAAGAAATTGTGATATCAAATTAAGTGATAAACGACAGATCCCTAATCTAACTTTTTTCTCAATCGATCGATCAAGTTGGACAATAAGCATAGATGGATATCGCGATTGCGAAGATGGAGATGTATTCTGTTCATCCTTCTAAAATCCGACGGTTGTGGGTAGGGCTGAGCAAAAGTATCCGAAAACCGGATTCCGATCCGATATCCGGTTTTCAAAACCCGAAAAACGGATATCCGGTTTAAAAAACCGGATCAGATATCCGATCCAATTTATTTTAAAACAAACCGTATCGGATACGGATAGTACTTTGTCTAAAATTTGGATATCCGGTATCCGGTTTTACATTTAAAAATAATAAAAAATAGAAAAAATAGCCCAAAAATAAAAAAGAAGGTCCAAAAATGAAAAATTTCTCAAAGTAGAATACTTAAATTTATATTATTATTTTATTATTGCAAAAAAACTTTGTTAATATGAATTTGTGGTACTGTGTTTATTCTTATTATGTAATTTTGCATCATAAATTCATATATTGTGTGAATTACTATGTGTAATTCTTATATGAAAAAATATATTTTCTTATGTTGATATGAAATTTGAAAAAAAAGATTTCAAGAAAATAACAAAAAAGTATAAGAAAATAAATTTAAAAACCAGATGCGGATATCCGGTTAAAATATTCGAATAAAGTGGATATCCGATTTTTGGATATCCGTTTAAAACCGGACCGGATACGGATAGCAATTTTCGATATCCGAAAATCCGGATATCCGGTTTTGCTCACCCCTAGTTGTGGGTACCCTCGGTCGTGGATGGCGAAGGAAAATCTGCATTGGGCAAGATATGGTTAGCTTGCTTTTGCGTCCTGAATCTGACGAGGATAGTGTCTTTTCATATGGAAACGATGTGTTCAACGTGGGTCATTGCTTGTTTCTATTGGATTTAGATGACGATGCAAGCGATGATGATGCCTATGTTCCACTCAACCCTCATCTGTTTTTCAATAAATCTAGTCTAGGTGTATCTGCGTATCATCGTCGTCGTCGTCATCCTCTCCTAGTCTTTTACCACTGCCACGAGAGGTTGTGACATTGACAGCTGCTATGCTAATTGATATCGACAGTCCGATGCAGTTTTGCAAGCATAGTCCCATGGCTTGTCCAACACCTGATGGGGTAAAATACTAGTATTGAGTTCTTCATTTTCTACTATTGACTTTGACTGTGGAAAATTTGAGTTATTTGATATTGCTATGAAAGTGGACTCATCTCCCTGATCTACGATCACTGCTCTTCTCACGACCTACTAACTTCTACAATTATCGTTGTTATCCTCATCCCGAGGATTATATTTGCGTGTGCTCATTTTTGTTCATCGATAATGGGCATGACTTGCTTGTCGTTACAACTATTGGAGATTTCATTTGAAATATACAACAGAGTGGTTCCCAGTAGTTAGTGTTCAAAGGATTGCAATTTCCTACCGAAGAGTATTCTGCGTTTGTGTTAAGTAAGAATGGTTTGTGCTGGACGGACTGGTTTGCATGGGTAGATGGAGGAGCTCGTTTGTCATCCTATCCAGGATTGCCGTTAGGAACTCGCCGCTATCGTCGCAATATTGGAAGCGGAATTAGTTGGCTGCAGCCATCATCTTCTAATATTTTCTGCATCGCACGCACTTTAGTTGACCTCGAAGACAGGCGCCATCATTTGACTGTAGATATTTGCATATGCGTTGATTCGGATGATGGGTCAAAATTGATGAAGAGATTAAAATTTGTTTTAGGACCCCAAGCTGAGGGTTGGGAAGATTGTTTCCTTCCCACGTGTCTCTTCTCCGTTCCTTGATGCGATATTTTACGTCTCTAAAATATTTTGTTTGTAGAAGAAGCTTCATTTCCTTTTGAGTACTTGACGAGTTTATATTTTTGATTGCTTGTTGCAGCAAGTTATATGAATGGAATGCAACGACGAAATTTTGTCACCTTATATTTTTTTATTCTATCACCTGCGAGCTATTCGTGATATGATGTGGCTGACAATTTGTATGCATGTATTGATAATGATTGTGCTTGAGGATTTTGATGTAAGTAAATGTTGAGAAATGGTGAGCCGAGTCTGATAAATATATAATGTTGGGAATGGGATGGCATTAGTTTAGTTTTGTGTGTCCTGAGTGGCATGATGTTAGGTAGGTAGTATATAATCTGCTTCTGTTCTGTTGTGTAGTTTAGTAGTGAATTCACCAAGAAACCTTCTATGAAGGGCAGAGCATAATTGAAAAGATCAAGAACAATCACATCTCAAGTCTGCACCGCCAAGATAGAAGAAACAACAGTCAAATAAAAGCAAACATTGAACCCATTCCAAAAATGAAAACTAAGTAATACGATCAAACTTGAAGTCAATAGACCCATCAAATAAACACATTTCTCGCCTTACTTGCCATCAAATATCTACCCTCTAAACTGTCTCACCACGTAATCGATGGGCTCTGACCTCTCCCATCATCCAATAAGAAATATCACATCTCAAGTCTGTACAACGGTACAACTTGGAGAAAAGCCTGGAAATTCAGATTCTCGAAACTTCATAATAGCTTTACGATTGGTTAGCAACTACAAAATCTAGTGAACATAGATGTGCAAGCCGCTGCAAAGAAATCATACACACATAATCTGAACATAGGTGTGCAAGCAGCTACAGTACAACTCATATATCCCGGATCATACATTCAATGAAAAACGTCCATGCGGCACAAGATTTCCCACATTTAGCAGCTCAATCCAAATAAGTTCAATATTTCATAGTCTCAAGGAACCTATGCTTGGTCATGTAAAAGAGCTCGCGACTTGAGAAATAGTTTGCGTTGAAGATCATCTGAGCAACGAGGCTCTTTGATGATCGATCAGTCGCCATTTCGGTAAGTAGATTTTTACCCAACGGGCCATAAGTTGTTTCTCTTTAACAAATGCGCCAGGAGTGGGAAGCATTAACTGATAAGTTTTTCAGAGATTTTTTTGCCTGTGAAAGGAGCTTCTCCATTCATCCTTCAATACGCCTACAATTGAAGCTCCCAAATACAAGTAAAGACTTCAATGTCTGATAATAGCAGCCATGCCAAAATATAGCGTGTGACTGCATTGTGTTCCCTCATCAAATTCTAGAAGTAACGGTATTCTAGAGTTGGTTCACTCTGATGTATGGCAGTCACCGATTTCATCTCGAGGAGGAGAAAAACATTTCGTGTCATTCATCGACGATTACTCCCAGAGATGTTAGGTGTGTATCATCAAGAGTAAGGGAGATGTGTTTGTTACCTTCAAAAATTTCAAGGCTCGGGTCGAACTCGATACAGAAAAGAAGGTCAAATGTTTGAGGACGTATAATGGAGGAGAATATACTGGCAAAGAATTTGATAGCTTTGCAAAAGGGAAGACATAAGGGCACGTCACTACGGTGTATACTCCTCAACAATATGGAGTGGCGGAGCGGATGAACATGACTCTGTTGGATGAACAAGAGACATGCTGGGATCTGTAGGTTAGCATGATGTATTAGTTCAGTCAGAAGGTTCCAGATTGTTAACGACAGAATTATCATCAGCTTTGACTCCTTAATATCATGTAATTCATCTAGCAGATATGAGTTTCCACGGACACGTCTAGTGGCTGCTGAGTCCACTAGCCATAACCCGGTCAAACTGGGCAAATTAAATGACAACTATCTCTCCTGGTAACTCCATACTGTTGTGGTGCTGGTTGCTCGTAGTCTGATGCAGCAGTGCCTTCAGATTCTGCAGCTGGGAAGGAGTGATCTGCAGTTGCACCATGGCATCTCCCACTGAAGGTTGAGTGGAGCTTATTGCCTGATGACTCTAGCACCCCGGCCTAGACACTACTTCAGCTGAAACTTGATTGACTCTTGCCCCTTAAAAGCACCCATTCTGTCTGAACCCTGGAGGAAAGCCATGGAGCTGATAACATGTTCAACTGTGTGTCTCTTCCTGTTGCATTGGGTGCACACAGGTTTATGAGATTCCCTTCTGTGATTACCAAAGAACTTCTTGTTTGGCTCTTGTTCTGTCTCGAGCTCTTGACTATCATCATAGACATGCTGCTGGCTTGGTCCTCACCAGCTCGTGAATACCCAGGCAGTATGGATCTCTGTCTTTCCTCTTGAGCAATCAAGGAGAACACCCTATTAATTGATGGCATAGGATCCATCACGAGAATTTGACCTCTGATTTGAGAGTACGAGTCATTTAGTCCCATCAGACAATGTCATAAACATACTCCTCATCTTGGAAAACCTTTAGAGTTTTAAACCTCCACATGTACACTGGCAGGCTGGCCTGTAGTTGATCAGCTCATCCCATAGTGTCTTAGCTTCGTAAATAGGTTCCAACGAGATTGGTTCCCTACGTGAGGTTCATTAATTCTTTCTTGAGCTGACAAATTCGGGGCTTGTTGGTTTGCCCAAACCTTTCTTGGAGATCAATCCACATCCCTAGCTGAAGAATTGAAGAGAATACGCGCCGAAATTTCTTTTGGCACCGAGTTTATAATCCAAGATATGATCACATTATTGTTTCTCTTCCACGCATTGAGTTTGTCCTTTTCTCCCGCAGCTGGCTGATCTCAATCTCCATTGACAAAGCCCTCTTTATTCCCTATAAAGGCAATCGTCATAACCCTGCTCCAAGTGTCATAATTGTCTCGCGTGAGCTGCTCATGGACCGGTAATTGGCCAGAAATATTATTCGCATTCAAGAAGAATGGATCATTCAAGAAGGAAGAAACCACGGGTGAGGTGACCTGAACATTCGATGATGAAGACAAAGGTTGATCTTCGGCCATTGGATTGATTAGCACGAACCTGGAAATTGCAGCTTGAGCAAATCTTGCTATGATACATATGAAAAAAGGTTGATCTTCAGCCATTGGATTGATTAGCATGAACTTGGAAATTGCAGCTTGAGCAAATCTTGCTATGATACCATATGAAAACTTGAATACGAATTGTAGAACACAGATTTAACGTGGTTTGGATTTACTTAACCTTACATCCACGGAGAACGACGATCTCTTATTAGATAGAGATTACAGATTACAGAGAATTCTTAGATGAGCACAAAGCACTTGATCAAACACTCTCGAGATGAAAATCGCATACACTAAATCACACAAAGAGACATGTGACTTGCACACAAATGATCTCAAGAAGCAATATTTAAAATTGGCGCCAAGAGTTGTTGAAAACGCCTTCCTTTGTTTGTTGTATAAGTCGTCAGCCTCATCCATTTCATAAGTGAATTCCCTATATTGAGATAGTCGCAACTTCTAATTCAAATTTGGCAAATACGCTTCTTCTCCCCTCTAGCTTACTGCTTCGCAACATCCAAGACTAAGGCACATGAACTCAGCTTAATTTACCTATCTTAATTTTGAAAGATTATTAGAGTATTAAAAGCAATTTTAAGGATCGAATTGGTGGCGAAAACAATTCAAGTTTATTTGAGTCACAACGTCATCAAAATGGGCCAATCTTTGAATCGGCCCACTTAATCTTTACACTAATACGACAGTGTTTTGGAGAGTCGGAGTATACGAGCTGCCCATGATCACCCTTACTTTCCTGTGAGTTATGTAGAGTTGTTATAATTTTGAAAGTATGGTGGCTAACAAATGCTAGCTACCATCTATTCTATCTTATTATGGCTCTACATAACGAAGTAATTACCTTTCAATCAATTTGGTGCGTCTTTTGTAATAGCATTTTTTTATTGTTCATTACAGCTATACCCTCAAATCAATTTTTTTCGATTCTCTAGCTCGCTCAACATAAAAATACAACAAACTGCTAAAAACATCCACCAATTGTCTTCACACAACACTATTAATGTGATCATTATTTGGTAATGTTTTACCTATATAGTAATTTCCTGCAAGAAAATGAAAAAATTGCAAAATCTCGCATGAGGTTATATTCCACTTGTCTCTTGGATGTTCGAGTACTGAATGCTCTCCGACTTGGCCTCTTCTTCGCTCTTTGCATTCGAATATGAGGCTTCTTTTGTAGTAGAATGACCTTTGGGAGAAATACTTGAGCTAGTCGTCCCCATGGACAGCTTCAATGGATCATTACAAGCTAGCCATGAGGTTTTTCCTGGTTCATAACTTGACGGCTTACGAAGGTGTATCCGGTATTTCTTGAATCACACAACCAAAAAAACATAAGATTCGCTTTTATAGCATGATTGTGATGATAGATAAAAGATAATAGGGTTTATATGTGTTAAATTTGAGTAATTCATTTATGTATGTAATTATATATACCTGAAGATGGCTTTTTACTTCATCATTTGTCAGGCCATCAACGTTCATGAGCTCCCTTATCAGTTTTGGTGTAGCCACTACAAATACAGGGATACAAATTTACAATGTATATTGTTTGAGAATGAGGTATATATGAATATTCAGGTATGGTAGTTTCATTCTATTGCAAGATAATGACTTTTTCCAATCATCTTGATGAAAAAAAATCATATTATAGAATCATGAATTCATTGAACCACTGAACTAAATAAAATCAAATGAGATTGTTTTACTTTTTGGTCCTCCAAGTAGATGCAGGGCATCTACAAACTTTCTGTGTAGTTCGGATGACCAGCAACGCCGTTGCTTCTTCTCCTGTGACTCTTCGTACGATTCGCCCGGTTTTTGCTTCTTCATATTCAATGGTAAAATTGTTAAACCGTGATTGACTGAAACCCTTTTTCCTTCCTTATAAATTGATACACCACCACAATGATTCTCATAGGACGTAAATGTCTCTTCTTCGTTTTGAAACAATAAAATAAAAATCAATATATAAATTTTTAGATAGATCCAAACTTCTTTTGGCAAGAAAGGTAATTATGTTTTGTGTATTTATGTTTCGAGATGCCACTTTCAATCTCCAATATTATTAAACATGCGTCCCTAAAAGTCTTGTGGACCGACGATGAAATACGGCCCCACAAAAACAAAAAAGATCAGTAACATTGGGACATAAAAATGACAACATGGGAGACTGGAACCAATATCCCGAAAATTGGGGGACCAAAGATGTTATTTTCCTTTTAGATGATTAGGGTTTCGTGTAGGTCCATGAGCAACTTTATAAATGTATAAAATAGTTTAAGTACCAGATGCATTTTTCAGTCAGCCCGTCATGATCAGGAGTTACCGATGAGAAAATAGTCTAAGAAACTAAAAACGACTCACTGAGTTTGGATTGGCGAAAGATTTTGGATTTCGGACATCATCAAATTGGTCGTCTTCACCGTACTCAACTGAAGTCGTCCAAAGCTGAGTTGAGCTCAACCAATTCTTCTTATCGTTGATGTCGTTTGATGATTTTGACCTTCCAATCCCATCGCTCTTCGACAACATCAACTCTTCTTCCAAAATGGTCTCAACTCTTTTTCCTTTCAGTTTCAGCTTCTCTTCATTCAGCATTTCGATCCCTATACAAATGCAGAAATTAGAAAAAAAGAAAACGCATACATATGTATATGTATATGTGTATACATATATATAATTATTTTAGAGAGAGATAGCGAAGAGAGATAACCATCGTCGAAAAATCTCATGCAAATTGGAAGTTCACGTCTGAATCCATCAAGCTTTCGTAACTCAGCCTTCAAAAGGCTTACATAAAATTCAAGCCGTGATAGCTTCTCAGAAACATCATCAATCATGGACACTTCTTTGAGGATATTCAAAATGATTTTGTTGGGATAAAAGTTTGTTTCCAATAATTTCTCAACGTTCATTTTTTCGTCGAAACGAATTTGGTTTTGTATCTGAGTATGTTCAGTATAGAATAAGGATAATATTAATTATGAATAACTATGCACGAAACTGTGGGTTGGGGTACGATATATATAGGCGTGATGAATGGGAAAATGGAATTGTGGTGGTTATAGTTTCCTAACAATATAAAAAATATTCCTTAGGTGGCTTGTTGCATTTATTCTTAGGGTTTGAATCATTTCAATTCATTTCATTGATGATTTAAAAGGATAGATTTTATATGAGGTAAGAATGAGGAGCTAAGTAAGATTAGTTCATAATCAATTCCAAATATTTAGTAGAAAAAGAAATCAGTGACGATGCAACTATTCCTTCTCAGAATCCAACAGATATTACAATAAAATATTGTACTATAAAAGTATTATAGAGCACTCAACACATGCATATGAGCCCACCTTTCAATATTCGATATAGAAAAGGGCAATTAAGATTACTTTCTTGGCTTAATCCTTCCACTTTAACCAAAACTGAAAAACTAAAATAATTTTGGGATGCGAAGATAGTTGGCCATTCCTCGTCTTGTTCAAGATAAGATTCTTATTTTCAAGGATATATATTCTGCAAATCTGCATTTGTCACATATTCATATTTAATTTGAAGCCGTAGACATTTATCCCTCTTAATGCTTACCGTACAAAATTGATCTTCCCAGATCATGTAAGGAAAATGAAATTTCAAAAAGCAGTATGCTTTTGTTGGGCCAGCCGCCTAAAAAGAAAAAAATAATAATAATATAATATTATATAATATTATAATATTATTTTATATATATAAAAGAAAAAGAAAAATCTTAAAGATAAAGAATGAGCGGCTCATATCAACTGGCGACGCGGCGGATTCCTGGCCACCGGTTTTGAGTGGTCCAAAAGAGCTGAAGACATCTATAAATAGGCTGAGGATTCTTCAGTTATTATCATCCCAAATCAAGTGAGAAGTTCAGTTAGAGAGAAATAGTGAGAGGTAAACTTATCCGCGTGGATAAGGGTGAGAGTGAGTTATAGTTTACTGGGGTAGTTGGGAATAGGTACAAAAACATTACCCAGGTGGGTAAGGGGTCTCGGGTTTGGGTTTAAACACGAGCGTTATTTTGTACGGTGTAATATTCTCAATATAGTAAAGCTGGTGCTCTCCGTGGAGGTAGGCGGTATTGGCCGAACCACGTAAAAATCTCGTGTTCTCTTTTGGCGTCATTTCGGTTTTATATTGTCCAATAAAATTGTCGCGAGTCCAAAATCAACCTTCCGCTGTTCCCGAAAATTACCGCTCAACCCCAACAAGTGGTATCAGAGCCAAGCCTAATTGATATTCTGAGTATGCTCTGTGGTTGCAGCTTTGTCTGATCTTCCACATCATAAAAGATATCAAGAAGGTTCGTTACGGGGGAGCCAGTGTTGGGCCAAAGCTGTCGAATCTCTGCAAGGATAATGGCGACGGAAAGCAGTTTCAAAGTGCGGCAATTTGATGGTACGGGGAGTTTCACTCTGTGGCAGAGACGAGTGAAGGATATTCTTGTTCATCAAGGGTTGGCAAAGGCTTTGAAAGGGGAAAAGGGAAAGCCGGAGAAAATGACACAAGAAGACTGGGAGGATTTGGGGTCAAGATGTGTCAGCACAATCCGTCTGTACATTGCGGATAACATTATTAATAATGTTGTTAATGAGGATTCTGCACCAGACTTGTGGGCGAAGTTGGAGGAGCTGCATCTCGGGAAAAACTTAACCACAAAGTTAGATCTGAAACGGGAGCTGTACCGGCTGAAGATGGAGGAAGGTGGAAATCTCATGGATCATATAAGCGTGTTCAACGGACTTGTGGATCAACTTATAAAAGTTGAAGTAAAGTTGGAGGAAGAAGATAAAGCCCTTTTACTTCTTACCTCGCTTCCTGATTCTTATGATAATTTGGTCACAACCATCTTGTACGGAAAGACGACGGTGAAGATGGTGGATGTGCAGTCAACTCTTTTGGCGCATGAAAAGAGGAGACGATCAAATTATGGAGATAGTCAAAATTCGGCGTTGGCTATTCATGGGGAGAATCGTAGAGGAAGATTTCACGCCAGGGAATTTGGAGGTAGCAGCAGGTCCAAATCAAAGAATGGCGGGAATGGAATTATGTGCTACAAGTGTGGTGAGCCGGGACATATCAAGAGGAACTGTCCGACTTGGAGGAAGGACGGGAATGGAGAGAAAAATTACACAACCATGATAGCACATGATACAGATGATGTTGTAGACGTTCTCACAGTCTACGATGATAACGCTCGTTCTCAGGATGAATGGATATTGGATTCGGGATCGAAGTACCATATTTGCTCCGAAAGAAAATATTTTGATACGTTCCAGAAGATACGAAGAGGTTCGGTTTCTATGGCTGACGGATACCTTCAGACGGTTCGTGGTGTCGGAACTGTGAAGATCAAAATGACTGACGGAGCGGTGCGAGCTTTGGGTGGTGTGATCTTTGTCCCAAAGTTACGGAAGAATTTAATATCCTTGAGCCAGTTAGATTCCAAGGGCTATGGAAGTTTCATAGCAGGGGGAGTCTGTAAAATCACACGTGGCGAAAAAGTCCTACTGAAAGGAGAAGAGCGTGGAGGTTTGTATCGTCTGGACGGGAGTGTGGTACAAAACATTTGACTTCGATGGGTTCACGAAAATCGCGCGCACGTGGTGGAAATGCAGACGATGGTGAGAAGGAAAGTCCTGCTGGAGAAGGGGTTGCGTCGAAGTCCCTCTTCAGAATCGACGGGTAGAGTCGGTTCGGCAGCTGCACATAGGATTGGCCGCGGGTGAATCAAGTTGGTAGGACCTAATTTCTTGATTCGGATATGTGTAGCTGGTACAAGGAAGGCCAATGGACGTTCGTGGTAATTACGAACGGGTTACTCTCGGACAGACTCGCTGGGATGAGTGCTTGACGGTGCTGAAGACGATGCTCGGATAGGTGTCGTTACGGCTGGCGGGGGAGAATTGTTGGGCCAGCCGCCTAAAAAGAAAAAAATAATAATAATATAATATTATATAATATTATAATATTATTTTATATATATAAAAGAAAAAGAAAAATCTTAAAGATAAAGAATGAGCGGCTCATATCAACTGGCGACGCGGCGGATTCCTGGCCACCGGTTTTGAGTGATCCAAAAGAGCTGAAGACATCTATAAATAGGCTGAGGATTCTTCAGTTATTATCATCCCAAATCAAGTGAGAAGTTCAGTTAGAGAGAAATAGTGAGAGGTAAACTTATCCGAGTGGATAAGGGTGAGAGTGAGTTATAGTTTTACTGGGGTAGTTGGGAATAGGTACAAATACATTACCCAGGTGGGTAAGGGGTCTCGGGTTTGGGTTTAAACACGAGCGTTATTTTGTACGGTGAATATTCTCAATATAGTAAAGCTGGTGCTCTCCGTGGAGGTAGGCGGTATTGGCCGAACCATGTAAAAATCTCGTGTTCTCTTTTGGCGTCATTTCGGTTTTATATTGTCCAATAAAATTGTCGCGAGTCCAAAATCAACCTTCCGCTGTTCCCGAAAATTACCGCTCAACCCCAACAGCTTTCAACTAAGAACGTGGACATGGATAAAATTCAAAAAAGAAAACCATCAAGGGACCAAGAACAGTTGAATTTCCACCAATGGCACATAATATTTGTGCAAGATCTTTAAAAATAAATTCATAATAAACCCACCCAAAAATATGATCCTATATGATTATTCACAGCCCACTCGAACCTCGACAACACAGATGTGATCCTCAGAAATTCGATATTTTCTCTCTTCACGAAAACAAATCCAATTCGCCACATAAAAAAAAAAAAAAAAGCAATGGCCTATATAATTCCACTTTATGGGATGCTTCTACCTTTAAGGCCCCTAAGTGTTTGCTCTTTAGTAGGAAAGCTTAGCTTTCTCAACTTGACAACTTCTTCTGTTTGCCACGTTTAAGCACTCAATCACATAACACAAACATAGAATAGAATCATTATCCAACTTATTCATGGTGATGAAAAATTTCACAGTTCATTTATTCGCGTGCATCGAATCGAAGCCAAATATTTTAACAATGTATAACCAGTCGAACATGTGGTTGCAATCAATGTTCGCCGTTCCTAAATTTGATACCATATGTGTCTTGAATCCAAATCATTTAACTGTATAATCAGTCGAGTCGATCATGGGGTTACCCGATTGTTGATTTATAGTTTTGAGAAAATTAATCTACAAAAGAGGTTTTGAATCCTTGTTGATTTTTTTATGGTAACTCCTTGATTTATAATGAGTTGTGCTATACGTAAATTATAGATCATGAATTTTTTTCGATTAATATATTTGACACTAGGAATATGAAGTCATTACATATGATATATGTCGAACAAATGTGGGTGTTCATATCATTTTCCGACAAATAGTTCGGTAAGTCATGCTCGGGGCTGCGGTTAACGTGTTCGCAATATAAAGGGGCAAGCTTGTAATATAAATTAGACTCAGATGTGTGTGCTAGAAAATATAAATATATTATATCATAAAATTAGACTTAATTAACTAAAAATAGTAATAAATATAGTCCGTGCCTTTTTGTCATATTATTAAATTAAAGAGACTGACAATTAACTATGTGTACGTTTAATTAGTAGGTAGTACCTAACGGGTGTTGAGTTTAATTTATATTATTATTATGTTATTAATGAGAAATTTTACACAACAAATCAATTTGGATTTGAACTTTGTATCCAACACTTAGCTTTTTTTATATAATAGTAAACATAATATTCTCTACCATACCATCCACCATGTATAAAAAAAATTTCTTTTTGCAGCAAGAAAAAAGGCCTCACAGCTAACAGCACCCTTGTTGATTCACTTTATTATTTTCAAAATAAAACTTAGTAATCTAATACTATGCTATATCAACCTTAATCAAATTAGTGACCTAAAAAGGTTCTGAATGAAAGATCGTCTAATAATTTGATTGGATCTTGAAGGCCCGTTTTATTATAAATAATTAACATCCATTGGACAGAAGTGGCCTTACACTGACTCCAAGGGCCAAGGAACTAACTAATTACGATATATTTTCACTTCTTACATCCTTTCATTTTATACTGTTATAGTTTTCTCTTTGCAAACAACTCCCTGACCAGTTGTCGTATGTGTTCAACGGTTTTCCTTACTATTATTTGTTGTTCGACTTATATATAGAATATATTCCTTTGCCTAATACAACACAGATTGTCGTCTCCATGGTTGAGGAGTTAAAAGGAAATGCTAATAATTAGCTGATTAAATGAAGCAATAATTATTATGATTATTATTATTAATAGAAAATTTCCGAACAAACCCCAAGTTGCATGCTAGTACAATTTTTCAGGTGTACTCAGATTCCATATCATGATATGTTTTTCTTTTGTTTGTCGTTTCAATGGGGTTGGTGAGAAGTGGAAAGAGATCGCATTCCATTTTGCAAATTACTATTCATTTTGTTGGGTTTTTTATTATTATATTCACTTCTAATCATCGATAAAAGCCGAAGTTCTACACATCATTCTTGCATGGTTTATAGTGTTTTGAATTATTTTTCCTGATTGTTTCCTATAAATTAAATAATTTCGGTGGAAGTTTGTCATGTATATGAAGAAGAATTTTCATATCGTACCTGTGAAATATTTTACAACTTCAATAACTCATGAATGGGTATGAAAATCCATACTCTTGAGGCTATACGGTTTAAAAACTGTCAATGTGTTGTCAATTATCTTTTCATTTTACACTTACTATTTAGGTAATACAATTTTACTTTAAAATTTTATTTTTAAATAACTTAATTAATAATATAAAACATTCAAATTATAAAACATATTTGCACATACATTTGATATGCTAAACATACTAGTTTTAATAATGGGCTATCGGTTGCACGTAAATAATAAATACATAATTTCAGTGTAATGTAATAGTTCTTTTTTTTTTTTTGCGATATGCAATATAAATAAATATGGATTCATACATTACTTAAATATATAAAAAAAAAAACTACTCCGTTCATGTAATGTTATTTTCTTCTGATTCTATATAATGTGATATAAAACAAAACCAGCCATGGAACAATCTTATTATATGCATATGTGTGTATCGTCCCATGCATGGAAGCTAAGCTCACACAATACGTACGCATATGATTGTGGTTTCTAAATTCATTCATAAAATCCCATTAAGTCATCCACATATACTTAAACAATGTTTAGAAAACATGCGAAGTTAACAAATCTTCAACATAAAATCATATATATATATTAGATATATATTACATATACATATTAATATATATATATATATATATATATATATATAAAGAAATGGTCTAATCATGCTTCGAATGATGACCTATACCAGGACTGTGACCAGGCGTAGTAGGGCGAAAGGCATCCACATATCCATCTTCATCGAGCGATCTACGATTACTTTGTAGCGTAATTTTAGGGTTTCGAACATCCTCGAACGACCTCAATCTCTTAAATGTAATTAATTTTCGTCCTTCAACACTAGAACCTCGATTGCTTCTTGATTGTGTAACAACAAAAATAAGCACAAGAAGAGCTACAAGTTTGGCCATTACTTATGATATCAACGAATGTGTGTGTGTGTGTGTGTGAATGTAAAGAGAAGAAGAGATGTATTTATAGAGTTGAAAAGCCTTAAGAAAAAAATTCATGTGTGGTCCCAAACTCCAAGGAAAAGATCCCATTATGTCACGAGAGGGCCATTAATTACCATGCAAAGCTTTGTAAGAATAAACTTTCAGTTAAAGAATCTTAAACTCATGCTAAAAATCGTAGAAACATGTAAACAATTAGTGATGAGTGTTTCCTCACTCTGGGATCAATGCATGAAACATAAGCTGGGCTTTATTACGCTTTGAATCCCCACTTGGTGTTATTGTCTATGCTATTATGTAGTATTGTTTTGATATTATTATAGAATGATGTCAAATCTATAGTGCTTTTGTTCCCTTGAGTACAGCTGATTCTGATAAGCTTAAGATTATTGAGTTGACGAAGATAAGCAGTATCCCAAGAGCAACAATAAATTAGAATGTGATAATTAGTCCACATGAAAATAAATATATACTTCATGAAATGATAATTAAACACTCAATGCATGTGCGTGTATAAAGTGGTTTGGAACAGCTCTTAAGCCGCGAAATGGGCAAAGTAAACGCGCACACATGTAGCCTCTTCACAGCCCCAACTCTTCGAAAATTGTACACAATTGCAGAATATTACTTGCAGGTTTATATATAATACTATAGAGATATTAATTTACTTGCAGGTTACTATTATTATTCTATAGCAAAGATACTCTTGGGCACTTCATGGACGGTGGTTACAGGAATTGCCAAATGCACTAATATATGTAATGTTTATATATCATGTAAGACGTTGTACTTAAAGTACAAAATTAATGAACGGTCGTAAGTTTAACCAAAATTATTGTATGAATATGTAAGATGTACGATTCGTTATTTTCCTGCTGGCAGTTTGCACGTGAAATTTTTTAGCTTACAGCCGCCATTCACTATATACGACAATATCTTATACTATCTTATCTTATATTAGAATGTAAATGTAGCCGTGTGCTACAAGAGTGCCACGTGTCAGTTACATAAAAGATATGTTAATGTTGAGCATTCAGCATTGGCAATGTTGAGGTAACATTCTAGCCAACATTTGTTGGCCGAGAATGTTTCCTTTCTCGGTTTTATCTTTCATGCCCAAAACTAATTTAATTAATGACGTGGCATTTTTTCTAGTAATGTTCAGGACATATTCAAGGAAGGGAATGGATCAAGCCGCGTGGAAGAAGTGTGGATGAGCTAGAGCAAAAATAGGAGTGAAGCATGCTCAAAATAGGGAGCTTGGAGAACAAGTGAAGACCGTGTGCTTGGAGCTGACCAAGTCGAGTCCCAACGGTCACTAACTGTCCAAAATTACTTAGTGGACGTTAGTGGACGTTGTGGGAGGTTGCTAAGTCGTTTTGTGAAGTCGCCCCAAAGTCGAAGACATATAAAAGGGACTTTACTTAACCGTTTGAAGAGACGAACTTACAACGAGCGAAAATCAGAGCCTTTGAGCGAGTTCATTCTTTAAGAGAGTTTTTCTGTTTAGTCTAGCTTTTAAGGTCGAATGATCCTTTAGTTGCTGAATCATTTTTTGGTTCGTAGGTTGTGCTAGACTTAGTTTTTGACTATCTTTGTTGATAGTTTGTAATCCATCTTTATAGTGGATTTTTGCCTCTTGAGGTGCGCAGCAAGTTATTTGACTTGCTGCATAAAATTACTGATCGTGTTCATTTCGTTTTACCACTAAGTACTTGTCATTCCGCTGTGCATCTTAAAAGTGAGATTGAGTGTTAACCTAACATTCCGTCCAACATCAGTTTAGTATTTAGTGTTTTTACATCCATTTCGTTCTCGCTCTGAAATCCTAGACTTTCCTGCCCGACCCTCTCAACTCAGTTCCCTTTCATTTTCTGCCCTTTCACCTTAATTACGCTCTAATTTTATGCACTGCCCTTATTCCCTAAACATCAAGGTTTGGCTTTTGTCGCAAAGAATACATCGTCACAGCAAATGCCGTGTACCTAGGGATACTTATTACCAAAACCTATATCTTGCAGAAAGTTTATGGGCAGGCTAATATAAGGGATCGGGTCATTTCAGAAAACGGTCAAATAAGGGACGAGTCATTTCACGAATAGCAGAGAAAAACATCAAATCATACACTGAAACAGTAACTTTCAAGTTCGACTTCTGCTCTATTCTAATCAACTCGGGTTCATATAATTCTTGAGGTTTATTCGGGTCAGTGGCTTATATGATTTACGAGGAAAGCAAACAAATAGGCTCAGCTCAAAGTGGCTAACTAATGGGGTTGGTCATGGTAGGGAAATCTTGCCCTGGACTTAATTCCTAATGCACTCGTCATTTCCATACTAACGCACCAAAACAGTTTCAACACGTATCAGACAGGCAAGTTCTAGAGAGATATAGACTAGGCACGTCACACAACCAAGAAAATGAGCATAAGCTCGTCAGGCTCAAACTCTCACAACGAAACAGGGTTATGTGTACGAATCTCTCAAGACAGTCCTATATCTATTCAGGCAGACACGATTCAATCAGTCATGCATATCCTAATTGCTCACAAAAATTCATAATAATGCAGACCAACTCGAGATAAGTGCAAACAATCATGTCTGATTTAGCTAATTCATGCCTTTCTAACGAAATTCACGACTCACGGACACGTCATAAAAAAATTTTTACGTGCATTTTCAACCTAAATTTCCCTCTCCACACTTAAGCCGTACGTTGTCCTCAACGTAAAATTGAATAAACGAAAGGGAAAAGTAGGTGTAAGAGAACGAAACTTCCCTGACGGAAAATATTGACGTGGTCGTGACTAGACGCGTGATGGTTGTCATATCGTGACTCGTGATGCCTGACATGACTAAAAGAAAACTAAACGTAACAGAAAAAACATGAATTGTAATAATAATAGGCATAATAAAAAAAATACTAGATAGATAAAACCTGGGTTGCCTCCCAAGAAGCGCTTCATTTACCGTCTTTAGCCGGACGTGCTTTCGTTCGCTTAGGATGGCTGGAAGTCGAGGTACAGCATCTCTTTTCTGCCTAAGTTTTCCTCGCCTACATCCATACCTTGGCGGTGTCTCCTTTCGCCGGGCAGCGATTTCAACTCTAGTGGCGTTCGCTCCTCGACTGGGCTCTTGTCCTTAACTTCTTTGGTTCTCTCGTCGATGGTTATGATGGGTTCGTCGATCTCCTCCCCACACTTATCGATTTCCATAATCGTGTGCCTATCATGCTTGCTGACCTGTGACAGACCTTGCACAGCAAAGAGAAAATCGCGCTCAATGACATCTAAGAAATAGCATTTATCATCTTGCTCGTTGCTCTTTTTCATCGAATCAGCCATATTGAATGTAACTTTTTCGCCGTCTACTGTCAAGGTTAATGTTCCATTCCTAACATCTATCATGGTCTCGTCTGTAGCTAAGAATGGTCTACCTAGAATTAATGGAACAATTTCATCCTCGTCCATGTCTAAGATCACAAAATCAGCAGGGATAACGAACTTATTGACCTTAACTAGAACATCCTCGATAACACCTAGAGGGTATTTTAACGATCTATCGGCCAGTTGAATACTCATTCTAGTGGGTCGTGGTTCACCTAATTCTAAACGCTTAAACATGGAGTACGGCATTAAATTTATACTAGCACCTAGATCAGCTAAAGCATGCTCAACAACTAAATCACCTATCAAACAAGGAATAGTAAAACTCCCTGGGTCCTTGAGCTTTTTCGGTATCTTGCTCTGGAGTATCGCTGAGCACTCTCCTCGTAGGTATACCGTGGAGACGTGTTCGAGCTTCCGTCGGTTCGTCAGCAAGTCCATCAGGAACTTAATGAAACTGGGCATCTGCACAATAGCTTCAATAAACGGTAAGTTAATATGTAATTCTTTGCATATACCCATAAATCTGCCAATTAGCGCCTCGTCTTTGTCCTTCTTCAACCGTGCTGGATAGGGAATCTTCGGCTGGTACGGCATCACTGGTGGCCGCTCATTCTCCCCCGCTTTTTCTATTTCGGGTGCAACCTTCTCCTTTTTAGGTTGAACCTTCTCTTTTTCAAGTGCAGCTCCCCTCAACCGAGCTGGGTACGGGATCTTTCGTTGATACGGCTTTACGAATGGTCGCATCATTCTCTCATCATCCTTGACCTTCTCGACTCCGTCGCCTTTGCTTTCCTCCACTTCTGGCTCGTCGTGGCCCTCGAAATCGACTTTCTCCTTTAAATTCTGCTTGGTGGGAGCTTCTTGTAATCCTCTCCCGCTCCTCAGGGTTACGCATTGCAATACTCCTTGGGGTTTGTCTCGGTGTAGCTCGGGAGTGGTCCCTGATTTCGCCCCGCCATTTGCTTTGCTAATTGCCTCACCTGCTGCTCCAACCTCTTGATCGAGGCATCTGTATTCTGAGCACGCAAGTCGTTTGCCTCCATGTACTCCTCCATCTTCGTCATTCGGCTTTCGTGGGCTGCGGTGGTGCTATTGAAATTCGTGAGAAGTGCCTTCATCATGTCCTTCATCTCCCTCATGTCGTCGGATCCTCCTGCGGGCGCGTTCTGGTACTGTCGTGGTGGCCCATTTTGGAATCCGGACGGCCGGGGCTGAAATCCCGACGGTCCTTGGCCCTGATGGTTCTGATTCTCGTACGCCAGGTTTGGATGTGCCCGAGGCTGGAAGCTTCGCTGACCACCTTGGTAATTGCCCATATAGTCTACGTGCTCCAGCGGCTGCCCAAGTTGGCATTCTGATGTCTCGTGGGCTACGCCACAAATTCCGTACAATGGCACGTAAGACGTGTGCTGCGTCGGTGCGATGGTGGCCACGGCGTTCACGGGCTGAGTTTTCCCGGACTTGGGAAGTAATGCACCACTCACCGTCTACAACTGGGAGTTCGTCGAGGCAATTCGTTGCTAAAGTGCCTCGATTTTACCGTTAGTGGCCGTCTCCTCGCTCACTCCGAACACACCGGGTGTCTTCATCCTTGTATTGCCCCTCATGAAGCTGTTCCTTGAGTGGTCCTCGATCAGAATCCAAGCGTCGGTAGCATTGAGCTTCACGAGTCCTCCTCATGCGGCTCCGTCTAGCATATGGACAGTCTGGTCATTGAGCCCCTCGTGAAATCGGTTAATCTGGGCTGCCTTCGACATCCCGTGCTGCGGGCACCTCTTCAGTAGCGCCTTACATCGCTCCCACACCTCGTAGAGGTTTTCTGAGTCCTTCTGATGGAATAGGGAGATCTCTGTCTTTAACCTTAGCACCTTCGTCAGTGGGAAATAGTGGCCGATAAACGCGGCTCGCAGCTCCTCCCATGTAGTGATTGAGCGAGGTGGCAACATCTCCAGCCAGTCCTTCGTTCTGAACTTCAGGGAGAACGGGAACAACATCAACGTAATCGCATCGCCCGAGACCCCGTTGATCTTGATGGTGTCAGTCACCGTCAGAAAAGCCTTCAGATGGGAGTAGGGATCATCATCGGGATTGCCCTCAAACTGGACTGTCTGGAAGATCATCTGAATCCAAGAGGGCTTCAGCTCGAAATTGTTGTTCTCGATCGGCGGGATGACAATCGCCGACTCAGTACTGCCTAGCGCGTCATTCCTGAGGAGATCCTGTAGTGATGCTCCTCCTCGTGGACGGGTACTCTATGGTCCGCCATATCTACTTCTGTATCTGGACTAAAAGAAATCGACTCGTAAAAGAAATAACGAAAATAACAATAACTAGAAGAACAAATAACGCCAACAGTAATAAAGAAAAGAAAAGGAAAACTTTAAATAAAAATGGCTAAATTACCGAACTACGGTGTTCCTAATATCAGTTTATTCCCCGGCAACGGCGCCAAAAACCTGATCGACACGTGGTGTGTGAATGAAAAGTGCGACAAGTAATAATTAAAACGAATACCTAATTACTATCACCGACGTGCGATTGGCAGTGGACCTATCGTGTGTAGTGCAGTAAAGTGAGTAGACGAGTATTGAACACAAGGAATAAATCAAGTACTAGTAGTGACCTATCGACTCGATATTTAGCCTAAATAAAATATGCCGGTGGTGTTATGGACTATCCTAACAGATTACTCCTAAATCAATGAGAGACTAAAAGAATACGCCTAAACTGGTGAAAACTTTCAGATAATAGAGATGTGCTCGGGATTCGAATCCGGCTAGGTGCAGACAGGCCCTCAAAGAGAGTGAGGACTGAAGAACCACCTCAGCCAGACTCGAGCCGCCATGCTTATTCCCCAGTCCCTGGCGAAAATGAAGATGTTGAGCCAGATGTTGACTCAACACTGGAGGATTCAGACTGGGAGAGTCCACTACCCAACCGCAAGTTTTACCGCACAGCCAACGAGGAGCTGTGGGATTCCCTGAGTCAGAGACTCTTAAGGGTTGAGAGGGTTGTGGATGTACCGAGCTTCAGAAAGTACGGCGTGATGTCATTGATGGAGTCTCGTAATCTCGGATACATGGTGACTGGCTTAGGGACATACTATGACAGTGTCGTCCGCGAGGTATATGCGAATCTCTTTTTTAATGTTGCTGAGGTTAAGTCTAGGAAGTATGGGAAAGTGTTTTTGAGGGGGAGGTTGTATGACATGTCTGCTAGCACGATTAATAGGTTTTTTCGTACCCCTGATGTTGATATGGCATACGAGTATGATAATGATGCTGTGGTGATATTCATCACTGGAGGTAGAGTTACTAAATGGGAGGGAAATTGTGCGGGTAGTTCTCTTACATCATTGTACTCTGTTCTGTTAAGATTGGGGTGTGTAGTTGGTTGCCTACATCGAATGAAGTTAGGGTGAATGAAGGCATGGCTCATTTGCTTTATGCACTGGGTCAGAATCTGCCCATAAATTGGGGGAAGTTTATCCTTGATAACATGTCGAACCAGGCTGAGAAGGTAGGGAAGGGGATTCTCCCTTATCCCTCAATTATCTATGGAGTTCTTTTACAAGGAGGCTTTCAACCAACCCGGCGAGACTCAGTGACTACTCAATGCAACCCTTATCTTGTTCAGCAGAACCATTTGGTAGGCTCAGACAGAGTTGTGGACTTACCCTGGCGCACCCCTGAACAGCTAGAGCACGATGTTGACCAAGATGTTGGGTCAACATCTTTGACAGAACAGGCCCTTAAAGTTCTGGAGGAGTCTATCTCAGCGTTGGTAGCTCAACGAGATGTCTTGAGGAGGTTCATTTCTTCCGAAAAAGGGGGAGACAGGGCAGATGATCGACACGTGGTGTGTGAATGAAAAGTGCGACAAGTAATAATTAAAACGAATACCTAATTACTATCACCGACGTGCGATAGACAGTGGACCTATCGTGTGTAGTGCAGTAAAGTGAGTAGACGAGTATCGAACACAAGGAATAAATCAAGTACTAGTAGTGACCTATCGACTCGATATTTAGCCTAAATAAAATATGCCGGTGGTGTTACGGACTATCCTAACAGATTACTCCTAAATCAATGAGAGACTAAAAGAATACGCCTAAACTGGTGAAAACTTTCAGATAATAGAGATGTGCTCGGAATTCGAATCCGGCTAGGTACTATCGATTAAGACAATGAATTCTCGCTCCTACGTCACTCTGACTAGATCGCAGTAATGTCCAACCCCCTCACGAGTTTGTTGTCGCCCTAAACGCTCGCGGGGATCTAAGGTTCAGTAATTACTAAAGGCGAGGATCGAGTATTTGCTTTCGCCCTATACTCGAATCCTATCTTCTACAAATGGCCTAATCGTTGTTTAGCTGTCGCCCTAAACGATTTTCCACACGATCACTTTAACACATAGACATATGAAAGCGCCGGAACAATTTCATAGACAGATAAAAAGTCGTAAACACGAGTCACGATTAAACATAGTCTTAATTACGAAATATCCTAGCATTCATCTAATCCCAAACCATAGGGGATTTAGCTACGCATAATTGACGGGAAAACAACGAAAGAAATAAGAAACGAAGAAGAAGAATTCATGATCTCGAATACTGATGATCAGGGATGGTGGCACGGATGAATCTTCGTTCTGCGTTCAATTTGGCGTGATTGCGTCGTTGATTCGTCTCTCGCGCTTCTCCAATGGAATTCTGCGTTTCTGGCGTCTGTAATTCGTCTCATATGAGTTAGGGTTGATATCTCGTGAGAATCCCCCTTTTCTGGATCGAAATTGGGCTTTTATAGTGAAATTCGACACGGTCACGGCCTGGGACAAGATAGGTCACGACCGTGACACTCTCGGGGCAAAAAATGAGCTCACTGCCATTCGTCACGGCCTGGTGCAGTAGTGTCACGGCCGTGGCCTCCTCAACAGCTTTGCGACAGTTTCGTATTTCTCTCGGATGAGGGGTAAACGATGTCCGATTGACCTGAAATTTTTCGCCAATCTTGACTCTGACCAAAGTAATTCTCAATCCGAGGTCTGGATTGAGAGATATGAATTTTCTAATGCTGCTGCTGCTGCTATGGGTCACGGCCTGGTGCAAGAAGTGTCAGGGCCGTGACCATCTTCAGTCTAACTCTCTGCCAAGTGTCACGGTCAGGTGCACTATGTGTCACGGCCGTGACCTTCACCAGTTTTCATCGTTTTCGCGCCGTTTTGCCTCGTTTTCGCTCCTTTTCGCCCGAAACTTGTCCTAAAGCCTTATAATACCAAAACAAGCAGAAATAGGGTTAATAAGTGCATAAAATGACTACGAAAACTCTATTATGAGCCAATTAAATACTATGATAAATGTACTACGATACGTTTATCAGCAGAAGCAGTGAGAGCAGAGCCAAGAGCTGAGGATCAAGGTGGGCCGAGCGGTGCAAAGACGACAGAAGGGCAAAGGGCTGAGACAGGGGGAGAAAGAGTTCTTGAACAAGAGCAAGTCCAGACTGAAGAAAGAGCTGGAGTTGGAGCAGAAGCGACAGCTGGTGAAGAAGCTAGAGGAGAAGAAGCAGAGGAGTCGATCGATAGTCTAAACATTTAGACCTCGATCTTTTGTGCATGCGTTCTTTTGTTTTTGTGTGCATGACTACTTTGATTTTTCTTATGTTTTTGTTGTGGACCATGTCTTTTAGTTTGCAGATTTTTCAGGACCTCTTATGGCGTGTACTAATTAGTAGTACTTTGAATAGTTTTTATTACTAGTATGTTTGTCGTCTAACTCTAACCATTTTTTTTTTTGTGGTTGAGTTGATGTTGTCTTCAGGGGGAGTATTGCTAAGGATGACTTCTGCTTTGGTTTTGGGAAGAAAGATAAAAAGGGGGAGATTGTTAATGTTGAGCATTCAGCATTGGCAATGTTGGGGTAACATTCTAGCCAACATTTGTTGGCCGAGAATGTTCCCTTTCTCGGTTTTATCTTTCATGCCCAAAACTAATTTAATTAATGACGTGGCATTTTTTCTAGTAATGTTCAGGACATATTCAAGGAAGGGAATGGATCAAACCGTGTGGAAGAAGTGTGGATGAGCTAGAGCAAAAATAGGAGTGGAGCATGCTAAAAATAGGGAGCTTGGAGAACAAGTGAAGACCGTGTGCTTGGAGCTGACCAAGTCGAGTCCCAACGGTCACTATCACTTAGTGGACGTTAGTGGACGTTGTGGGAGGTTGCTAAGTCGTTTTGTGAATTCGCCCCAAAGTGGAAGACATATAAAAGGGACTTCACTTAACCGTTTGAAGAGACGAACTTACAACGAGCGAAAATCAGAGCCTTTGAGCGAGTTCATTCTTTAAGGGAGTTTTTCTGTTTAATCTAGCTTTTAAGGTCGAAAGATCCTTTAGTTGCTGAATCATTTTTTGGTTCGTAGGTTGTGCTAGACTTAGTTTTTGACTATCTTTGTTGATAGTTTGTAATCCATCTTTATAGTGAATTTTTGCCTCTTGAGGTGCGCAGCAAGTTATTTGACTTGCTGCATAAAATTACTGCTCGTGTTCATTTCGTTTTACCACTAAGTACTTGTCATTCCGCTGTGCATCTTAAAAGTGAGATTGAGTGTTAACCTAACATTCCGTCCAACATCAGTTTAGTATTTAGTGTTTTTACATCCATTTCGTACGGGACCACCCACAAGATATATTAAAAAATACAATAAATAAATGAGATGCCCCACGTTGAGAAAATTAACGAGTAGAAAAACCTCACATCTAAAGCTAAACTGCCCGATTAATAGTAATTAAAACAAAAGTATCCATTATGTTAGCTTACTAATTAAAATACTCATTTATATTAGCTTAATTGTTAGTAAACACACTACTATAAATAGTTAATATTTATATATAATTAACTCCGTGCATTGCACGAGTAATTACTAGTTATGAAAATGTATATGTATGTGTCGTATCTCGTGCCATGTGTCCACCTACTTCATTTAATAACAAATTGCCCAATTCAATTTCACTTTCTACGCTCAGAACTAGGGGTGGTAAACAGGTTGGGTAGGGTTACATTGGGGTCAACCCATTTAATAACCGTGTTGAAAACTTCAACCCTAACCTAACATGTTTACTTAAACGAGGTGAAATATCGAACCCTAGCCCGACCTGCTTTAACTCAAATATAACTCATTAACCCGCCAACCCGTTTTAAATTAAAAATAAAATAAAAAATAGCTAAGTCGTTCTTCTCCTTGTAAAAGGTTATTACCTTAGCTAAGCAGGTTAATGATTTCCTCATTTGTTAAGGCCGATCCCAAGGATGTAGCCCGTAGTACCAAGGATTTCTCATCAAACATGGGGCGTTCATTCTCAGAATTCCTCTTCACTTCTCGGTTTAAATGGGTTGATAAATCGGTTGAGTTCGTGTTGAAAACTCGAACCCTAACCTGATCCACTTAATATTCGAATTGGGTTCGGGTTTACCCATTTACTTAAACAGGTCGAATATGCTAACACAAACCTGCTATTTTCGGGTGCGGTTCGTGTCGGGTTGGCGGATCGGGTTGATTTTTAGCACCCCTACTCAGAACTGTGTATGTAAATGCCTTTTTTACAATACATACATATATATATATATATATATATATATACATACATATACACATATTACCACTTTCTTAAAACAACCCATATAAAAAACTTATTTAGTCAAAAAATAAATGAACTAAAATAATCCCCCACTACTTTCGAGCAATGAATCAAATGAACCACCATATCCTCTTACCAAAACTGTCTGTAAACTCAACATGTGTATCAAATAAAGATTATTCGGACGGAAAGATGTTGCTTGGGAGCAAACTTCGGTATAGGTTTTTCATCTGCTGAGGTCCTTGCATAACGGTGGAGATTCTAGCCTCATAAAGATTTTTTCCTTTGTATTTTCCTCTATGAATATATACCCACTATTTAGGTTTTTATTGTTTAGTGGTGTAACTGTATTTATTGTCTGTCCGAATAAGGGGAGGGATGAAGCAGCATTCTCTAATTATTGAGTTGACGACGGCAATAAGAACGTTCCCTTACAGTCATTTTTTCATTGAAGACATTAATTTCATCTTAGTTTCTTTAAGTTGGCTTGTAATTCCTTATTTTCTTTTCACCTATTTGATATTGCATCAAGATTTGCTTCAGTGGGCTTCCTGGTTCATGTCCTGATAAAGTCTGATTCCCTTTTTGCTCGACCATGTTCAGTATATCCAATACTTATGTTTAGAAATTAATCAAATCATAATCTAAGTCATGTGAAAACATGTAATATCCATAAAATATCATCGCAAGAAGAAGAAAGAAAGAAATTTGAAGTTATTTGTTTTGTGTTGTGCTAGATATGAGAATGATTTGTTGATTCGAGTCAATGCCATCTGCAAGAATATACGATTTTAAACGATACATCACATAAGGATTCAGACATAACCGGAGACGACATGTTTTGCTTGCTTCTACGTAAACGTTGAGTGAACAAATACGTGAGGCATGTTTTTAGATCTTTTTATTTGCATAATTTTGTTTGTGGCATATATGCCTTGGTTGGGCTTGGGGTTGGGATTGGCTACTGGTATCTGATGAACGGGAACAACTCCAAAACCTAGCGGGTAATGGATTGGCTGTTGGTCCTAACGGAAACAATGGGCTCAAAAACTTGAAAAAGGCGCAGGTATGAAGTGGTATACACTCGATTACTCTTTTTGTTCTTTATGCGCTTTTCTTCCATTTATGCTACTTCAGTTTTAGAGACTCGCATCATCGATTTATTCCTTCGAAAGGCAGCGATTAAAAATCTGAAGCAAAAGTATGTCTCATGGGAAGAATGCTTAAATCACAGCCGTCGAGGCAAAAACAATAACTCACTTTTTTTCCCCATCGCAGTCGTTGAGGATAATGAACCATCCAAACATAGTGAAGCTCAAGAACATAGTCATGGAGATTAACACATTGTACTTTGCTCAGTAAGAACAAAGAAGAAAATAGAAGTAAAGGGAGCGAATAGGATTTTAGGGTTGCAATCGTTTGTAAGATTGTAGTTGATCTGTCTGCTTCTCTCCCAAATTCATCAGCTGGTAAGCTCTATCTGTTTACATATCTCTCTTAAGTATATCCCCGAAGAAAGGTTGTCGGATGGCCTATTGTGATGTTCACTGTAGTGACTGATTAACAAAAAGGAATATCTTTGTGTTCGATATGGGACATTTGTTTGATTTTAGATATAATATGCATTTTGCTTGTTCGTGGGTTCAACACCATCTCAAATATCTTCGTCATCCTAGCATTCATTGGTCTTGTGAATGCAATGCGAGAGAAAGTGGAAAAAGGTTTAGTGTTCTCTTATGATATTTGATATCTATGGAATGTTCATTGTGCTTGCTTGTTTACAAGTTTACTGTCAAGTTCTATATACTTTCTTCGAGTACCTATTTTTGAGATTGGAGGTTACGGACTATACTTGCCTTTTTTCATTTGCATTTTGTGCAGATACATGGAAGTAGAAAGCAGATTGTCCAATAAGATATTGAAACTAGAACTTCTTTCATGGTAAAATATTTTGCATCCGGAAATTTTGATGACTTATTTTTGGCGTTTTTGCTCATAATTCAACTAAGAGAAGGTTTGTATCTGAACTGAGGTAAAAGTCTTCTTTTTGTGGTTTATGTCAAATATTCACACATATTCATAGTAACATTTTCTCTGGTCTTGGTAGGAACATCAATGACGAGTTGCGTACTAGCATCATATAGTACTTCGAAAGTGATGGAGGATCGATCGATCGACTCCTTCGTGTCGAAGCACTTGTCGGTCGTAAGGAACCAGGGCGTGCTTGAAACATTCGTGTTTATACACGCGACGGCGTGCATGGAGATGATCTATCGAATTTGTGGGCAACTAGTTGTTAGTAGCGGTAGGCTTTACTTCGACCCGCAAGACTGCTTCCACAACGTCTTTAAGCAGGTTCGTCGGTTGCCATATGAAATCCAAGATTCACAAGAGAGGTTAGCTTATACCATGGTAGAGATGGGGATGGAGATTAGCATCGTGTTGAGCTACATTAAAGCAATTGGCATGCGTCCACACTCGTGATGTGTGGGCATCCAAGAATGGATCTGAAGTCGACGTTCGTCAATGTAAGATACTATGGTTTTAGCATCCATGACTAATTTGTTTGATGTTCATTGGTTTTATTTTATGCAGTCTCCAAGGTATAAGTACATTGGATAAATACCCGGACCTTGGTGCAATTGGTGCATATTGCAGCTTTGGAGAATGTCATGGGGTATGAAAGTGATCTGGCATGGAAGTTTTGTAGAATGGACGATCCCAAAGTGAAGAACAATGTCACTTGCAATTTTTGTGGCAAAGTAACCAAGGGCGGAATTTATCATGCTAAGCAACATCTAGCCGGAAATTCAACAAGTGTTGAAGTACGATGAGGTTCCATCACATGTCCGGGATGAAATAAAAGACTTCATCGATAATAAGTCGAAGTCAAGGAAAGCGAGGCATTATGGGGCCAATGCCCCGAATATGATGCGGTTTCGGGATATGGCTTAGGTGACGATGAAGAAGATGAAGAGGTGAGAGAAGTTGGTTCGATGTTTAAAATGATGTTTGGTGCAAGTGGGAGTGACGGGAATGGGAGTAGTACCCTAACGCAAAGAAGCAAAACGGGGCGAATATAAGAGGTCCGATGAATAGTTTGACAAACAAAAGTGCTCGGAACCCAAGTCAAAATGCATCATCGAAGCAATCTACCATCAACGAGCACTACAAAAACGAAATGAAAGCAAAAGCCGATGTTGCGGTTGCAAAATGGTTCTATGAAGCAGGTATCCCATTTAACGCTCCTTCTTATGATAGTTTTGGAGCGATGTTTTATGCTGTTATTGCATATGCGTGTGGTCACATGCCTCCAAGTGCATATGCATTGCGGGTTCCTTTACTAATTAAGGAAGTGGAAGAAACAAATAACGTTTTAAAATCCAATGAAAAAGTGTGGGCTTGTACGGGTTGTTCGATCATGTCTGATGGTTGGAAAGATAGACGAGAGAGAGCTTTAATCAATTCTTGGTGAATTCTCCTAGTGGAACGGACTTTATCAAGTCTATTGATGCTTCAGATCGTGTAAAGTCTGGTGAAATGATCTGTAGGCTCTTGGATGATATGGTAGAAGAAGTTGGAGAACAAAATGTAATCCAAGTAATTACTGACAACGCTTCCAATAATGTCTTAGGGGGTACGCATTCTTACTTATATTAATTTACTCTTTTTTCGTACGATCTATATAAGTTACAAACTAATATTTTCTCCTTACACTTCATAGGAAAAATGTTGATGCTAAAGAGACCACCCTTGTATTGGACCCCTTGTGCGGCACATTGCATTGACTTGATTCTTGAAGACATTAGAAAGACACATATAGATAGAAACAATATAACACATCCAAAAATACAATTCAATAGTATCACTATATAATTCAACAATACCATAATTCAATGATACCACAACACTGCTATTCAAACACACCGAGACGACATACAAGTTGGCATCGAACTTCCTAAGGCTATGAATTACATTTTCCCCAAGTGAGTTTATTCTTCCAAGGGATAATATATATATATATATAGAGGAAAATGGTGCTCACCTTATGTGAGCACCTTATATGGGCACCTACTGATTTGGCACCGATTCGTGCCAAATCAGCGTGCTACTTCAACATCAAATGAAGCGTGACATTAATCAACACATCTTAGGCGTCATAGATCGACATATATAATGCTGACGTGGCATGTTCATGTCTTACGTGGCATTGTGGAGTGATCTTGATATATTCCACGTGAACATGCTACATAAGCATCATATGTATCGATCTAAAGATGTGTTGATTAATGTCACGTTTCATTTGATGTTGAAGTGGCACGCTGATTTGGCACGAATCGGTGCCAAATCAGCAGGTGCCCATATAAGGTGCTCACATAAGGTGAGCACCATATCATTCCTATATATATATATAGCCACCTGCTGATTTGGCACCGATTCGTGCCAAATCAGCAGGTCACCTCAACATCAAATGTGATGTGGCATTAATCAACACATCTTATGCCTCATAGATCGACACATATGATGCTGATGTGGCATTTTCACGTGGAGTATATCAAGGCCACACAGCAAGTGCCACATAAGACGTGAACATGCCACATTATCATAAGTGTCGATTTATGAGTCCTAAGATGTGTTGATTAATGCCACGTTATATTTGATGTTGAGGGGGCCTGCTGATTTGGCACGACTCGGTGCCAAATCAGCAGGTGCCCATATAAGGTGCTCACATAAGGTGAGCACCATATCATTCCTCTATATATATATATATATATATATATATATATATTTATATATATATATGTATTATTACCTTTTTGAGCTGTTTTCTTTAGGGTTTTTCTTTAGTACTTGTTGCTGATACAATGCCTTTTTCTGCAGGCCGAGGGAATTAGTTTTTGTAAGCCGATTCCCAGCACCAGCGAAGAGGCGATCAATCTAATCGAGGTATGCCTATTTCGTTTTTATTGGCGGACACAAATGGTAACTTATTTAATATCATATACATTGTTTGTCAACTTTTGGTTCGATCTAGGCGTATATAAAAACATAACAAAATTGAGTAGAGTTTTTCTAGATCCAAATGTCGTCCGTGCACACCTGATTCGTACGTGGTATGTTACTTAACTAGATTTTTCATTACATAATCGTACTTATCTACATGAGAATTATTTAACTTAAGCATTATTATATGTCAGGTACATTGGACATAAAATGCACAGAAACATATCTCTTTGAGTCATAAGGAGAAAAACTCTACATCAATTTCACAACTTACATGATGCGGTTTCCATTACCTTAAATGTTATGGTGTCATTGAAAACATATTATCCCTTACATTTACCGCAAAATTAAATATTATATCTTTTATAAATTCAATTATTTTATAATAATTTGCAGGTTTGATATTTTTGTTACGTGCAACGTATAGCCCCTATAGATATGACAGCTATTTTGTATGATTTGTGCCAGTTTTATAGTTAACAAAGTCACCGATAACATGCAACAGGCACGTTGAACGCACTATATCGAGGTAATCACGTACATCTATTTTAAGAAACTTTTAGGTATACATTGAAGATAAAGATAACTGACAAACACTAGTAGAAAATGATATATAGGCTACGGCAGTATGGGCGACGGTTTCTAAAAAACCGTCGCCTATAACAGACGCGGTGGCATTACGGTAATTAAATTTAAGTTCTGGCTATCTTGGGCGACGGTTTCGACGAAGAAGGCGTCGCCTATGATGTTAGCTTCTTATGGGCGACGCTTTCTACTGGCCAAACCGTCGCCTATGAAAGGGTTTTTTTTAAAGTTTTTTTTTAGGTTATGGGCGACAGTTATTATCTATAGCCCGTAACCGTCGCCCATAACGCTATTTTTTTAAAAAAAATTCGATTTTCTGTCTTAGGCGACGGTTTTTTCGTTAAACCAGTCGCCTATGTTTTTCGTCATGGGCGACGGACGGGCTAACAACCGTCGCCCATAAGCTTATATATCGACACTTCTTCCCCATTTCACTTAGCCGCGACGAAATACAAGCTAGGCGATTCTTGGGGCGATTTTCCGGCGAAATTCCGACGTCTTCGAGCTACAAAAACACGGTAAAACACCTCACGACCTATTCCTTCCTCTTTGCTCTCGAATTTAATCGTCTGAAGTTTCGAAATTTTGAGATGGGCGAAATTGGGGTTTTCGAATTTTTAGCGATTGGGGCTTAGTTAATTCGAAGGGTAGGTTTAGGATTGTGTTTGTGCTATACTCGATTTGTGGTTGATTTGGAGCTTGATTAATTCGAATTTGTGGCTAATTTGGGGATTTTTAGTTCGAAAATTTGGGGCTTATTTTGAGTTTGAATTGTAGATGTTTTGTGCGATTTAACGGCTTAATTTCTGCTATTTGAGAATTAGGGTTATATTATGTTCGATTTGGGGTAGATTTGGAGCTTGGTTTGTGCGAAAAAGTGGCGATGTTTTGGTTTTTGGGGCGTAGTTGAGTTTGCATTTTTCAAATTTGGAGTTGTTTTGTGCGATTTCATGGCTTAATTCATGCAATTTGAGGCTTAAACTTGTGTTATATTCAATTTGAGGTTGTTTTTGTGATTTGAGGCTTAGTTTTAATTTATTATTTTTGTTGCGTGATTTTCGAAATCCAAATATTGATTTTAATAACTTTTATTTTGAACGAAATTAGGGCTTCGGGCTTGACATGCTAGGACTTATCGTGCTTCTTGACAAGTTCACGGACGATTACGTAGGTTTTCAAACTCGTATTTGATTTTTATTCCTTCGTCTTTGTGAATTTAAGTTTCAATTTAAGCTTAGATACCCGTTCAAAGTTTTTTCATTAGGAGAAAACTTTGAATGGTCCCCGTTTGGGACCGTTCTTAAACGTTCACTGTCGCTTTAGGATGTAAATGTGTGTTTGAGTGTCGATGTTGATGAAAAATTTGGTTTGCATTTCCCTTAAATGTTCTCCGGGTAGACATATGGATTGGATATATATCCTTTTCATATTTTTTCGTCTACTTGGAGAACTGTGGGGAAATGCTGCCGAATTTTTGTCAACATCGACACTCAAAGACACATTTACAATGCTGCGTGATGTCCAAGAGGATTTTGAAGAACGTCCACCCATATTTGACAGCCTTGTTAGGGACAACAATATTCCTTTGTACACTGCGTGCTCAAAGTACACAAAGTTGTTTGCTGTCTTCAAGTTGCTGAACGTTAAGGCTAAATTTGGTATTTCAGGCAAGTGTTTCTCAACACTTCTAGAAATATTTGCGGATATGCTTCCAGATGGCAATGAGCTTCCAACGTCGACCTACGAGGCAAAGAAGTTATTGTGCCCATTGAATTTACAGTACGAAACAATACACGCTTGTCCGAACGACTGCATACTTTATAGGGGTGATTACGAGTCGGCTGATAAGTGCCCGACGTGCGACACCTGGCGTTATAAAAGAAAGGACGAAGTTGGTGCCCCCCCCCCCCGCTAAAGTTTTGTGGTACTTACCAATAATTCCGAGACTAAAACGTATGTTCTCAAATGCCGACGACGCTAAGATGTTTAGATGGCATAATGAGGAAAGAAAAAAGGATGGAAAATTGAGACATCCGGCGGATTCTCCGCAATGGAGGAACATTGATTCGATGTATCCTGAATTTGGAGGCGAGGCACGAAATCTCCGACTGGGGCTTTGCACTGATGGGATAAATCCTTTTGGCGAGTACTTGGCCTGTGCTGCTTTGTATCTATAACCTCCCTCCGTGGCTTACGATGAAAAGAAAATTCATCATGTTATCGTGTTTAATCTCCGGTCCAAAACAACCTGGAAATGACATTGATGTCCAAAACAACCTGGAAAGGATGCTCAAGTTACGAGTAATGCAAGTTCATACTATGGGTTTATCGAAGAAATATGGGAACTCGTCTACAAGAACAACATAAAATTTGTTTTACTACGTTGTCAGTGGGCTGATAACAGACGACGCGTTCAGAAAGATCCAGAGTTAGGATTAACACTAGTGGACTTACAGAAAGTGGGTTATGTGGACGATCCTTTCATCCTCGCAGTGCAAGCAAAACAAATATTCTACGTTGAAGATCCTGCTAATAGTGGATGGCATATTGTTCTTCAAGGAAAGAGAAGTGTTGTTGGCATCGATGATGTGGATGATGAAGAGGACTATGACAGAAGCGATGAGACATTCCCATTTCCTACCGGTGTGGAACACGTCCCTATTGCGGAAGATGATACAAATTTTCGTAGATATATAGTTTCAAATCACGACGAGGGAATGTATTGTTGATAAATTCAAAAATTGTAAGTATTATTAAAACTTTTTGTACTCGTTTTCTATTTATCTACAGTTTTATGTCTTTTTTTGCTAAATTAATCCTTTTTGTTATAATTTCAGGTACAATGTCTTCGGATCCCCCCCACATCTTCTTCGCCTGGTACCGAATCAAGCGGGATGAATAGGCGCAAGAGAGGCCCTTACAGCATGAAGAATCTACGTAAGAAATTTAGTGCTGCATCGGATGAGTGCATCTTGCAGTTCGACGACGCTGGTACGTGCATAGGCCCTGACAATGATTCAAGGGTGAAATTTAGCAACTACATTGGTCACGTGACAAGGTTACAGATTACTGACTACGTGACCAATTGGCGCCATATCGACGAAGGGCTCAAGGAGGTACTTTTGGCAGATGTTCAGGTAATTTTAAATGATTATTTTATATGTCTTCATTATCTGTCGTATAATTGATACTAAATACCAAAGTATTTTATCAGCGGACCTGGAACTTGCCTGATAATTCAGCTATAAAGAAGAAGGTCCTCAAAAAAGCTGGTGAGCTTCGCAAGAATTGGAAGCACAAATATGCTGTCAAGGAGAAGAAGAAAGGGCCTGAGTTGGCTAATGAATACGAGCACCTCAGTCAGGAAGCACTGCAAGAGTGGAGGGACCATAGGGAAGCCGCAGAATTTCAGGTGATATAATAAGGTCCTCTAATTTTCCATATATAAAATAATATATTATATCTATATATGTTCACACCTATTTTTTTTAATATTGCAGGAGATTAGTCAGAAAGCTAAGCAACGTATATCACACAGCTTATACCCGCACCATCTCGGCACGGCGGGGTATATAGGTCGGCGACCCGAATGGGTTAGCAAGGATCCGCTGATGCACATGCACCCCGAAGACAGGGAAATATCTGAATCAATCCTCCAAGCTAATAATAGAACTAAGGACTACTTTCGTGGCCGAATGAGCAAAGGAAAAGATGGTCAATATCACCTTGGCAACCCGTCGAATCGGGAGCTAGCTGAGAGATTTGTAAGTGTATTACTTTATAAAAGTATCTCACACAATATATATCTTACTTACAATTAATTCGTATTTAACAGATAGAGGTGCACGCCGAAGAAGCGCGAGGAGAATTTGTCCCTAATAGGTACAAAGACGTGCTGTCGAGAGCTGTAGGAAAACCTGATCATAGAGGGCGGCCTAGAGGATGTGGGAAGGATGAGACGATAAGGAGCGTATTCGGCAACCCATCCGAGCGATCGAGGCCCTCTTCGAGCCAGATTTCCATGGAACAAATGAGGGCCGAGTTGAGGGTGCAGTTGATGGCCGAGATGCGGGAGGAGATGAGGGCCGAGTTTAGGGACGAGATGCGAGAGGAAATGAGGTCTGAGATGAGGGCTATGCTCGCTCAAATGCGAGAAGAAGAAGCAGTGGCTCGCGGCAATGTTGGATTTGACCCTTCCAATCAGATACCGAGTTCTCGCGGTTCATGAGGCGAAATCTCAGCTCCATTTCCGTTGTCGATGAATGTGACGGTATGCATTTATTTTTACTTGATGTGCAGCGACCAAATGTCTTAGTAACATTAATAATTTGTTCTTTTATTATCGTATAGTATCCTAGGGTTCGTTTGATGTTAGACCTCAACGGGGCGTTAGAGGTTGTTGGTCTAGGCACTGTCTCTGAGGGATGTTCCCAAATTCATGGGACATCGGTTACGGCAGACAACCTTGTTGTCTCCGTTGATACCGTCGTTCTCGGCGAGGTCGAACTGCCTGTACCAACTATGCATCTGACAACTCTTGGAGATGCATTAGGCAGCTACGTTCAGTGGCCAATAGAGTTAATATGTTTAAATAATGCGGTAATAAAGTACTAGTTACTCATTTTCGAATAATACTGTTTAATAACGCGTTTTACTTGTCAACACAGAAAGGGAAATCGCCAGCAAAAGGAAAGTCGCCAGCAAAAGGAAAGTCGCCTGCGAAAGCGCCAGATGTGTCCATTCATGAAGATAACGATATCGCACGGCTCGTAGATGGTCGTGCGTAGTTTGGGACCGCAGTGTCGCCAGTTGTTCGATTACCTTGCGTCACGCGACGATCGACGAATGGCAGCTTCCCTCTCGTTCTGTATGACAGATGTCTACTACAATCCAGATAACGAAGACCACAAAGTGTATCTTGACAACAATGACTTCGTCGATCTATTCAAGTTCGTGAGTGTGGATTCTTCAGTTATTCAACTTTTTTTGAGGTATTATTTAGTATTTCGTTGAAACAATAAGTCGTTATAAGTTTTGATTTTCGCTTTTATACATTTTATTGAGTAATCATTATCTCAGATATCTTAGTAAGGAGTCCGAGAATTTCAAGTGTTGCGACCCGAATCGATTGGCAGCTATGGAACATGGGGATGCACCAAATAATGAAGTTGATTTCCTGGCTGCTATTATCAAAGATGCGCATGTGGCCGGCACTTACTTGTTTGCTCCTTTTTGTGTGTGGTAAGAAAATAAGATATTTTTTTGATTTATAGCTTATGTTATAAATAACCATTTTGTTTCGTTTGTTTTTAGTGACCATTGGATTCTATTGATCATCGATTTTCCCTCAAACACTGTATATGTGTTCGATTCGCTCCCATTGAACGTCGGTGTAAGGAAGATAAGAGCTCGTCCTCGAATAGATGCGTAAGTTTTTATACAATAAAGTTCATATATTAGTAACTCTATATCAAAACATTAATTTATTTATCTAATTTCGAGTTTCAGGGCAATTCTCACGGCGTCGTTGACGGGTGCAGTCCAAAACCGGAATAGGAAATCGAAGGTTTCTTGGAAGAGATGCAAGGTTCGCATTTGACATATGAATTTTCAGTGTTATTTGTGTTTACCATTATTCGATATTGAATCACATGAAAATTTCTAAATTAGTGCCCACGACAACCAACCGAGAGCGAGTTATGTGGATTTTACGTCATGAGATACATGTACGATATTATCTGGAATCGTATCGGCGGAGATGATACATCAAACTTGCCAACGATATTGAACGTTAAAACCATCAGCTTCTTTAAGTTTCAAGTTTAATAAGTTTATTTAGTATGTTTTAACATTATCCTGTTTTATAGATACTAGAGCACTTCTCTTACGACGACGAAAAGCTCAATGAAGTACGTGAATTGTGGGCGGAGCATTTTATATGCAATCTTTGATGTAGGTTAGACGACTATTACGTTATGTTTGTTTTTATGTTACGAGAATTTGTTGGACTATGATGTAGATGTTGATTTTAATTACGATTATTAGTAATTTAATGAATGTTGGTGCTATTTTGGGTTGCATTGTTGATTTTGGAATTGATTTTGGGTTGCATTGTTGGGCATAAAAAAAAAAAGGAAAAAACCAAAAAAAAAAATATCAGAGGCGACGGTTTCTAGCGAAGAAACCGTCGCCCATGATGATGCATTGAAAAAAACTTAAATAAATTAAGCTCATGGGCAACGGTTTCCGGCTTAGCAACCGTCGCCGATGAGAGTTATGGGCGACGCATACCGCTTTAGAAACCGTCGCCCATGATCCTCTTCAGCGACGCTTGTTTGTCCGTCGCCCAAAATTGAGCGCATGGGCGACGTTGCTCTGGGCGACGCCTACAAACCGTCGCCCATGAGCCATAACATGCGTCGCCCATGAGCATTTCTGTACTAGTGAAATCAGGTTCAAGAAATTTGACATGCTGGAATGATTAAGCAGGTGTCATATTAGGCATATCTGTATCTGATCTACAATAGATTTTCAATGAGGTATACATTTTCCGCCTCATTTTGATGTTTCAGCATTAATTGATTTTTCCCTGTCAATATTTTAGGGCGGAGACGATGGACTGTTTTTAATACAAGATTTTATAAATAACGTGTTGAAGTCAATTCATTTGTTCTGCGTGCGCCCACCCAACACACAAGATGATGAAGTTAAAGCATCGTATGTTTTTCGTGTCGAATTGGAGGAAGAGTATAATTATTCATACTTAAAAAACTATTACTTGACTGCATCACTTTTAGGTATAATTACTTATTTCTATATTTCAATCTATATGATTATAAATAATTGTGACCCGTGCATTGCACGGGCAAAAAACTAGTATATATGTATTATATCATTCGGCATCTTTTATGTAATATACACAGCTTCCCAAGGAATATTATCGGTTGATTCCTTTCAAACCAAAACGCATTAATTTCGTATAAATGAAAGTAAGGGCTTTAGTTTTTAAGAACATAATTAAATCAGCACTTTTGCATGCATTTTTATATTAACTAAAGTTGAATATTCATAGGAATATCTCAACTGTAAATTGTAATAAACTATACTGCATGATTTTTGTCTACACATACTAAAGGATATTAACCAAAAACATAATTCGTGTTATAGGGGAAAAAAAAAAAAAAAGAAAAGCAAAGATACCACCATTACAGCTGTGAGATTCTCCAGGATCCGCACTTTTGCGGCTGATTCATGGTATGGTATATTTAACATTTTATTCCTTTGACTTAGGTCAAAGCCCTACATAATTCCTAAATAATATTCTACGGCATCTCTCAGTATGCATTATATTTTAATTATACATGTTGCTAATAGGGATGGCAATGGGTCGGGTATGGGTCGGGTTTGGCTGGGCCCGGGACCCGACCCGAATATTTATTAGCGGACCCGAGACCCGCCCCGCCCCGCCTCGGGTCTGGACCCGCCCCGCCCCGGACTGGACCCGAACGAACCGGGTCTGACCCGCCAGACCCGGATATATTATTTTTTTCTTTTTTTTATTTTTTCATTTTTTAAAAGAGAAAAAATAGAGAAATGCATTCCTTGAGACTCGAACCCACGACCTCACCTCTGTAATACCAAACTTCTACCATTAGACCAACAGACTTTTTATTCATAATATTAACAATAACACTATATAACTTAATTACGAAATAAATTATAATATATAAATATTTTCGGGGCGGGTCCCGGGTCGGGTCTCGGGGCGGGTTTGGCAAGACCCGGGACCCGCCCCGGACCCGGCCGGGTAGAAAAATTCAAATCCACGACCCGCCCCCATACCCGATTATTTTGAAAATACCCGGCCCATTAGGGGCGGGTTCGGGGCGGGTCCGGGTCCGGACCCGCCCCATTGCCATCCCTAGTTGCTAAGCCCGCCACCACCTTATAAATTTAGCTATTCAGGTGGGTTCAGGGTTTATCTTATAATAAACTAATCTTTTTTTCCCTCACCTATGTTAGTGGCGAGTTTTAGAAAATGGAAGGCTCGTTGTCCCAACGCAGACATTAAATTAAATATAGTAAGTAATCATTTCGTTCAACAAGAATATTATGCTTATAATATGTTACGATCGATTACGTGTTTAGAGGAAGGTGAATAAACACTCGCTAGTTTTTCGGTTCTTAACCGGTTAAGGTTAGATACAAGTGGTTGATATTCTAAATGCGGCTTGTGCAGAAGTAATATTGGTCGGTTTTGAACCACCGGGCGTGCGATGTGATGTATGTGCGTTTGCAAAGGACACAGAGATTTGTTTCTGGAATTCGGAGCAAAATGTCATACGTCTCTCCTTCTTCCCCGCAAGGGAGGTATCACTAGAAGACTCGGTTTTCTACAACGCCCGTTGTACAACCTCATTTGTTAGACTAACACAGTACAACCTCGCGGCTATACTCAGCTAACTAAACTCCTAGTCACCACTAGACAGCTTTTTACAGTCCGTCTCTTTCAAGAGCTTTTTACAGTCCCTTGAGAAAAACTCACTAACCGCTAGGGGTGGGCATCGGATCGGGTAGTCAGGTATCGGGTAGTTCAGGTTCGGGTAGTTCAGGTCCGGGTTAAGATTTTCACTACCCGAACCCGACCCGATCTACGGCGGGTACCCGCTTGTCGGGTATATATCGGGTTCGGGTACCCAACGTCGGGTACCCGATTTTTTAATTGGAAATTATGACTACAAATATTATAATTCAATATACGTATCAAAATATCCATGTTATATATTAAATACCACTTATAATATTTCGATAATTTGTTTCCAATAAATATAATATAGACATATTTTTATATGTTTATTTATAATTTTTTAGAATATATTTTAAATTTTTATAGTGATTATGATATGAAATATCACTTCTTAATTATACAATTAATATAAGAAATTAGTTCAAATATTATTTCAAACATTAACTTAACTCAAGTTAGATTAGGGGTGAGCATTTAACCCGTCGGACCGCCCCACCCAATCGACCCAACCCAACCCAAGCCGCAGGTGTCGGGTTAACGGTTTGATGGGTTGGTTTGGGTTTTAGAAAGTAAAACCGCATATTTTGCAATCGGGTTTGATTTTGTATTTTTAAAACCGCATAAAACCGCACACAACCGCAATTAAAAATATACTAAAATTTTACTATATTTTATTCAGTATTTTAAAAAATAATAGATATAACTCATAATAGTAGCGATGCCAACAATATTAATTACTATAATACAAGAACATCGACTCATCATAACACGTTGCGTAAAGCTAAGCCCTAAATGTCTTTTTCATGAAAAAATAGATATTATATAGTGAAAATTATTTTTATATGTTTATCCAATGCAACTATCCTCATTTGTTCGGAATTGGAACCAACAACTATACACTTGAACTTTATAGAAGGCTAATTAAAATTTTGAAATAAATAATTTTCTTCTTCGAAAGGGGAATTGGATACAATGACATGGTCTAATCATAATATATTGCGTAAAGCTAAGTTCTAAATGATGATTTTTTTTTAAAAAAAATAAATATTATGTAGTAAAAAATTACGTGACTATCCAATGCAATCATCCTTCTTTATTCGGATTTGAGATCAAGAACTACAACACTTGATGTTTATAGAAGGCAAGTTAAAATTTTGGAATCAAAAAATTATTTTTTGTACGAGAAAATTTTAAATCAAAATGAGGCACCTGCTTTAGTTGCTTTATTATCTGTTACTATTACTTATTACTATGATAATAACATTTCTATATATAAACTTTTATATTTGTAAATAGGTTAATGATATACCTTTTTGCTCTATCAATACTTTAGAATATTACCTTAATTTTCGCTATGATAAAAATAAATATTAAAACCGCGAAAACCGCCCCAATCCAACCGCACATAAGCAAACCGCAATCTATCATGTTAAGATTTTTATGATCGGGTTTGGGGTACATTTTTTAGAAAACCGCAATACATTGGGTCGGGTTAAATTTTTTATAAAGACCGCCCAAACCGCACCGCGCTCACCCCTAAGTTAGATATTAATATCTAAATATGTAATTATATATTTTTAATGTTATGTACAAAAACTAATTTTTTATTTAAAACAATACATAGGGTACCCGAATAACCCGATCGGGTAGTACCGATACACGACCCGGTTAATACTTATCGGGTATCGGATAACCCGATACCCGACAAATAACCCGAACTACCCGACCCGAACCCTATCGAGTTTGGGTAAAACCCGAATACTCGAACCCGAACGCCCACCCCTACTAATCTCTCCGACTAAGTACAGTGAGGACAATACCTAACTCTCTTTGTTGCTTTTTCAAGCTTGAGCTTAATCTCGTTCTGGATTTTTTTTGTAAGTTAATTATCGCACCACTTCAGCTTGCATCTCCTCTTATTTGTAGTTGGGCTGATGTACGAGAGCGTTGTCAATAGCTCTGTGTACCAGACAGAGCATTTAATGATTGTACCCAAAATGGGTCTGTCCGGTTTCTGCAGGAGTCGCGCTGTGCCATTTGTTTTTAAGCTTGGCTTGACTTCGACTTGACTCTAGCTGGCAGCCTTGATTTAATTGCTTGTCAGAAGCCTTTAACTTGCCGCGCCTTGACATATTCGAATCTTTGTCCACATGGCACTTCGGTATCCTGCAGTCTGGTCTTCAATGTTAGCAGTCTTGATACGGTTTCTGTAATGCGCTGCTGCTGTCTGTTCCCGGTTTCTTCTATGTCTAACAGGTTTACTCATTAAGTTGGTACGATCACCAAAACTGTTAATTTGAATATTTAAATTCACGATTTCTAACATAATATTTGAAGCTTTACATTCATAGCATAGTGTAGATCGTATGTTAGATTCGATCAGCAGTAAAAATCTTTATTTAGCAGTAAAATCATCGTACTTTAGTTTTAAGTCACATGCGAAATATTTTCCAGGAATTGAACAGTTTTCTTTCAAGGAATCGAAGTTGTACTTAATTATCCATAAAGCTTCTACCATGGTCTGAACTTTACATGACTTAAATCTACTAAACATAACACGCAGTACTAACCATAATATTCAACAAACTAAGTTCACAGCTACTGAAGAATAAATTCACTGATCACTGCCCTAAACAGACCGTGATTAGGCTTTCGTTTCTGCTTTCGAGTTTCGCATGTAAGAATGACCAACGCCAGGGCTGTGACCTTGACTTGCTATTGCTCGAAAACCAAATAAATTATCGTCCAAGTTTTTCGAGTCCATGGCGTGGTTTTTCAGTCCTGTAAGAGAATGGCCAATCCCAGGACTAGCTCCTACCTCGATAGGTTTCGATGCAATAACTGCTTTTGAAGAACTTAAACAGTGTCGTTTCGTTTGTCTTCCTTCGATCAGTTGAGCTTGGAGGAAGCTTGTAAGAACTGCATGAACGAAAAGGAACACAAAGATGTGTTTATTGAGATGATCCATAAAGAATAATTGTGTTCGTTAGCAGTGGCAACAACTGATAAGTGGTTCAAGTCTTTAGGTAATTTGTATTTCTTGTATTTATATTCCTGGGATTGATGATATAACTGTCTAATATTAAAATGAGGGTCTTGACAAATAGATATGGTTTATTATTCGCATTACAACACGATATGCTCATCCTTTTATCTTTTCTCATGCACACTATATTATAGCATGATTTGTTTTATGGTAAGAAATCTTTAATAGTTATATTTTATTACAGCCCACTTAATACGTGGATTATATTGCACTTGGTGCTATTACATCTGTGAATCTTTTTCTTATTGCATGTTTTGAGCTTTCCTTGACAGAACCTTTGTCAACACCCATCTCTTTTACAATGACTGTTTGGCAGCTGCTGAAACTTGAAAAAGAAAAGAAATGATAGGGTTAATTTAAATAGTCATATTCCTAATAAAGGGAGCAACATATCTTTGCTTTCCTTGAGTTTTGGACCCGCTAATGACACTGTCTCTCACTCAATTTTTTTTTAGAAAAATATTGTTCACAGAAGAATAAACTAAGTCTCATGATTACCAGTTATGCTTGCTTCAATGCCTATATGATTGTTGTGGAAATTTCTACTATTTTACTCATCTGGCAAAAGAAAAGGAGCTGGATATCATATTTTACTGTATTTCGTGCAATGAGTGTAATTGCTCGATTGTGAAAGCAAGTTGAAAGGAATAATCTTTGTGCCTCTCATGAATTCAGAGGTATAAAAAGATTGTATCTTTTTTTTTTTTTTTTTTTTAATTTCGATTTCTTTTTTCAGTTGAATTTTCCATATCAAAGACCTTCCATGCCAACTTCATAAACATAAGTTATGCCAACCCTCGCGAAATCCTTATATTCTTAACCATAAGTATACCGACCGGACTGTTTATGCTAAAAATCATAAAATTTAATTATTCAATTTAATAGTTTCCTATTGAACTTAAATTAAATACGAATACCGGTTAGTAAAGGATGAACTGGAATAGGCCAGCAGAGCGTTAGCGCAAAATGAAACCGGATCAAGACTGCATACCGGAGTACACAGGAGACCGGACTGCATTGATACCGGAAGTGCCACGCTGGGCAGATTAAAAAATGTTCAAGCGCGGCAATATGAAGACTTCTGACGATCGTTCAATACAAGACTACTAGCAAGAGCCATTTAAGTCAAGCCGAGCTGAATAAGGAATGAAACACAGGCACAACGCAAGCTGGCTGCAAGACCGGACAGACCCATTTTGGGTAAAGCAAATAAGTGCTCTGTCTGGTACATGAAGAACTATCTCACAACGGGCTTCAACTTCAACCTAGCTATAAATAGGAGGGATGCAAGCTGAAGAAAACACTTCACCAACTTTGAATTTCAAGAACGAGAGAATAAGCTCAAGCAATCAAATACAAAGTTCTTTTAGCGAGAAAAGAATTTGAGTGTTGTCATTACTGCACTGGACCGGAACGGTTAGTGAGTAAATTCTCAAGGGACTGTAACAAGCTCTAGAAAGAGACAGACTGTAAAAAGTCGTTTAGAGAGGTCTAGAGTTTAGTTAGCAAAATTTAGTTGTGAGGGTTATATTGAGTGTCTAGCTAAGGAGGTTGTACGACAAGTTTTGTAAACCGAGGCTTCTAGTGGATACCTTCCTGACCGGGAAACAATCTAGAAACAATCTCTATTTGTACCGCAAAAAACACACACCACTCTCACACCGGTCTTGGTTCAGAACCGACCGATTTCTTCCGCACCAGTCAACACACTAACATATTAAGCACCGGTATTTGACCTTTAACGAGATCAAAACCGACAAACTAAGATAATCGAGTGTTTATTCACCCCCTCTAAACACTTGATCCTAACGATATAGCATTATATATATTATAGGTTATGATTACAAAATCAATGAGGGAAAATTAATGGTGCGAAAGAAAGAGATAGAATTCAAACGGCAAAGCCATTGAAACCATCACGGAGAAAGAATTCCATACGTAATAAGTTTCGATGTCACATCAACGGTTAGGATAATGGCATCCGTACGATTTACATATCTATAATATAAGCAGTCTATTTTTTCTTAACATTTTTTAGAATTCTATTCTTTGCGCCACTGTTGAGCTAACCCTGCGCATCAACGGTATTTCGCATTGCTGAAATCCCATTCGATAATTTGACCATAAAAGTCCATGTACATACATGTATTTACTACATTCAAATGTATAATGTAGAGATAATATGTGGGATCCAAATTGAGCTGTCGGTATATTTGAATTATTACATGAATTAAGCAAAACAAATTCCTACCATAAAACTTTCTTCTTTTTCTTGCTAAGAAGGTAACTGTTGAAAAGTACATATTTTATTTCAAATAAAAATATTATTACGCGATCATCCTATCATTTGTCAAAAATATAATGAAAATCATTGTGATATAGTACTTGCATTTGGTGGGCAGAAAAGATGAATCAAATATTTTCGAAGGTGAAGGGAAATATTTAGCGAAATGGACTCGAATATATTGCAGTAACAAATTAGTAAATCGATTGCTTGTTTGTAAGCTGAGATGTAACGTGGTTTGGATTCTTTGATTGAATCCTACGTCCACGGTGAAGGTGTTTGCTTTATTGATCAACTGAAAAGAATTACATCAAAGAAGATGATAAGCTTCTACTTTATACTGAAAAATAAAGTAGCCGCCAATTTCTTCATTGTAACTAACTTAACGGCTCTGATCCTTGATAGTGTAGAAAACGTCGTTGCCAACTTCGACTTAGTAAGGAGAAACGCGTCTTCAGTGTCTTCTGTATAAAGCGCCTTTAATGTGTGTGTACGGTCCAATGATGAGTGGAGATACCTCGGTACAGCAAAAGAAAATCGACTGCTAAAAGGATTGTAACAAGCTAACTGAAGCCCAACAAATAATAAAACTCGGTCCACAATAACAATATTCAATATTGCCTACAATTTTCACAATTCGAATTTTTGTTCAATATTTCATATAGATTGTATTTCAAGTATATAAGCACAAAAACTGTAAAGTGCATGTAGCTTTTATGGTCAAATTGCATTTTATACATACTAGTATATGTTGCACACCTTGTGCATGAAAATAAAAATTGATAAGAGGTTTTTGTTTAATTTTGATTTAAATATTTAGTTAGAAAATAAGCATTTTACTAAACATAGAATAGACGGTTTCATTAGGCTAAAAAACTTGATCTAAAATATTTATTTTTTATTCTATGTCAAATTTTAATTTGAAAAAATTTCTGATTGGTTAATAGATACACCAAAAAGCAGTTTTTAACTCACCTCCACCATTAATTTTAGAGTATAGATTGTCAGTTCCCAAAATCAATCTAATCGTTGACCTATATATACACATATATTATAAATAAATGAAATATTGCTCAACTTTGACATAAAACAAACTTCTAACATTTGGAGATTACTTATGTAATTGTAAAGAGATGTAACACAAACATCATAAAAGTTATTACACATGGCTATCCACTTGTTCTAAACTTTGCCGAAAATAAAAAAGTAAAGAAAACCTCGACGCGGTATTGCCAGCGGGAAATTTTTTAGCTCGGACCACCTCGACTCATTTCACTGGCTTCAATTTCTTGAATCGCCCACTCTATATATACATGTATCGCGTCACACGCTTAGAAAAATATACGATTGTAAACATATAGAAAATTTGATTTATGGCAAAAAAATCAGCTGAGCGAAAGAAAAAGATGAATTCGAACGACAAAACCACCAAAACTTCCGCCGCCGAGAAAGACGTTTCGCCCCTCATCACCTTCGACGTCGCATCGCGGTATCACACAAACACAATTGATATATCTATAATAAGATCTTACTTTTTTTTCATCTTTTATTTTGGATTTTCTGCCCCTATGTTGACTAATTATTAATAATTTAATTTATCAATGATATATAGGATGCGAAAAAATTGAGCTTTTTGTGTATGAACCGCTATATTAAGCTAGGGAGAATGATGTCCCTTTATTACAAGAACAAAAATATGAGCGCCGGCGACGTCGTTTTCTTATACGACAGAGGATCTATGCAGACGCCTAACGAGGTAATTAAATTACTTCACTTCTTTCACTAATTATTTGAATTAACAACATAAGCGCGCCTATTAGTTAATGGAAAGAGCAGATAAATTCTTACGCGTGTGTCCTAATTTGTGTTTCTATATATAGGAAATATATTTTTTAATTGATTTGTATTGTGCAGATTGGTTTGGAAGAAGGGGCTGAGATCGATGCAATGTGGCCTCAGACGGGAGGAGGTGGTGTTGGTATTGGTCTACTTAGCTAAATGAATGTCGATTTTCAAATAATAAATTTATAATAATGTAATCGACTTTATTGTACTATTAATTTTCATCTTTGTGTTAAGCCCATTTTAGCATATAGTCAACGCCCGTTAACCGTTGGAATCCTAAATTACATGTATAGTTACATTGGTCAACGCCAGTCAGTGTTGTAAAATTGAAATGTTCGACCATATCATGTCATATTACAAAGAAAAGTAAATGATGATTCCAAACTCTTAGGCTTGGGGTAATAAATCACAGTGATATTATTAGCATTCTGTTCATGGGCCAGAAAAAAGAATTCTAATATTCTCGTCGCAGGTATATACACTTATTTGTATATTAAAGATGTATATGGCCTTTATTCTTCTATTGGGGTTTTGTGGATCCCGTTATTATTTTGCAAGATGTGGTTTTTCTTCTTTTATTTTGATATCTTATTTTATTATGATATCTTAAAGACACACTCCCTCAGATCCTCGTTAGAGCAGTCATCCTAACTTATGATCGAAGTAACGGTGTTCCCTTTTCAGACAATCGATGACATTACGTCCAGGCCAGTATGGAAAATTTTGAATGGCCATGAAATATTAAATACAACTAAGTTATAACGAAAATATGATCCTACATACAGACTATAAAAAAAAGGGTATATTTGTGAGGACAACTAATCTAGTGTCCTTATTTCACAGAAACTATACCAAGAAAATAAAAAAGGCCGCTTTCAAAGTGTTTCATAAGCCCCGTAGGGCTATACCAGGCTTCAATCGAATGCATCAATACACCCCGTCAACTAAATCAACATGATTTTTTTAAGCCAACACTTAATGAGATGTTTTTTCCATTTGATGATCAAGTAAAAATTGAATCTTGGAAGTAAAAAATTGAATCTTGCCATAAAAATGGAATCTTGGAAGTAAAATATCATCATCTCTATAGTCGTCCACCAAGGCTCTAATTCTTGCGACGATTACAATTTAGAAAACGAAACCCGTCAGGGTCTTGGAAAAACTCGATTGTATCGAATCGATTACATTTGTCCAGAAAAAAATGGGTATATAATCGACTTTCTATTTCGTGTCTCTTAAACTACTCATTGCTTGCTTGCCATCGTTCCAATTCCAGGGCCAAACCCTTCTTGTCCTGGTAAGTAAGCCAAGCCTTTGTCTTGCCTTTACTTTGCTACAACAAACGTAGGTTTAATTAACTAAAAAGAACCCTGTCTTTCCCTGTCCGAGAAAGAGAAGAAGAAGATGAAGCTGAAAATAGTCCACCAAAATCAAGAAACCCATCGCGCCGCCGAGCAGGAGTTGCCGGCGATGAAGGAAGAACCAGTCGAGGCGGCGAAAGAGGAGGCAAACGGCGTTGATCCGACTTCTGCTCCAATTCTTGATAATACCATTCTTTCCGTGAGAGCTTTTTCTTCCCTTTTCTTTTCCAGGGTTTTCGTGGCTGACGTGTTCTTGGTTCGTGACCCAAGATTCAGATCTGTGTTTTTTTTTTTTTTGTTGATTTAGGGCAAGAGGAAGAGGAAGCCAAAGGAGCTGATCGACTCCGTTTCTACCGTTTTCCTGACGAACTCGAAGAAGAAAAAGAAGAAGGTTAAGTCCTCAGATTCCAAGGTGATTCACGCCAGATTCAGGCCCTGATTTTGTTTCCCTTTTCCTCCTATCTTCAAAGCTGAGCTTTTTCTGTTGATTTGAAACGTGGCTTTTTAGTACGATGAAATAGATTGTTGTTATGTTGAGCCTCGTACTCTGTTATTGAGCTGTTCTTCTCTTCTCTGAAGTCTGAACATATCCCCTGCAATTTTAGGATCAATGAAAAGCTTTTAGCAATACCAAAAGCTGATTGGTTTTTGATGGAACAATCTCTGCTTCAGTTTTAGGCTTTAGCTATGGACCAATTCTTGAAATATGATGAATTCATGCTCGATTTTGATGCCCTTTTTTTTATAATATCAACTATATAACGATGAATCTAAACTTTTCTGAGCAGATGACTACGCCCAACACCATATTAGCATCATCAAGGTCAGTTTTTCACAACCTCAGGAAAAAAAAAAACGATTCTTTATCGCAAACTACCCAATTTTTTCCTCATTACATCGAACCTTCACTTGAAAAACACAGCAAAGTAGACATTCCCGCCCAGCCGAAAACTCCCACCCTCATTCAGGCCGAGGCTCTCCAAGCAAGCTTAGGCGAAGAACAGCCCACGTTCCTCAAAGTACTCGTCAGATCCCACGTAGGCAGCTGCTTTTGGATGGTAAACGAAAACAACTCTAAAGATCTTCTTTTTTTCTTTATCTATATTATGACAAAGCAGTTAATCATCTCCATTTTCTGTCAGGGCTTGCCCGTCCCCTTCTGTAAGAATCACCTTCCCAGCACAGACACCACAGTTACAGTCGAAGGCGAAGATGGCGAAGAATTCCAAGTCAAATACATAGCCCACAAAACGGGGCTCAGCGCTGGCTGGAGAAAATTCGTCGCAGCTAATAAGCTCATTGAAGGAGACGTACTAATCTTCCAACTGACGGGCCCCATCAGATTGAAGGTGGGCCTGCCATCGCCCCAGTATTCTTACTACACCTTCTTGATCCATCAAGTTATTACACATGCACCTTTTCTTGGCAGGTATACATCTTAAGATCGCACGACATGAATGAAGTCGACGGCGCACTAAGCCTCCTAATCCTCGATTCTCAGACGAAGCAGAACGAAGCAGTAAAGCCCACGAACTCGCAAATCAAGAAAAAGAAGCGTCCCAAATCCCTTCCATTAACAGCCGTACACGAGAAAAGGCCCAAGGAAGAAGGCGAAGAGGAAGGAGAACGGTCGGGAAACGACAGCAACGAGGTGGACTCGGAGGTTCTAGAAGGTTCCAAGAACTCTCTTCTGAGCTTCAGAGAAGTTGAGAGCTTCCAAGACTTTCGCATAGTGGTCAACGGTCTTTGCATCGACTCCGAGCTGCCCGAGGAAGTTCGAAGGGAATACTATCACCTCTGCAGAAGCAGGGGATCGTTCTTACACAGTAGGGTTCTTCCCGGGCTTTACTCTAAGCTGGCGGCGGGCATGATCGTCGAGTTTGTGAGCATTACGAGAGCCATACGAGGCTGTAAGGTGAATACGCCTAAAAAGGACTTTGAAGTTTGGGAGAATTCTCTGAGGTCTTTCGAGCTTTTGGGGCTCAGCGTTGGGTTCGTTAGGGCACGTTTGCGTGGATTGATGAGCTTGGCTTACGAAAACGAGGGAGCTTTGAGTGTGAGGAAGTACTTGGAGTTTGGGAAGGAGAAGGGCGGTGTAGACGAAGAGATTTTGAAGTTAGAGGCGAAGATCGATGAGTTGAAGGGCTTGTCTGAAAAGTATGGGAGGAAGATGGAGGGTTTGAAGGCGAAGGCTGAGGGGTTTGAAATGGAGTTTCTTGAAGCTGTTAATGAGCCATGGTGATTATGGTTGTCTAAATTATAATTATTGGTAATTTCTTTTTGTTTGTGTAATATATATACATATATATGTATATATATATGTGACTTGGGTGGCTCGAATTCGATATATATGTATGGTTCGACTTATATAATAGATGCTTTGTTTGGTTTAATGAGAAGTTTAGGTTTTGTTGAGATAATTGAATTTCTATTTTCAGACCGAAACAGGGGATCCTGGATAATAAGGGGAAGGGGCACTTATTGTCGCAACTTCCCACGTTCATGTAAGAAAGAAAACCATTTGTGCTCTTTGTCGGATTTATATTTATTTTTAATTTAATTTTATTTTTACAAAACATTATTTCTTTTGTTATTTTATTTCACGTTAATAAGTTTATTCTGCTTGCGATTTGAACTATGATCAGAACTAGAACCATCAAATTTTGTCATTGTAGTAGAGAAGTGGAAGGATATGCGAAAATTCCTGATAATATATTTGCCCGAAAAATGACGATAATAAATAAAAGAGACGAAAAATAAATTTGGACAGTGAACACGAGATTTACGTGGTTCGGTCAGAATGACCTACGTCCACGCCGGAGGGTAGAACTTCTTTATTATGTGGAGTGATTACAGTCACGTAGACGTATACTTACATGGTACAAAAGCAGCTACACAACTAGGAGTATGCTACAAAGAAAATGGTCTAAGACGTGAGAGAAGATCTTGCTGTGTGGTGGTGTTTTCTCTTCGATCGAATTATGCCTATTTATAGTTGAGGCATTGCATCAAATTGCCATGAAGATATATGCATGGGAACTGAAGAAAGATATATGCATATTCTCTCTGACTGGTGAATACGGCTGCCGAAAGGAGGAAAACCATTTTCTCCTTATTCACAATTTCTTTGATTGAAAAATAAAGTTCGGGGCCTCCCCTAGCATTAAGGTCACATCAACAAGAAAAAAAAAAAGAGATTAACGTGGCTAATAAGGAATGATCTGCTATCTCTCTAATTGATATAAAGATGATTCACATATTCAATCAAGTGCTTAAAAGAACTTAGAAAGACGAGAAGATAGCTCCAATTAATTTTCATATTTGGAACATTAGAGGGAATGCTACAACTTATGGTGTATTTAGGGTTTTCAACATGTGAAGTGACCTTTTGGTAGGTTTTGACCATTCAACTAGTATAGCTGTGGAAGAAAAAGATCACGTGGACATAAAATAAAAGAATGAAGTTTTCATTCTTGTAATGATTTCTGCTGTTCACATTATTTGTCAAAGGAGGTGGAGAGCTAATTTTCTATTAGTTCACAATACCTTTTCACATGGAAGATGGAGCAGACGATCGCCTATAAATAGGCATATTACGAAGCAGTAGAAAAAACACCACAGCAGATAAAATCTTCTCCTCTCTAGTTATTTTCTTGTATAGCCTACTCCTTATATTTTGTAGCTGCTTTTGTATCACGTCAGTGTACGTGTCTGTAATCTCCACATAATAAAGAAGTTCTACCCTCCGGCCCGTGGACGTAGGTCATTCTGACAGAACCACGTAAATCTCGTGTCACTGTCCAAATTTATTTTTCGTCTCTTTTATTTATTATCGTCATTTTTCGGGCAAATAATTATCGGGGATTTCCGCATATCCTAACAAATTGGTATCAGAGCGAACCCCGATTTATTTTTCAGCCACCATGACGATAACAAAAATGTCAATTGAAAAGTTCGACAGAAATGTCAACTTTGCAATGTGGAGTCTCAAGATGAAGGCCATACTCATTCAAGACGGTTGCAAGGTGGCGCTTGAAGGCGCAAAGAAGAAACCAACCGAAATGAAGGACGATCAATTTAATGAATCGGACAAGAAAGCCAGATCGGCTATTATCTTAAATCTCTCTTACGAGGTTTTACAAGAAGTTGCCACGGAGACGACGGCCATGGGTATGAGGGATGCGTTAAAAGCGATCAACATGAAGAAGACTAAGGAGAATCGGCTTTATTTAAAGCAGAAGCTATACAGTATGAAAATGACGGACGGTACTTCTATTCTTTCGCATCTCGATAAATTCGATTCTATCATTATTGATTTGGCGAACGTAGAAGTAAAAGTGACGGACGGAGATCAGGCCATAATATTGTTGTGTTCCCTTCCCTCGTCTTTAAAACATTTTCGTGACACGATTATATACGGAAAAGACATAATATCATATTCAAGTGTCAAATCTGCGTTACAATCGAAAGAACAGATAGACAGGGATATTACGGGAGAAACAAGTGGTACCCAGGCAGAAGGCCTGTTTGCATGGGGAAGACCAGAACGTAGAGACGCTGAAAGTAGCAGATCTAAAGAAAGGTCAAAATCCAGGTACATAAATAAAGTCTGTAATTTTTGCAAGAAAAAGGGTCACGTCAAAGCTGATTGTTTTAAATTAAAAAATAAGGAGAAAAATAATCAGCAACTTAATAAACCCGCCGAAGCTAGTTTAGCTGCTGATGAGAGCGATGGAACTATTTTTGTAGCAACTGCAAATATTGTTAGGTTTGATAATGAGTGGATCTTAGATTCGGGTTGTTCTTACCATATAAGTCGGAGTCAAGATTGTTTTTCCACATATGAAAAATTTGATGGTGGATACGTCTTAATGGGAAATGATGCTCCGTGTAAAGTTGTTTGTAAAGGCACAGTTAGGATCAAGATGTTCGACGGAATCATCCGAACGCTCACAGAAGTCAGACATGTTCCAGGTATGAAGAGAAATCTTGTCTCTTTAGGCACACTTGAATCTCAAGAGTGCAGGTTCTCAGGTGAAGGTGGAGTTTTGAAAATTACCAGAGGTGCCCTTGTCGTGATGAAAGCCTGCAGGTCTGGAAATTTATATATTTTGCAGGGAACTACTGTTACAGGTTACGCTGCAGTTTCGACATCCCCGGAGGTTGATACCACGAAATTATGGCATATGCGACTTGGACACATGGGAGAAAAAGGCTTGACGATTTTAAGCAAGCGGGGCCTACTTCGCGGTCAAAGTACTGGTAAGATGGACTTTTACGAACATTGTATTTGTGGGAAGCAGAAACGAGTCAGCTTCAATTCGCCAGCTGTCCACAGGACGAAAGGTACTTTGGACTATATTCATTATGATGTATGGGGTCCTTCTCGTGTTCCGTCCAAAGGTGGTTCAAGATACATGTTGACTTTCATTGATGATTTTTCAAGGAAAGTCTGGGTCTATTTTCTTAAACAGAAAAGTGATGTTTTCCTAACATTTAAACAATGGAAAGCTTTGATTGAAAAGCAAACAGGAAAACAGATCAAGCGGTTGCGGACAGATAATGGCTTAGAATTTTGCGGAAGCGAGTTCAACGAGTTTTGCAAAAATGAAGGAATTGCTCGAAATCACACTGTTCGAATGACGCCTCAACAAAATGGTGTTGCCGAGCGCATGAACCGGACGCTTTTAGAGAGAGCTCGATGTATGATCTCCAACGCTGGGTTGACAAATGATTTTTGGGCTGAAGCTATCGCCGCAGCATGTTATATTATCAACCGTTCACCGTGTTCACCGATCAATTTCAAGACTCCTGAGGAAGTATGGTCAGGTACTTCTGCTGATTACTCAAACTTAAGAATATTTGGATGCCCAGCTTATATGCACGTAAACGAGGGAAAGTTAGAGCCTAGAGCTAAGAAATGTATTTTCCTCGGTTACGCTTCAGGGGTGAAAGGATATAGACTATATAATCCTGATCCCAAGTCACCCAAATTTATAATCAGCAGAGATGTTACATTTGACGAGTCTTCTATGTTACATTCAAAAGAGTCTAATAATTCTTCTGATCAAGAAAAGAAGGATAGTGTACAGAGCGAGGTGGAGCTCGAGATCAACAAAGATCCTTCAGATGACCCTGCTACGGTTTCAACAGATCAAGAGGATGAGCCAGAACCTAATTCAGATCCTGTTGAAGATGAAAGCGTCGAGCAGGAATAAGTGGCTGGTAGCGATGAATGAAGAAATGGAGTCTCTGCACAAGAACGGTACGTGGATTCTTGTGCCACCGCCGAAGAAAAAGAAAATAGTCGGATGTAAGTCGGTCTTCAAAAAGAAAGAAGGTTTATCTGGTACGGACGATGCAAGGTATAAGGCACGATTAGTCGCGAAAGGCTATAGTCGGTATAAGGTGTTGATTTTAATGATGTATTCTCACCTGTTGTTAGACATAGCTCTATTCGTGTATTACTTGCATTCGTTGCCATGTATGATTTGGAGTTAGAACAGCTTGACGTCAAGACGGCGTTCTTACATGGCGATTTAGATGAACAGATTTATATGAAGCAACCTGAAGGCTTCATAGTTGAAGGCAAGGAAGACCAAGTTTGTCTGCTGAAGAAATCCTTATACGGATTAAAGCAGTCTCCAAGACAGTGGTATAAACGGTTTGATTCTTTCATGTTGGGTCATGGTTTCTCTAGGAGCAAGTATGATAGTTGTGTTTACTTCCGAAAGTTAAATGACAGTTCGTTCATTTATTTATTGTTATATGTTGATGACATGCTCATTGCGGCTAAGAATCTTGCAGAAATTCACCAGTTGAAGGCCTTATTGAATGGTGAATTTGAAATGAAGGATTTAGGAGCAGCTAAGAAGATTCTTGGTATGGAGATTAGACGTGATAGAGGAGTTGGTAAGTTATACCTGACCCAGGAAAGTTACCTCAAAAATGTTTTGGAGAGATTTGGCATGAATGATGCCAAACCAGTTAGCACTCCTCTTGCTAGTCATTTTAGGCTAAGCGCTGCTCAGTCACCATCATCAGATGAGGAAGAAGCGTATGTGGCACGAGTTCCCTACTCGAGTGCAGTCGGCAGTATTATGTATGCAATGGTATGTACACGTCCTGATATTTCACAGGCTGTTAGTGTTGTTAGCAGGTATATGGCTAATCCAGGGAAAGAACACTGGCAACCAGTGAAGTGGATTCTCAGATACTTGAAGGGTACTCTAAGCTTTTGTTTGGAGTTTGGCAGAAACAGTGATACTCTCGTTGGCTTCGTCGATTCAGACTACGCAGGTGATCTCGATAAACGACGATCTCTTACTGGTTATGTATTTTCTATTGGAGGTTGTGCAGTTAGCTGGAAAGCTACTCTACAACATGTAGTGGCGTTGTCTACTACTGAAGCAGAATACATGGCAGTTACCGACGCAATCAAGGAAGCTTTGTGTTTGAAAGGGTTATTCAGCGAATTAACTCAGAATCAGGGAGTTATTACTATTTTCTGTGATAGTCAAAGTGCGATTCATTTGACTAAGGATCAGATGTATCATGAGAGAACTAAGCATATTGATGTTAAGTATCATTTTATTCGTGAGATCATTGCAGATAAGAAGGTGTTTATCAAGAAGATCAACACGAAGGATAATCCTGCGGATTTGTTTACGAAGGCTCTTCCAGTTGCTAAGTTCAAGCATTGCTTGGACTTGATTGGTGTTCTAAAGTTGGTGAACTAGCCCATCGGGGCTAAGGTCGGAGGGAGATAAAGGTATTCTAAATTAAGGTGGAGTAATTTACGGAACCAAAGGTTAAGGTGGAGATTTGTGAAGTGACCTTTGGTAGGTTTTGACCATTCAACTAGTACAGCTGTGGAAGAAAAAGATCACGTGGACATAAAATAAAAGAATGAAGTTTTCATTCTTGTAATGATTTCGGCTGTTCACATTATTTGTCAAAGGAGGTGGCGAGCTAATTTTCTATTAGTTCACAACACCTTTTCAAATGGAAGATGGAGCAGACGATCACCTATAAATAGGCATATTACGAAGCAGCATATAAAATCTTCTCCTCTCTGGTTATTTTCTTGTATAGCCTACTCCTTATATTTTGTAGCTGCTTTTGTATCACGTCAGTGTACGTGTCTGTAATCTTCACATAATAAAGAAGTTCTACCCTCCGGCCCGTGGACGTAGGTCATTCTGACCGAACCACGTAAATCTCGTGTCACTGTCCAAATTTATTTTTCGTCTCTTTTATTTATTATCGTCATTTTTCGGGCAAATAATTATCGGGGATTTCCGCATATCCTAACACAACATAATAACACAATTTTGGGTTTCCAACATAATAACACACTCATAAGCTTGTTGTGTAATATACAAATTTTTGGTCATCATTCACCATAAACTTTGGGTTAATTATCGTCTTAATCCATCAACCAGGTATAGTAATTAGTAATATTATTTGGTCAACAACAATTTTTGGTCGGGTCGGATTTACAATCATTTCAAATTCTAAATTAATTTTGGGATGATGTCAAAACCAAAAGTAGTGTGAAGGAATATACCTTTATTATCTAGTAGAATTATATCATCGTAAAAGTTTATATTGTTATCATATAAATTATTATAAAAAGAAATAATAATAAAAGCGTTAAAGAAGAATCAGGTTCCATCTTATTTCAATGTTGTCCTTTTTCGTTTGTGGATAATCTTTTTGCACGTTTTTTGGCTGGTTAGGCCTTGAGGAATCGATGCTTTCATACATGTTTACTTGTAATTTAATTCTTTCAATTAATAATGAGTGGGGAATTTTACGAAGGCAAGGTATTTTATTTGAGCCGTGTGGACCAAGGTCAATACTAGTTAAGCTCGAGTTTAATTATATATCATATCTTTCACCTTGATTAGGTCAAAAATAATTTGTTAATGCATCATAATCATAAACTAAACATCACAGAAAAGTTAGATTTCCATGGAGGGAGTAAGTACATCATTACATTCGCCGTACTGTATTTAAAAACAAAGACGAGCAATTCTTACATTAAGAAAAAGACAACCACGGCGGCAATAATGAACACAGAAATACCTATAGGACACCTACAAGGAAATTAGGGTTTTATTCATTTTCATAAATCTTCATATGAAGATGTTGCTGGGCAAACATCACGAGCTTCTCAATCTCTTTTCGACCGTCGATTTTTCCGTTGCGATCTGCGTCAGCAGATCTAATGGCTTGCTTAGCTTTCCACCGCCCGAACCAAACTCCAAGGCTTTCGAGGGCTTCTTTCAGTTCGTCGATGTTTATTCGACCATCTTTGTCTGAATCGAAGCTGCGAAGCCATGACTTGAATTCATCGCTGCTCATTTCTCTGTTAGAACTCAATACTCTACTCATACCGCACATAATTGCCATTATTTCTTGATCTCTTTCCTTTTTCTCGGACTAAGGAATGTGGTAATTTGTCGATAATATGGAATGCTTTATAGGGTGAAGTTTTATAGATATAATTGATTGGCAAGTGGTGTGTGCAAAAATATAATTTTTATATATTTGCACGTGGAATTTGAACTTTCTTATGGGCATCTTTGGATTGTTATTTTTGCTTCATTTGTAAGCAAGATGCGAAATATGCAAAGGTTAGAATCTTTATGCTAATTAGTAACCTTTTTTATTACTTTATATATATACGCATATAGGCAAGAAGAAGAACACACGGTTTGCACTATTACTATCTGCAATTATGATTAGTAATGAGTTGCGTTCGAATAATTGATTTTAATCGTGCGTTTCTTTTTTTTTTTTAAGCTATATAAGTTTAAAAATAATAACTCAACAAGAAAAGTATATCTTTGTGATCATAAAAAAATTAGAAGCCGTCTTAGGATAGGCTTTAAAGAGCCCATCCATTATCAACAAGCTTTGGAAGCCTACAAAGATTAAATATTTAGGCTATTAAAACATCGATGATGCACATGAAAGTGCTGTATTTGAATAACGTTGTACTAATAGTCTATTTTAAATTAAAGGATAAAGCCATCGGATATCTCATCTTTGATCATACTTGAGGATGTGAACGTCATGATGATGTTAGGGATTAGGGGAAAAAAAAAAAAGAAGATTCATAGTTTGGGTCATTGTTAGGGATTAGAAAAATAGTTTTCAAACAAATCAATAGAAATATATTGTCCGTAGCAAAGAAAAATTGAAGCTAAGAAAAAGTACTAAGATAAACCAATATACCCCAAATACAAAATATATTATATGTATAAAATAATTCCGCTGCTGTTGACAAATCCGAATAACTACAAAATTACGCTAGATGGTGAGTTCATATAACAATTATAAACACGGTATATTTAGCACACGCAATGTCTGTGCAGTGTATCAAATTATTTTATACTTTGAACATTTTATATTATTGATTAAGTTATTTAAAAAACATAATTTAAGTATACTATAATAAATTAAACAAGTCAGGGTAAAATTGTAAATAAACATTCATCAAGTTGACACATTGTAAAGAACCATTTCTTCATATAAGAGTATAGCAAGGAAACACAAAATGTGTGGTATGCAAAGCAACCGCTTGTTAATTAGTTACAAATGTCTGCACTAAATACACAATCGGACCTAATACAATTTAGATATAGGATCAATCGCTATCTTACCGTTGATAAATAGCTTGGCTTAATGAGGGTTGAGGGGAAGGCAAGAAAGTGATGCTCCAAAACCGAGTAAGATAACTGTTAAGACACATAGAACCCATCGTGTATGGTGGTTGTGTGGGCGAGAAAAATGGCTTATCGTTGTTTTGCTTGCGACAATTGATCTCCTAATATTTCATATCTGTATGCCATTATTATATATATATATATATATATATATATATATATATATATTACCACGTACCGATCATCCACTCAATCCACAGTGCAACCATCAACAAAACTGTTCTTATAGAAACCAATTTTAGTAGATCCAATATTACAACTAGAAGATCTATAAAATTGGTTTCTATAAGAACAGTTTCGTTGATGGGTTTATCAACTATTTTGCACTGTGGATTGAGTGTATATAAAAGGCCTATAATAAATTCTATAACAGATACAAATTACGTCCGATCCAGGAGCGTAATTATATTCATGAGTTTTGACATTTAATGTCAGAGCGTCTAATATATTGACGTCAGTCAATGATAATTGAAGATTTGGAGAAACGTTAAAATAAACTGGGCCATGAGCAAGGCTAGACTGAATTATTCCCATAAGGAATTGTTTCCAGTCGAGATTTCTACCATCTCTAAGAGCTGCGATAAAGCTTTCTGGTAATCCATCTAAAGTTAAAGGCTTAAAAGCTACTTGAACCAATCCAATATGAATAAACTTATGATTTATTCTATATTTCTCTAAGTCTCTATTACTTAGAAGTCTAATAACCATTTCTTCATTGTTTAAAGAAATTGTTTCTAAAGTAGTTTTGACTACCTGTTTCAAACCTAAATTCTCAAAAGTTCATAATTCATAGATTAATTTGTAATCTATCATAGGAATTGTCCAACGATTCAATTTGTCTAAATCTTGAGGAATATCATACTCCTCCTCAATACTGTTCTTAACAGTATCTTTTCGTCTCATCAAATTCATTTGATGAAGACCGTTAAACTACACCTTAACTTCTTAATACCCCCACCATGGCTCTGATACCATACGGAGAAATGGAACAATGCTCAGAAAAATTACGCTACAATAGCTAGGGAAGTACTTGCTATTGTTAAGCGCATTCTTAAATTTCAAGATGATTTATATAATCAGAAATTTTTCATAAAGACTGATTGTCAAGCTGCAAAATTTATGTTTCGGAAAGATTTTAAACATGATGTCTCTAAACAAATGTTTGCGAGATGGCAGGCTCATTTAGCCCATTTGATTTTGAAATAATTTATGAAAAAGGAAGTGATAATAGCCTTCCTGATTATCTAACTCGTGAATATATTTCATGAATTTTGCAGATATGTCCCAATCTGGGAGAAATTTCCCCTCTAATAGAGGTGGAAGAAGTGGCAAGAACGTTATTGCTCAAATGGGCAATAAAAAACTCGTTAAAGAGAATATCTCAGCTTCATCAAGTAATACCTTGAGTGGCGAAGAGTATAAGGAATTCCTTGAATTTAAAAAGAGAAAGCTAAGTCCTCTTATGAAGGAACTTCTTTCGCTAAAGTAATAGCGGAGGAAGATGATGAAATTGACTATGAGAAAATTTCTCATTCTGAGGTAATAATATTACTAGAATTCCAAGATTTAAAATGGTTAGATGAATCTTGGACTTTAATGTCGAGGTATTTCGATAAAGCATCATATGCTGCTACGTTTTATAAAAATCGTGATAACTATGAAAATATTCTTAAATCCACAAGAACGTGTCATATTGAACATTTTATAGCAGGAAATTCCCAAGCTGCTTTAGAAAAAGGTTATACCTTTAGTAAAATTATTTTTAAACAAATTATTTCGCCTGAAAAATGGGCTATTCACCCGTTAAAGGATAGAGAATATTTTCATCATGAGTTAAAAACTCTAGTTAAATTTAATTACTATGATTATATCAATGCTTTCTATAAAGTATTTTTATACCAGAATGATAATAAAAAACATTCTTGGTGGATTAAAATTTGTTCGGATGTTTATAAGTCTGAAATTCCTAATTGGTGTTATCAATAGTGGCTTTCTTATGGAGCCTCAATTGAAATTCTTAAAGAACCTTTCTTTGGATTATACCAAGAATGGGTTAAAATTTCTCCAAATCTAATAGAAGCGGAGCATAAACAAGAATGTATTGAAGGAATGACTTCTTTACACTTTTATATTGAATTTAGCATTCCATGGATTTGGCGATGGACTCCAGAAGTGGGTTATACCCAACAAAAGATTCCATGTCTTAAACGAAATTTTTATGTAAAATTTTGGAAGAAAATGATAAGAAAACTGCTACTGGTGAATATGAAAGCCAGCAGACTCTGTTGATTAAAATTGAAGAGAAAATTTCTCAATATAAGGAGATGATTAATAATCATCAAGAAAGGGAACCTCTTAGTCCTTTTGAAATTATTTCAAGACGGATAAATATTCAGAAAGGAAAACTGAAGACAGAAGATATCGTCTAGGCTTATTTCGACATTATGAAAAGAGATATTGCCAAGAATCTTGGCGTTGATGCTTCTGTTGATTTTTCAATGGAGACTTTGTCAAAAGACGACGATTTTTGTCTTGGTAGAGAAGGACAAGATCCGGAAAGTCCGGATGAAATTATGGTGGAAGATGCAATTGATATCGTTAAAAACGAGGTACTCAAAAAAGTCCAAGACAAGGACAAGAAGTAATCTTCACTTTAATAAAAGTGAAGAAATTTTAGGTGGCCTACACGTAAGAAATGAAGATGGCCAAGTCTACTTTAATAAAAGCAATGAAGACATTTGGAGCAAATGGAGCAATATTTTCAAAGATGCTCATCCTACGGTTTTATTTCAAAGAAAATGGAGCCAGCTAATAAAGCAAGAAACAGGAGCAAAGAAAATTCTTACGCCAATAATTGATGTATACTATTCTTTCTCTTTAAATATGGCCATATGCTATTTGCTTTGCACGCATCTTCTTACACTCACTTTCTCTCTTACCTTTCCTTTGTAATTCCCTCCTTGTTGTAAAATATTTCAAGTAATAAAAGTTGGAGTTTGTTGTACGATTCATCTCTCAAGTAAGTCTTTTATTTTGTTTTTATATATTTATCTTTTGTCTTACTTAGCCTCAGTGAAAGGCTAATTCCATTCGTTAAACTACACCAAGACAACTTAATACTTAAATCATGGTTTTATATCATAATTATATATATTAATATGATGTATAATTTTCTTTTAAAACTCTTTTGAAAATCGATTGAAAGAATAAATTTTGGATAAAGGTTGTAATAAAGTTTTATTTTGATTAATTCTATGTCGGCTCTTGGCAAGCCCGTGTTGCCGAAAAAAAGCGTTTGAGGGAAATGGCTGTTACCGGTTGAATTAATTAAATGAGAATTTTATTATGTAAAAATCCTTGTATTCAGCGATTTAATTCTAATAAATGTTTCGGATTAATGGTATATAGGCCGGAATACCTTGCGTAGCCGTTACGGGATCAGACTGTTTACAGCCCGATAACTGGTTCGATAGGTTTAACAACGCCACGTACCATTTTCCCTCTCTAATTTTGATGTTTGGTATATCGCTTGAACTGCCTTCAAACGAGAGTCCGATCATGGTATAAAGGCTTGACTGCCCGAATGGGATCAATCTGTTTATAGTTTGATAACTGGACTAAATTGGTTAAACAAAACCAAGTACCATTATCAAGGTTTGATAGGTGGATATTGCCACGTACCGATCATCACCCTTTTGTAAAGATTTTCTCCGTATGGTATTGTAAAGATTTTCTCCGTATGGTATATACTAGAAATTTGAAATCACGCACAAGGCAACGATGATAAGTGCCTCATTTATTCTATTAATGTAACCACATATTATGCATTTCAACAAAATTGCCATTATTCCAGACAACTAAAGTTTGCGTGAGACAGAAAATAAATTCCAAAGAAAAAAAATTCAATGGTTGTACTACTCTAATTATTTAATAACATCATTGACCGAGCTACCCTAACCGCGAGCTCCGACAAAGTTCAATGGATCAAGTTCCAATTTTTTCCATGTTGTGCTCATAGTTTTCATTGAATATTAATAATCTATGCTTATTTGTCATGTACTTTCAATCACATCTAGAAATTTTATCATTGATTTTATAAATGTTATAACTTTATTGACTCAAAACATGTTGAAAATTCGATGTGTATAATAGATGCATCACTATGTTTATACGCCCATCGTACTATTTTGTTAAAATTTAACTAATTTATAGTAGAAAAGCTATTATTAAAATTTTTTGAAAGCCTTTGTTGCTTTGAGTGCAATAAACTTTTGTTCATAGTTCGAACTATGAATTAAATTCCACTAAATTGCACTTCATTGGGGGCGCTAATATTAATTGTGGATGCAATACTATAATTTTATGGGACTGAGCTACACGTTTTTCTTGATATGTAATGATAATAAATTATCACATATTTATAGGTTAAGTTAACATCGTTTCGATTACAGAATATGGAATTCAAACAATAAATTACATCACGATATCTGAGTACGATCCATAAGAAAGACCCCGTTTCAGATTCAAATTCTTAATTATCATGATTAATCCAAAATAATTGATTTGGTTAGTATTTATTATGTTTTTTACTTTAAATGTTACACTATTATTAGTATTATATATACATATTAAATGATATCTATAAATTTTATGATATCACGCAGACAACGTGTATATGTACATATAAGCATAAAATTTGCTAAAGTGGATGAACAAGGTAAGTGATACTCAAGTCACATAAGATATGTTACTAATATAGATAAACTACACACTGTTAGTACATTTTTTCTCTTTCGCATCATTGATAATACACATTTAAATACTCCAAGCACAATACGTCGCCGTTTTTGGAGCTTAGGATTGCTAGGCAATCATTACTTACTTGTATAGATTACGACGAACATTCCTGTTCATTTCTCCATTGGCATTTATAATATAATATATATATAAATGTATATTAATATATATATATATTAATATATATTAATATATATATATATTAATATATTAATATATATTAATATATATATATATATAATATATATATATTAATATATATTATATATATATATATATATATTAATATAATAAAAAGGCTGTGACTTGTAGTCATTTTATGGTGACATTGCCGGCATGGCGACGCAGGTTTACATATATTAATATTACTATTGTTGATGGGACCGAAAAATCGACAGTAGCATCAATAGTGAGCTGGAAGGTATCAGTCCGTCGCCGTTTCGAGTTCGTCGTCTCTGTCTTCGACGGATCCCTGAAATAACATGAAAAAGACGGGCTAAAGGGCACTGTTTCGGCGACGCCCCTCCGACGCTCAAGTCAGATAATCGTTCGTCGACGTTAAAGTGCATAAATTAGGAAATTAGAGAGAGTACAGACGGATGAGACGTTCAGCTATGAGAGGCGATTCCACGCGAGGCTTGTGGGGTCGCCGTGGTCTTTGTTCAGCGAGAGATAGTCATATGCAATGAGAGAGTTAGCATAGAGTAGAAAGAGTAAGTCATAGAACGTCTCTTTGCATTTCCTCCCCTCCTTTATATGTGTAAGCTCAGTTACTAATAATACATTCACACGATTGAGAGAGTGGGGTACCATAACTGCCCACTCATGTCCATCTACTAATGACTTGGTCCACACACGCAAAACTAACGAGGCATAGCAAGGGGGACCTTATAACTGCTCCCGTCATGTTTTCAAGATAAGACTTTAATGTTAGAATAAGTCCCTTCGGTCACGTGATGTCCTCAGCGTGGCACTCGAGCAAGGCGTCGTTCCTCGGGAGTGCTCCTCGGGCATGTGTCGTCTCGGTAATGTTTCCCACCTCGCGGCGTATTTTCCGCGGGAGATATTTCCCGTCCCGTCTTCGATTAGACACGAATTTTGACCGATAACATACGCGGATAACAATTGTTGTTATTATTATCATTATTATTCTTGTTATTACATTATTCAGAGGAGGAGTAGCAATCCCAAATCTTTCGTAAGACTTGAAGCATTTATGATGGTGGGATAGGGTTGTGAGAAATCAACGTAATTAATTACATCTCTCTCTCTCTCTCTCTCTCTCTCTCTCTCTCTCTCTCTCTCTCTCTCTCTCTCTCTCTCTCTCTCTCTCTCTCTTCTTTTGTACAAGCAAACTCTCTTACATTTAATGTCCACTACTTTATTTTGAGTAAATTATGATTCAGGCCCTTTTAAGCAACTTTCGTTTGAATTCAGGCCCTCTTACTTTAAATTTCAATTTAAAAGACCCATCTCAAGTTTGTATTAGAGTTAAGGACTCATTCGTGGTAAAAAGACCCATTTGCCCTCGACTGTTGCAAAAAATTATATATTTGTACCATCATCCTCACGTCAAAGGTTTTGTCATCGATGATTCTTCCTACACCCAAAACTCCATGAAATCGCAGAGATCTTGAACGTTAGTAGTCGAAAAAGGTAAAATCAATATCAATTTGTCATGGGTCCTCATAAACAAGAAAAATTTTCGATGTTAAGTTGGAATAATGCTTCAGAAAAGCCTCGAAAAATTTGATAAATACGAGTGAAATCTTGACTTATATGCTCGAATAGCGAGTATTCACACCAATTCAGATGTGGGTCTTAGTAATCGACATGGAATAACAACGAATCTTGCCCGACCTAAGATCCAAACATTTTCAATTTCAGTAACAAAGAACTTTATATGGGTACCATTTTCGGCTATACCAGATTCTTAACTTCGACGAATATATGTTGCCTCTCTTATAACAAATAATTAGAAAATAGTGTCACGAGGAAGATAAAAAATTCCTGTAACACATCAGGTCATAGTGGTACCACTTCTGTTATTTAGGAAACCCCATCCTCAACACTAATAACAGATGCCAAATATTGAAGAATAAATGTTGTCTTACCTATAACAAACAGTGAGAAAACAAAAACGGTTTATTTCCTATAAAATCTACATGCAACTAGTACGGAATAGGGTGTCAAGAGGAAGATCGAAAATTCGTACGGCACCGAAAACTCCCTGAAATCGCAGAAATCTTCAACGTTAGTAATCGAAAAAGGTAAAATCGATCTCAATTTTTCATGGGTCCTCATAAACAAGGACAATTTTCGATGTTAAGTTGGAATAATGTTTCAAACACAATTTGAAAATATTTGTAAAAAAAAAACGAGTGAAATCTCGACTTTTATGCTCGAATAATGAGTATTCACACCAATTCGGATGTGGATCTTAGTAATCGACATGGAAATAATAACGATTTTTGCTACAAACTAAGATCGAAACGTTTTTAATTCAGTAACACATCCCTCTATCTGGGTACCATTTTCCGCTATTTTGGAAACCCTACCCTAAAAAACAATAACAGATTCCTAACACTAAGGAATAAATGTTGCCTCATCTATAACAAATAATGAGAAGACAATAACAGTGTTTCCTATTAGCTACATGCAACTAGTACGGAATAGGGCATCAAGAGAAAGATCAAAAATTCGTATGACACCCGAAACTCTCTGAAATTGCAGAAATCTTCACCGTCAGTAATCGAAAAAGGTAAAACTGGTCTCAATTTCTCATGGGTCCTCATAAAGAAGGACAATTTTCGATGTTAAGTTGGAATAATGCTTCAAACACAATTCGAAATTTTTGGTGAAAAAACGAGCGAAATCTCGACTTTTATGCTCGAATAATGAGTATCCACACCAATTCGGATGTGGGTCTTAGTAATCGACATGAAATAACAACGAATTTTGCTGCGAGCTAAGATCGAAATATTTTTTCAATTTCATTAACACATCACTTTATCTGGGTACCATTTTCTGCAAGTTCCAAAACTCTACCTTCAAATATTGTAACGATTACTAATAAATGTTAACAAATCTTGCCTCATTTATAACAAATAATAAAAAAACAATAACGGTTTGTTTTCTATAATACTACATGCAACTGGTACGGACTAATGTGTCAAGGGAAAGATTAAAATTTCGTATGCTGCACAAAACTTCCCGAAATTGAAGAAACCTTCAATGTTAGTAATCGGAAAAGGTAAAATCGATCTCAATTTTTCATGGGTCCTCATAAACAAGGAAATTGTCGATGTTATGTTGAAATAATGCTTCAAACCCAATTCGAAAATTTGGTAAAAAAACTAGTGAAATCTCGAATATTATGCTCAAATAATGTGGATTCACACCAATTCGGCGTGACGACAATAATTATCGATGTTAGTCACGACAAATTTTAATGCAAAATATTGGAACGTTTGTCAAATAAAAAGTTGGTTGGTAACACTTCATTTATTCTGGGTAACAATTCACGCATTCTGGGTAACACATAACTAAGAACATTCTAGAAGGTTCTAGATTGTCAGAGATATTAACAGTACAATAACTTAATATTACTACATTGCCTGCAAATAATACCACATGTCTGATAAACGATAACAATATAAACAAAAGTTATACCACATTTGTAGCTACAATAACCACAAAATAGCTAATTAATACCACAGTGCTATTTCGATTAATTTTCTTCGTAAATTCATTTCGTTGGGATGTATAAGATTGACATTCATGGAAATAGGTGATATGATGAAGCCAAATCACAAAATTTCATTAAAAGACACGTTTTGCGAATGTTGATATCAATATGTGAAAGTTGAGATCAAAAGTCATGTAAACACATAGCTCTTCTTTCACAAAAGATACTAGTACCTCTTCTGATGAGACATAACATTATGAATTCCATCGCAAACGTATTCAAAGTTCAACATTAAAGCACGGATAACATTTAATAGACCATAAACTCAAAATTCGAGACCCCAAACCTTAAATAATAAAAAAAAATATGAATTTGTGAGCGAGATTAATGAAATTTTTATTGTGGTATGCAAAACTTATTATGCTGTATCAGTATCTACAATAGTGTCAAAAATTGCATTTTGTACTGTTATTTTATTTCGAAATGAGTGATTTGATACCTGATAAACCACGTTTTATACCTCTTAACTAGAGGAATGTACCACATTATTTGACGAGCTCCCTTATTGCCAAATATGACAATTCCCGCCTAAATTATTGACATCCCGCCTAAATTATTGAAATCCCACCTAAACTGGATAACACAAGTTACACAAAGAATAACAATTAATAACTTACTGGTACCCCTTTCTTATTTCAAAAAATTAGGCAAAAACTCGGCGATTGTGTTTAAATTTCGGCAACCTTAAGCGAAGAACAATAGAGCCAACACGATGTCTCAGTGCTTTGATCAGGATATGGGTCTCTCGAATTTGTACAAAGTATCTTCAATTTCGACCAAATCGGGATTCGATTTCACCGATTTTAATTATTTGCGTCAAAATAATTCCGAAAATATACCCGTAAAATCGAGCATTTCGAGACCTCATAACATAATAAACCGTCCAGGACACACTCAACTTGGTGTGGTGTAGGATGTATAATCGTGCATATGGAAATAATATATACGGTAACTGTTTCGATCGAGTTTTCTTTTTTATAAAGATACCAGATAATAGGAATTTGGTGCCTAATACAACTGACTGCTACCTTTAAATCTAAATGTATACCAAATGAGAGTTTTTCAATACCTATTAACTGTTTTACTAGGACAGATGCTTGGCAGTCCATACCACGTTCTCGGAACAGTGGTTTAGGCAACAATCTGGTGATTATGTTTAAACTTCGGCAAACCTTGAGCACTCGAACAATAGAGTCAATACGATGTTTCAGTGATTTGTTCAGGATATAAGTCTCTCAAATTTGTACAAAATATCTTCAATTTCGACCGAATCACAATTCGATTTCACCGTGTTTTTTTATTATTTGCGTCGAAGGAATTCGAAAATTTTACCTGTAAAATCGAACATTCGAGACCCAAATAACATGATAAACCGTCTAGGACACACTCAACTTGGTTTGGTGCAGGATATGTGTTCGAGCAGATGGAAATAATATATACGACCAATTGCTTCTATCGAGTTTCCACTGTTATATCGATACCAGATGATAGGCATATGGTACCAAATACAGCTTACTGTGACCTTTAAATCAGTATATAAATACCATATGCCAGCTTATCAATACCTATTAACAGTTTTATGATGACAGATGTATTGACAATTCATACCACGTTCTGGGAACAGAGATTTATTTAGGTTGTGGGTCTCTCGAATTTGTACATAATATCTTCAATTTCGACTAAATCGGGAGTCGATTTTATCGTGTTCTTATTATTTTCATCAAAAGAGTTCGAAGAATATACCCGTAAAATCGAACATTTCGAGACCTGGATGTCAAAATAAACCCTCGTGGATAGATAGAGTTTCGTTTCCAAGGATCGTTCGAACGAAAATAGAAATTTTGCGAGATTTTTTATCGTGAAAAAAGTGGTTAACGATGGTAACAGAAAACATGTTCTGATACCTCTTATTATAGAGCTTTTGTAGGGGTATTTTGGTCAGATCAACTTTTGGTCCTTTTCTCTAACTTTGAAAGATATCGGATCCTTTTTAATGAACTTTATACTGACAGGGCCTGAACTATATTATGAAACTTAAAGAGTGCCTGATTCTTAAAAGCCCCCTTTATTTTTCCTTTGTAATAAAAGAAGCAATTACATTTATGATCCAAAGTCATGTGTAAACTGCGACTCTCCCTTAAATCGTAAACTGTATAGGTAAACATAATTCTTAATGTTAACGCGCGTGTAATTAGAATTAGTAACCATCTATATGTGAAAAAAAGTGAATTTAACAATTCGATTCGAATGCACCAAAGTGATTAATTTTTTGTTGTTTCCATTTTCGTTCCCTTTGACTGTGGAGCTGTTAGGCACCTATCCAAAGCATCATAAATATTTCTCATTTACTATGATTATAAATTATAAGTAATTTTGTGGTGCCCACCTTATGCGAGCACCTTATGTGGACACCTGTTGATGTAGCACCGATTCGTGCCATTTCAATATCCCACATCGACATCTAAGGTTATGTCGTCTTAATTAGCACATTCTAGGCACTATTAATCGACATTTTGGATGCTGATGTGACATATTGACGCCTTACATAACATTTTACATGTCAATGAAATATATCGCGTCAATAAAATATATATGGAAAAAATATAATAAATAACCATTTTTCCTCCAATAATCATTCTTAGAAATGTAACATGTCCATAAGTCTTGTCCAATAATTAATATTTTGTAAACACTGTATGTCTTGTTAAAATCAAGTGTTTATCATTGATGGTTTTGCTTGAAGTAAGAAGTTGGAGTGAAGCTCATGTTATCTAATTCATATAGTGTTAAATAAAGAATGGAGCGCTTTTAGTACAAGGGCGGGCCAACTAATAGAGTCTCTACAGGTAACGGCCTTTTCTACACAGTGAAGCTTAGCAACAGATTTCTTTTAAAAAAGGGCGCGAGATTCTGTTGGTTCTTCTTCTTCACTTCGATCTTTTTTTCACAGTGTGTGTGTGTGCTTCACTGTTTTTTGCCTTTTATGGGTTCCATTGATTTCTGGTGTAATATGTAAAACTCATCAGCGTCGATAAAAATCAAGATTCCTTGGGTCGTGGATGTAGGATGGATTTAAATCGGAACCATGTTAATTCGATTGTGTTCTCCAATTTTCATCTCTTGTCATACAAATTTGATATGGTATCAGAGCATCCTTGATGCGCGCACGTTGAAATTGATTTCACCCTAAAGATTGATTAGCAAGCAACTTCTTGAAATCGCAATGAGCACAGAGGTTCCTAATCCCAGTAGTTTCAATCACAGCTCATCCATGGCTGCATCTGTCAACGATCCCTATTCTCTGAGTATGAACGATACATCAGGGCAGGTGCTCGTCCATGAGCAGCTCAATAGATACAATGTAGCGCACCGTTTCCTTTTTCCGTACTTGCGCAGCTATTACATTTTTACATAAAATTTTTAGCTTTTCTTTTCCTTTTATCACCATTCCTTTTAAGCATTAACGAGGGCGTACATCTATTTATTCACTTTCACACATAACGTACATATACGTACACAACATTATTATTCTAACATCACATAAATATTTACCCATGTTCCTTAAACTATATGCAAACTATAAACTATGGGTAGTAGATGAGAGCATAGCCGACTAGCCTTGAATCCATGCTTTCATATGCAGATGCATTCTAAGCCGCCTATTAGATATCTACAACACTGCGAAACAACTTTTCAGAGTATGATAGCAACATGTTACTCAATGACAAATAAAACTATAACGTGAAATAAATCCATTCTCGTAAAGGTTGTAACCATTCAGTCATACGTTTCATCATGTAATCATTTCAATCACGTAGTCATCGTTCACATAACCATCGTTCGTGCGATCCTTAGGTCAATGCATTTCGATATACCTATTTAATTTGATACTCCCGTTATAGACTAGATAGACTGTACTGTAAGCCCAGTCGCGTCTATGCATGGAACTCTGTAACCGTTCTGTAATCCCCCAATTTGTAGGGATATACCTGTGCCTGTACAGGACTCTGTCATCCCCCGAGTTGTAGGGACGTAACCGTAGCTTCCCCCGATTTGTAGGAAAGTATGTCGTAGCATCGATATCGTACCATCCGTAGTCGTAGCAATCATAACGGTTTTTCCTTTCATTATTACGTATATGCAATGCCATGCACCTATCTCTTATATCATGTATGTCATAAATCTCTAACAATAGCAGATAAAAGCACGTAGTGGCATATAATCAGATCAATCCATATAGCACGTATATCACGAAATCATCAATTAGAAAGCATATAAGCACATAAATACATGTTGCATATCATACTCACATGTTTCGTTTATACTCCCGTTCACTAATCAACAATATCCTTGCTTTTATCGGATCCTGACCTATAGAGATATCATTTTTGGTAAATATGAGATCCCTAGTGCATGATATGCATTGATTCTTATGCATGATCATGTTTCTTTTCAGAGTCCTTACCTTTCTTTTCTGTAAATTCCTAGTCATTTTCATATGCTATACCCTCGGCCTAAATAATATTATATTTTAAATCGTTATTGAAAATTTTCTGAAACCTGTAATGATAGTGTGCCGAAAAATATTATTGAAAACCTAACTTATATTACATTAAAAACGCTAACATAGTGGAAACCGGTTAAATAATGGAAATTGTATAACAGCGATACCGAAAGCTTTTTCAAACCTAAGCATACCGAAAACTTTATAGCAATGGCGAAAAGTTTCTTTCATGGTTGGGGTGAAGCCGAAAACTTTAGTCATATCGAAAACTTTGTTGGAGAAGCCTCTTGTCGAAAACTTTATTGAAATGGCAATATCGAAAACCTTATAAAAGAGTGCCGAAAACTTCCTTGTGGAACTTAATATCGAAAACTTTGTTTACTAAGTAGGATGCCGAGAACTATAAAAGCCTTTACTGAAAACTTTCACACTATTTAAATTCAAAACACCGAAAACATTGTTATAAAGGCGTAAATGTTTAATGCCGAGCAGCTAGATCATGATAGTCATAGAACCATACGCAACGGAAATAAAGAAATCCTGGCGAGCAGCTAGATCACTAACCTTACAGTGAATAGCCTGACTCGAAAAAGACTCGACGGTGACTGCAACGAATCGAGAGTCCCATCCGACCCAGATACGAGAGCCCGGGCCATCATGATAGTCATAGAACCAGCTCCATTGCCGAACAGAATCAGCCACTGAAGAGGCGTTCTGTTCAGCCACCCGCGTCTCAATAAGACCAATAAGCTTAACCTCGTACTTCATAATCAGCTCCCTCACCCCCCACTTGTGGTCTAACCTGTTTAGACCACGTACGTTCCAAGAGGCGAACGGATCATGGATCACCGTCGGAAAGGGCTGCTTGACCCTTAGTAAAATCGATGTCCTCCACAAGATCGGCAAGTACATCGACAGAATTCCTTACCCCGGTAACAGGACCCGCACTAGAGGAGGCGAGGTCGGCATGCGTCCTATCAGTCCGGCGTCTAAAGGTGTCAGAAAAGCTATCCAAGAGATGCTCCAGATCAGCCCCTTTTTCAGTAGGTCCCCGCTTCAGCGGTTCACTTCGGTGCTCAACAATGTTTCCCACCGTCATTGCCTCCACAACCGCTTTTTCCTTCCCTTTATCCTTGATCTGCAGCCATTCCTGCCGAGGTCGCGTACGGGGCTGTGCTCGTGTGTCGCGCGTGCCCGCAGGTCGTTCCGGACAAGGCTGTCGTGGCGTGCGATGTACAGCATGCCGAGACGGATGATTGGGCTGATTAGCCGTAGTACGGGCCCTAGGGCAAGCCGAGGGTCCATGGGTCCACATATCGCAAGTGTTGCACTTCTTAGGCCTCAATTCATACTCCACCCGTACAGCAACGGAAGTAGCCGAGCCACCGGTATGTTGCGGCAGCTTGATGTTGAAGCGCTCAACGAAGGGTTCATCAAGTTGCTTCGCGACGCACACCCGAGCGTAATCCATCCGTTCCCCAAGAATCGTCACCGTATCCGCAAATAGGGGCTTCCCCACCGTGCTCCCAATAACGCCTAAACCCTCTTGTGTCCAAAACTCGCCCGGCACGTTCCAAAGTTTGACCCATAAAGGCACTTCCCGCTGCTCCACTTTCTCAAATGTCATCCCGGGTTTCCAAACTTCGAGGAAAATAGGCTGCCCTTGCAAGAGCCAGGGACCTCCCTCCAAAACAATAGTCACCGCCTCAGCCGATAGGAATCTAAATTTGAAGAACCCATTTGTAGTAGCACGAACTTCAACCAAGTCATTCCAAATCGACCTGAAAAAACGTTCAACGAACGGGAAGTAAGGTCGTCGCCCGATGAAGTACCCTACCAAAGTGTGCTCCCAATTCTTGAACCCCTTACTAGCCGTCTCCCACGAAGGGGAAACGACGGCAACACCATCAATGATCTCCGGCGCCGTGAACGATAGAGGAACTCGCGCCGGTAACGAGCGTGTTCCAACCGAGTGTCCAGAGTTATTCGCGTCCGCCACCACCGACGCAAACGATTGACCATTGTTAATTCGCGGGCCTAGGCGGTTGAAAGCCGATTCGCGTGTCTTCCCGCCTAGCGAACCGCAACACTGACCGTTATTTGCCGCCGTAACCGGTTTAGTCTGCCTTGGCAAGATCATAAGGTCGGAGATGGGCCCACAAGTCGCTGACGGCCCATTAGGGTTTGCATGGAAAAATTCCAGCCCCGATTCGCCACTCTCAGGAACGGCCGTCGTGAGCGTAGGGGACAGCCCGAGATCCCGTCGAACCTCCTCACGCAATTTCTCAGGCCCGTCAGGGTTTACTAGGTCTGCATGTGCGCCACCCTCACCCGTCGATGCAGCCGTCACCGTTGAGTCATATCGAGTCGGGAAAATTCTATTAATCCGATCACTGAGTAGGTTACGGCGAGGGCGGGGATAAGTGGCCGACCTAGTTGGATCCGCGTGGCGCAGATTCCTCCCCGATCCAGCGCGACCACGTGGTAAACAATCGCCGGGATTCTCCGTGAAGGCCGGGCTATCAGAGGATCTGTCCGAGAGATCCCGCGGCTGAAGAGACGTAGAGATCGACGGTCTCGTAGTAACAAGCTGATAATCCTGCGCTAGAGATTCCTTCGCGATTACAGTCCGAGCGCCACCAATTCGTCCAATCAAAGATTCAAACGCAGCCACGTCAAAGCGCTCATCAAACTCCGGGATAATAGCGCGTAAAGAGCCATAGTTAATCGACGATCCAACAATAAGATCATCCATATCGCGATCAAACCAATAGCGAAATCAAAGAAACGAGTGAAAAAGATAAAAACCGAAGGATTAAAATCCTTCCATCGCCGTCTGATCCCGGCGATGGAGGGTACGCGGTCGTACACCGGAGATCAGTTGGTTTCTTACTTGGGCTTTTTATCGAAAGTTGGAGGGCGTGGTAATATCACCCAAAGTTTGGTATGTTGGTTTTTGCAGCTTTCAACGGGTAAGTTGACGAGAAAGTTGCAGAGAGAAAAACCTTTGGAATTACGGTGGTGGAGGGCGGGGAGGTGGAGGGCGGGGAGGGCGGTGGTGCAGGTGGTGGAAAGGGGGGTACGTGAGGTGGTGGGGAGAGGGGAGTTGGAGGGTGGGTTCGGAGGTGGAGGGCGGTGGTGGAGGTGGAGGGAGGTGGAGGGCGGTGGTTCTGTGAAATCGAATTGTTTGCCACTAGTTTGCAATAAAGATCCATAACGAAATCTTTTTCTAAATGCAAATATACCGAAAACCTCATTATATCGAAAACTCCTTGTTACGAAGACCTGATGCCGAAACATAAATTCCTACTATGTTTGAAAAATTTATACTCTTTATCGAAATCTTCATATACATCGAAATCTTTCCACTATCAATCCCTAATTGCCAAAATCCCATATTGCCGAGAACTTACATATTCCACCTTTAACTTGTCGAAAAACTTCCTAACCGTTATTAATCACCTAATAATATGCCAGATTCAAGGTACAAATACATCGAAACTATCTATTTAACTAATGACACTTAAAATTGTCCGAACATTTTATCAAAATTTAACCCTTCTTAACTAGTATATTTTCATACCAAAAGATCATCCAAACAAGTATAGATGAAATCCCTCAAAAGAAGCTAGAAACCGTAATTTATATAAAGCTACGAAATCTCCTATAATCTTCAAGTATACTGAACCTTAGTTATTACTCCTATATATATGCAATGTAATAACAGAGCAACTTCATATATAATTTCCATACCTTCTTTAAAATTTTGTTTTCGGTATTTGATGCTCAAGCTTTTATTTGACACTTGCCTTTGTAAATGTTCTTCGCTTCTTTATCATATGTATTAAATATACATTCACTTACACTGAGGCTTTAATAATTGGTGATGTCGATTACTTTATATTAAGAAAGCCCCTTATTAGTCACACTCAAGAATATTATAAATGACTACCACGTGGCTTGCTTGTTAAATTCCTCATGAATTAATATTATTATATATGTAGGTATCTTTAACTATTATATAATGGGATAAAGTTGAAACATCGAAAACTTTTATTCCTTTAAGTTCCTTGTCGAACACTTAAAGTTCCTCTCATGTTAAGTTTATCAATAATTATCTCTAAGTATCGAAAATTTTCGCTTTCCCTCTTAAACTTTTATCGAAAACTTAGTTGCTACTTAGTTTTCCACCAATCACGATCATACGAAAACTTCCTTTTTCTTAGACCTTTATCGAAACTTCTTTGAATCAATTTGTTAGATAAATATAATATATATATGTATATATACATATATCGAAAACTTAGTTGCTACTTAGTTTTCCACCAATCACGATCATACGAAAACTTCCTTTTTCTTAGACCTTTATCGAAACTTCTTTGAATCAATTTGTTAGATAAATATAATATATATATATATATATATATATATATATATATATATATATACCTATGAAAACTTTCTAATTTTATTTACATGTGTGCGAAAATTTTTTTGTTTCTTTAAGCATAGATGCGAAAACTTCGTCTTTACTTGATCCAATTTTCCACCTATGGCCTTTAATCAATGTCGAAAATTTTCTTTTGACTTGGTTTTTCCCACCTAGTAAATTCTTATGCCGAAAACTTCTATATTTGCTCAAAACTCTTATCGAAAACTTTAAGTCTATACAAGACTTACCTAAAAACTTTTCCCTTAGTTTGCTTCTTTATATCAAAACTTTCTTTACCTCAAGCATCAAATCGAAGCTTCTTACCAATAAGTGTTATTTTAACTATTTATTTACTAAACTCATGGCACATTAACCTAATATTATTTTCACCTATATCATATCATAAAATCAGTTATGCAAATGCATGAATTCATTTCAATGCATGAAATTATGTCGTAAGATTTTCAGTTTGGTTTCGGTTCATGACAGACATCAACATGACTTGGAGCCATGCTATGATGATTGCGCTAATTGGTAGGAATGAAGACTGCTTCATTAATGGTGACATCAAGGCACTGGCAGCTACTGATCAGGAAAAGGCCAGTGCTTGGAAAAGAAACAATAACATTGTTATTTCTTGGATTCCGAATGCAGCCTCGAAGGAGATATCAGCAAATATACTCTATAGTTCAACGGCTCGCGAGGTGTGGATTGATCTTCGGGAAAGGTTCGGGCAGACTAATAAGCCACACATCCTACAGCTGGAGAAAGAATTGGTCAATTTGGCTCAGGGCTCTAACAACATTGCAGCATATTTTACCAAGTTGAAGACACTTTGGGATGAGCTATCTAGCTATTAGACGCCCTGCCAATGCCTCTGTGGTGGTATCAATCCCATTAAGGCTTATCAAGAAGAAAAATATGTGCTCACATTTCTGATGGGACTAAATGATATATACTCACAAGTTCGGGGGGAAATTCTGCTTATGGACCCTTTCCCCACCATCAACAAAGTCTTTTCATTACTCATTGAAGAAGAGAAGCAGAGGTCTATGGTTGCAGGTAACCCTCGAGTAAATGATGACCAAGTTAACAATCTGGCCATGCTAGCAACCAAAGGAGATCATGAGACTGCAAAGAAGGGATTTGGCTGGCAAAGGAAGGAGACTGATAAAGCTGTGTGCACCATTGTAACAAGAAAGTGCACACAATTGACAGTTGCTACCAGCTGCATGGTTCCCTCTGGGTTACAGACAAGGTCCACGCTTCAAGGAAACCAGAACAAACCAGACACTGGTAGAACCATATTGCAGGCAACCACAACAAGTCTGACAGTCAGGAGCTTCCATGGTTGCTGAGGCAATGGTGCAACTGAGTCTGACTAACTCCCAACTGCAAATCTGAGGACACTGATAAATCAATCAGTTGACAACATTCAGTTGGAGGGAACATATCAGAAGCAGCAGAATGAGACGATCCCATGTATGTGTCTCTCATTCAATCTGCCAGAATATGATAGCACTGATTTTTGGCTTGTAGATTCAGGAGTCACTAGACATGTGTGTGGGAATCTAGACATGTTATATGATTTACGTGAGATTAAGGAATCAAAGGTAATACTTCTAGACAATACTGTCATCAGGGTAAATAGGCCAGGATCTTTTAAACTAAACATGTTTATTACATTGACTGAAATATTATATGTCCCACAGTTTCATTTCAATCTCATTTCAGTGACTTATCTAGCAACTAACAGTGCTTACAAGTTCAGTTTCGAGTCTAATAGATTTTAGATACAGGGCCCTACACAACAAGTGATTGGCCAGGTTAGGCAATTTACTGGACTCTACATCATCCAAGCAGATCATGTGTCTGTTTTCAGGATTATTCAGTCTTTTCAAATAAACTGTCATGTGATGTCTGGCATAGTAGTCTCGGACATCCCTCTGATAGGATTCTTAGAATTCTTAAGGATACTTTGCAAGATAGCTGTGAATTTTTCTGATTCATGCTGTAAGATTTGCCCCTTAGCTAAGCAGAGGAACTCATTTCCCAACGATAGTAAGATGACTTGTTCTGCATTTGATCTCATTCATTGTGACATATGGGGACCTTTCCATGCACATTTGCATTTAGGACATCAATACTTCATTACTGTAGTAGATGATCATACTCGGTTTACTTGGTTGTTCATGAACACAAGTCTGAAGTGCATTCTGTCCTCACATATTTCTTGGCATTAGCTGAAACTCAGTTTAAATCTAAGGTAGAAGTTGTAAGAACTGATAACGCCAAAGAGTTTAATCTTGTAGACTTGTTTAGGACCAAAGGCATCATTCATCATTTGCCATGTGTTCAAACACCACAACAAAACTCTTTGGTAGAAAGAGAACATCAACATCTTTTGAATGTGGCACGTTCTTTATTCTTCCAGTCTGGTGTACCCATTGAGCTGTGGTTAGAATGTATTCTAAATGCTACTTACCTGATTAATAGAACACCATTTGTGAAGATGAACAATAAAAGTCCCTTTGAAATGCTCCACACTTGCAGCATGTCGAAGAAAGTTTGATCCAAGGGCAAGATAATGTGTGTTTATAGGCTATCCAAATGGGTTGAAGACGTACAAGCTGATGGACTTATCAACAAGAGAAATTGTCTCAAGGGATGTGAGGTTCAAGGAGAATGAATACCCTTTCAGAAGTCATGATTTTGTCTTAAATCAGAATGACCCCTTTGCAAACCATGTTCTGCCCAGGCCCTGTTCACATGTTTTTGACTCAGAGGATGTCACACAGTCACTTGAAGATGCAACACAACCACCAGTAATGAGGAGATTTTAGCCAATGAAGAGCTTCAACCAGAAGAAGAAACTCCACCTGTAAATCCACAACCTATTGTGGCTCCCATTGAGGATCCACACCAAGTTCAAGAGCTGCGTACTAGGTCTGGTAGGGAGTCAAGGAGGCCAGTATACCTAGAGGGCTATCACTGCAATGCTTGGCACAACAACAAGACCCCTTATCCTGTATCTCAGTGCTTGTCCTATCAGAATTGCTCAAAGGAACTTCAGGCATTTATCAGTAATGCTGTTGTAGCAGAAGAGCCTAAGAGTTTTACACAGGCCATGAGGTCAGAGAGCTGGGTGCAGGCCATGAATGATGAGCTGAGAGCACTAGAGGAGAATCAAACTTGGTCAATTATGCCTTTGCCACCGGTAAAGAAAACCATTGGAAACAGATGGGTCGACAAGTTGAAGTATAATGCTGCAGGCCAGGTAGAGAAACATAAAGCTCGTTTGGTGGCAAAATGCTATGATCAAAAGGAAGGTGTAGACTACATGGACACCTTTGCTCCTATAGCTAAGCCAAACACAATAAAGATTATAATTTCGTTGCAGCAAAGCTCGGGTGGCAGCTTGCTTAGTTAGATGTGAGTAATGCCTTTCTAAATGGAGAATTAGCTGAGGAGGTGTATATGGACTTACCTCAAGGACTCAACAAGGCTTATGATCAGAACAGAACTGGGAAACTTGCCTGCAAGCTTCACAAATCAATATATGGTCTGAAACAAGCATCAAGGGAGTGGAACAAGAAATTTACAGATGCTGTCAAGTGCTTTGGCTTTGTACAGACACAATCTGATCATACCTTGTTCATAAAAGGTAAGGGTAATCAAATTCTCATATTGCTAGTTTATGTGGATGACATAATCTTAGCAGGGGCAGCACCAGACTTAATACAAGAAGCAAAGAAATTCCTCCGCTCTTGCTTTAGGGTATAAGACTTAGGTGTGGTCAAACTGTTCTTAATCGAGGTGGCTAGAAATGCTGAAGGAATTTATATGTCTCAAACAATATACCCTACAGTTGCTGGAGGATACATGTTTCATAAATGCCAAGCCTCTTTCCACACCTATGAATCCTAGTCAGAACATCACAGCAAGTGATGGGAACTTGTTAACCAACCCTTTCCAGTATCGAAGACTAATTGGGAGAATGCTATACTTAACATTCACATGCCCATATATTTGTTTTGCAGTCCAGAAACTGAGCCAATATATGGCAGCCACCACGCACATGACATTTAATGGAAGCACACCATCTATTGAGGTATCTGAAGAACTCACTTGGACAGGGGGATTTTCATGCCAGCTGAGCAGAATTTCAACCTCATAGCTTTTTCAGATGCAGACAGGGGTGCTTCTATAGATACAAGGAAATCTGTCACAGGCTGCTTTCCTCGGTAGCTCCTTATCACCTGGAAAGCAAAGAAGCAGGCAACAGTCCCTCGGTCTTCAACAGAGGCAGAATATATTAGCGTTAGCTTCTACTGTTTAGAACTGTTATGGATTAAAGGTTTGCTTGTAGAATTAGATCTAGACAAGGACAGATCCCAGCTATGTACTGCAACAATCAATCAGCATTGATATTAGCTCTAAATCCAAGGTTTCATGAGCGCTCAAAACATATCTAGATAGATTCACTGTTTTCCCCTTTTATGGGTTCCATTGATTTCTGGTTTAATCTGTAAAACTCATCACCGTCAATAAAGATTAAGATTCCTTGGGTCGTGGATGTAGGATTGATTTAAATCCGAACCACGTTAATTCGGTTGTGTTCTGCAATTTTCATTTCCTGTCATACAAATTTGATATGTCTCTTTGAAGGCTCTATTATACCGTTCGATATTCTTGCCTTGTATTCAAAGACCATTCTTCTCCACTATACCAACCAAATTATTGTGTTACTATAATTATTAATTCTTGTTGAATTGGTTTATCTTTTATCTGCATATTACCGATAACCAACAAGCCCTCCAATCTCTACAACCTACAAATCGAAAACTCTTTAAACTGTCACATCGGCTATATGAATTAATACGTAAATTGGAAATAAACACAAATTTTATTATGCTTGGAATCAAATTTGTGTCCTTACTCCACTCCACCATACTTTTTATATTACATATGTTAATTCCATTTCCTCTTTATTTTCCACTATTTGTCATCTCTTTCACAACTTAACTCATCTTACGTAACCAAAGAGAAATGCAAACGCTAAAAGTTGTCGACGTTGACCATCGTATATCACACGAAGATCACCGAACAAATTTACATGAAGATCAGAGTGTTCCAAACAAAAATGTATGGCTCGGTATGACTAGTCGACAAGCTTAGAGTAAGGGCTTTATTGTAATTTTAAATTAGCTTTAGGGTATTTTATAGTCATTTACCAAATTTGCGATTGTATATAAGGGGGCTTTGTTTCGTTGTAGCGATTAACACTATATTCTCTGTCCATTATTCAATAAGAAGAATACTTTCAGTTTTTCTCCTTCGTATATGTTCTTCTTTTCATCAACTCTCCATCAAGTTCTTGGCATCAATGAAGAAGCGTCGCGGCAGGAACAACACCACCTCCGGTGACGACGACGTGGTGGAGATCACAGGCATTTCCACCGTTGGGTTCTTCGACGGCGACGGCGGGATGGGCATCGTCGATGATCAGTCAGCAATGGGTGCTTTGCTCCTGAAGATTGATCCGTTCTCGGAACTGCTGAGAAAAGGTGAGTGCAGCTGCGAGAGGTGGCAGAGGTTTTAGGGTTTGATTTCCATAGGAAGAAAATGGCTGATGAGAAAAAGGAATGGTCAGAGATGGCAGAGAGGATCGGCCAACTAGCGAAGGAGGTGAACATGCGGCCTTCTTCTGCTTCAACCGGTTCGGTTTTGTCATTGGGTTCGTCGACGGATTTTTTTTATCTTTTTTTTAAACTTTTTTTAGTTTTGGTGGGGTTTACGATGACTTTGGGTTTAGAGTGCGTTCTTTCACGGGCTTGTAACTCGCTTACAATGCTCCGCGCGGTGTTAGCTCCTCAAGTTCGCCCTCGTGCGACTTTAGCTAAGTCAGCCTCTCGGAATTGCCTGAGTTGGAAAGATAACAAGTATGCAAAAGTGTTATAGAGTGAGAAAGGAGTGAGAAATAGCTTTGTATTTCACTTGATGATTTACAAATGAGCCAAGCACCCCTATATATACAGATGTCCTTTGGGAATGGACGGATGAGATCACGGCTACTGAAACTGCTAGAGAGAATTCTAAGCATATCCAAGGAATATTCTTTCTCTAGAGAATTCCATACTTCTAGGTTATTCCTAGAATTCTCAAGTGAGATCTAGAAGCTTCAAGGGCCTTCCACATCAAATAGGAACCTCATCGGCCGCATTTCTCTTGTGTATGTTTCGGGCACTTCGTGCGGCCCATGACATTCTCCCCCACCGAATGCAGCGACGTCCACGTCTCGTTGAAGTTGCAAAGTTGCTCTTGGAATTGCCACAAGTCTTCCTTTGGCTCTCATGTGGCTTTGGATGTGGGTAACCCTTTCCAAATTACCATGTATTGAATACTTGGCGGAACACCACGACGCCTCACCGTTCTTGAATCGATAATCACCTCAATCTCTTTTTTGAACGATTTGGTGACGACCGGAGGTGCTCGTGATGATTCCCTTGGGCTTGGGTTTTCCATGTGTCGATTTAATGGTTTGAGCATGCTCACATGGAAGACCGGGTGAATCTTCAATGAGCTAGGAAGGTCAAGGCGATATGAAACCTTACCTACCTTAGCGATAATCGGAAATGGGCCCTTGTGCATGCTTCAAAATGCCTTGAATTGTTGTGGTAAGAGCTTGACTAATACTTGATCACCAAGGCTAAACTCCCTTGGTTGTCTCTTAGTATCGGCCCATTTCTTCATCCGTTTGCTGGCTTCTCTAGGCACGACCTCGCCAAGTCGACTTGTTCGTCCCACGACTTGGCTAACGTAAATGCCACAACGCTCTTCCCTTTGTTTAGAGTCGGCATCAAGGTGTGTGGAGTAAGGTGTTGCCCTGTTGCGAGCTCAAACGGACTCCACCCCGTAGACTCGCTTTTCTATATGTTGTATGAGAATTGCGCCACGTCTAGCAACCGCGCCCAATCTCGTTGGTTGGCTCCCACAAAGTGCCGTAAGTAGCACTCCAACAATGCATTTCACCCTCTCTGTTTGGCCATCGGTTTGCGGATAGCTGGTTGCGAACCAAAGAATTTAAACAATTCAGTCCACAACTTACCCGTAAAACGAGGGTCTCGGACGCTTATGATACTCTTTAGTAAGCCCCAATATTTCACAACGTTCTTAAAGAACAGTCGTGCGGCCTCCTCCGCCTTGCAATCTCGGGGGCACGGGATGAATTTCTGTACTTGGAGAATCGGTCCCCCACCACCATGATTGATGCAAATCCCTCTGATTTGGGCAAGGCGCTGATAAAATCAAAGCTTATCGACTCCCATGGTCGCTCCGCAGTGGGTTGCGGTTCCAATAAGCCCGCGGGTTGTCAATTCTCCACCTTGTTTTGTTGGCACACAAGACAAGTCCGCACGTAAAGCTCCACTGCTTCGTTGATTCGTGGCGAAAAGTATGCCACCTCGAGTAGGGTCAAGGTCCTCCTTTGTCCTGGATGTCCTGCCCACTTGGTATCATGGCACTCTCTGATCAGGTCCCGACGAAGGCAATCCCACTTTGGCACAAGAGTCGCCTTCCTTTGGTGTAGAGTAGGCCGTCCTCTATCCAAAATTGCCGTGTCTTCCCATCGCGAGCTAAGTCCATGAGTGTCTTAGCTTCGGGATCGAGATCCAGCCCCCCTTCTTGATTTTGCCCACTAGATCGTTCGTGATTAAGGATATAGTCGCAAGTTCCGCATTTCGGCTTAAGGCATCAGCGACAACGTTGCCCTTCCCCGACTTTACTTGAGCTCATAGCAAACTCCACGAGGAAGTCTTGCCATCGCGCTTGCTTCGTGAGAGCTTCTTTTGAGTTTGGAAGTAGCTAGTCGCAACGTTGTCAGTCTTCACCACAAACTTGGCTCCGAGCAAGTAGTGTCGCCATACGCATGAACGATGAATTATTGCCGTCATCTCTTTTTCTTTCATGGTGTAGCGCGGCTCGGTTGACACGCTCGAATACTAGCAAGTATACTATGTCGTGGAATTAGTATAAAATGGACGTAAATCCGAGTATCAATCCACTAGGATAGCTCGATTAATTCCAAAATACGCTTATAACTTGTATAAATAACTATATATTTTTTTCTTGAAATAAAAACGCAAATAAGCAGCTATAAAACGATTACGAATATTAATTGATGACAAACGTGATTAAAGAACATATTTCGGCACGGATTATTCCTACGTCTTCATGCAATCGAATTTATCTAATCAATATGAATTAAGTCAAGGTAAAAATTCCTAACATACGTGCTACTCGCTCTCGCGTGTATAGAAACCCTATGCGAGAGTGAACCAATCACCTATATCCCTATATGCCCGTAGTTACTCCGCACGCATTCGGCTTTATGAATTCGAGTTTAGGCGCTTTCGACGCCTAAAGTCTCGGAAACCACACGGACGAAACCGATTCCATCTCTGGTCAGTTTTACATCGTGGTGTTCGACACTTTAATTCTAACGGGTCTAATCACCTCTCGATCTCATAAACCAATCAACCAAGCATATGGCGATCAATCATACGCAGGCATTAAGATCAGCGAAGAACACATAACTTATCACATACGATTAAATAACGCACGATAACATTAATACGCGTTCATAATCCGGCCTAATAAGGCCTTAACCACAAAACGACTTACGCTAACATATTAATTAGCGAAAGCAACGAATGTTCAAACAAACACTTAATTAAAACACAGAAACAAGAAAGATAGAATAAAACACCCCTCACAGTACTTTCATCGAACAGGTGGTGGGCGACTAAGAAACGCCTTGGAATTGCATGGCTCGACTGTCGAAAGATCGCCTCCGTGTTCATTGTCCCTCGCCCTTAAATTGCTTGTGCGTCTCCTCGAGATTTCCGATATGGCGGAGGTAAACCACCTCGAAGACCCTCGGATACTCCTTAGCTCTTAGATCTTAGCTGTAGGTACTCGTCCCCTCTTCTCGTAGAGAGCAGTTTGTTTGGTGGGGTGATTTAGCCATGAGGGTTAGAGCTGCCTGCTTGTGATGTGGGTGCTTGACGAGGCTTCGATAGGTGAGTGCTCTGCCTTATTTCTTCGTGAGCGTGGCCTTGAGCGTGAGAGATAAGTGAGTGTGTTTTTCAGCTCTCTAGTCCCCCAACTCTCCCCTTTTTGTGTATGACAGCTTTATTTCATTTATAAATGTAGAAACACGTCGAGCTGTCTATCACGCACGTGTAGGAGATCTTCAAAATCTTCTTCTTTCAATGACATACTGAGATACCACGCAACCATAAGATAAGATTGTGTGAAATTTTTCCTCCTTGAGCCCTGCGCTTATATGTCTTGAGATGTTTACTTGATGGTGATGGCGATGAGGTTGTGTTGGTGTTTTGGTGTGGGACGACTGCAATCCGCATACCTATCTCTATCTTTATTTATGTGGCTATAATAGTTTTGGCTCATGTGTGACTTTGAAAACTTAATTGGCCATATGAATGGTTCCATCTTTGACTTATGCACACATGGAGAATTTTTGTCCTAGCTTGTCTTGGACCCCATGCATGTCTTGGACAAATATGCTTCACTTGGCCTACTTGAGTGTATACAATGATATGCAAATCTGATTGGAAGCTGTCAATTAAACAAGCTGACACATTGAGCACCATTTGGCCATGATGTATTCATGCTAGTTCTCCATTGCCTTGTCAAATTTCCCATTTTTTTTTGTCTATTTTGCTATGATATCTGTCAAACAAGATATACACATGTAAATGTCGGATATTCAAATGTATTCGAATAAATAGCGATCGAAAATATGCTTTTTACGGGGTATAAAAGGTGTGTAAAATCCCAACTTATCATCGGTCTCGTTTAACTTGCGACTTTCATAGGCAATGGGGTGCCTTTCCTGCATCAAGACTCCTCCGATGGCAAGATCAAAGGCATCAGTGTGTACTTCGAATGGCTTATTGAAATCGGGCAAGGCTAGTACAGGTTCCCTGCTTATCGCCGATTTCAACTTCTCGAAAGCTTCTTGGAAACGATCGGACCATACCCACGGCTTATTCTTCTTGAGAAGATCCGTTAAAGGTGTTACACTTCTAAAGTATCCGCAAAGGAAGTAGCGGTAATAGTTAACTAGACCAAGGGAGGAACATAATTCGGGTACCTTGGTCGGGGCCTCCCACTCGGTGATCGCCTTGATCTTGGCTTCATCCATCTTGAGCCTCCCATGGCCAATTATGTGTCCGAGGAATTGTATCTCCTCTTGGGCGAATGAGCATTTCTCCCTCTTCATGAATAGCTCATTTTCCCGTAACACTTGAAACACGTGCGCAAATGGTCGGTGTGGTCCTCCAAATTGTCGGAATACACCACGATGTCGTCAAGGTAGACCACCATGGACCGATCCAAAAATGGATGAAAGATCTTGTTCATTAACATGCAAAATGTGCCGGTGGATTCGTGAGGCCGAAGGGCATCACTAGCCACTCATATGCTTCGTATCGGGTTAAACACGTCGTCTTTGGCTCGTCGCCCTCCGTTATTCGAACTTCGTAGTAGCCTTTTTGTAGGTCCATCTTCGTGTACACCTTATTAAGTGCCCGATAGTCCACACACATCCTTAAGGAGCATTCGTGCTTCTTTTGGAATAGAACTGGTGTGCCGAATAGTGCCTTTGGCTGGTCGGATGAATCCCGCCTCCACCAGCTCGTTCAGTTGCTTGCAGAGTTCCTGCAGCTCTGTTGGGGCCATTCGATATGGTGCCATTGTGGGTGGCTTGGCACCTACTTCCAGCTATGACCCACCTCCCTTCTAGGTGGAAGCTTCTTTGGTAGGCTTGGAGGCATCACATCTCCGTATTCTCCAAGACATGTTGGATGATTGGAGGTACTTCCGCGAGGTCCTCCTTCGGGAGATCCTCCACAAGAGTGGCAAAAAATGTTGGCTCTCCTTTCTTGAATCCCTTGGCCACTTGCATAGCCGACAAATGGCCCTCGTTGCTTGCTTTTGCCTCACTCGTTGCGGGCACAATGAAAGGTGATCCTCGATCCATGATACATACGGTATTGCAAGAGGGCATTAAAATTGCACATACCTGCCGAAAGAATTCCATGCCGAACACCACTCGGAAGTCATCCATGGGTACCACTGAGAAGTTGGCTTGGCCGGTCCATGTTCCATACTCACCTTTACGTCCTTTGCGATGCCTCCCAGAGGCTTAGCTTTGGCACTTACGGTCTTGAGCCAACTGTCGCCCTTTATTACATTTAGGTCCAACCTCTTGGCCTCCTCGTTAGCAATGAAGTTATGTGTTGCCCCGGAATCGGTCAAGGACTTTGTGGGTTTCCTAATGATGACAACGTCCACGTATATAAACCCTTTATGGTTCCTCGTCGGGGCTTGGCTTTGCATTGATGGCATTGAGTAGCTGCATTTTGTACTGTTATTTTATTTCGAAACGAGTGATTTGATACCTGATAAACCACGTTTTATACCTCTTAACTAGAGGAATGTACCACATTATTTGACGAGCTCCCTTATTGCCAAATATGACAATTCCCGCCTAAATTATTGACATCCCGCCTAAATTAAATCCCACCTAACTGGATAACACAAGTTACACAAAGAATAACAATTAATAACTTACTGGTACCCCTTTCTTATTTCAAAAAATTAGGCAAAAACTCGGCGATTGTGTTTAAATTTCGGCAACCTTAAGCGAAGAACAATAGAGCCAACGCGATGTCTCAGTGCTTTGATCAGGATATGGGTCTCTCGAATTTGTACAAAGTATCTTCAATTTCGACCGAATCGGGATTCGATTTCACCGATTTTAATTATTTGCGTCAAAATAATTCCGAAAATATACCCGTAAAATCGAGCATTTCGAGACCTCATAACATAATAAACCGTCTAGGACACACTCAACTTGGTGTGGTGTAGGATGTATAATCGTGCATATGGAAATAATATATACGTTAATTGTTTCGATCGAGTTTTCTTTTTTATGAAGATACCAGATAATAGGAATTTGGTACCTAATACAACTGACTGCTACCTTTAAATCTAAACGTATACCAAATTAGAGTTTTTCAATACCTATTAACTGTTTTACTAGGACAGATGCTTGGCAGTCCATACCACGTTCTCGGAACAGTGGTTTAGGCAACAATCTGGTGATTATGTTTAAACTTCGGCAAACCTTGAGCAACGAACAATAGAGTCAATACGGTGTTTCAGTGATTTGTTCAGAATATAAGTCTCTCAAAATTGTACAAAATATCTTCAATTTCGACCGAATCACAATTCGATTTCACCGTGTTTTTTTATTATTTGCGTCGAAGGAATTCGAAAATTTTACCTGTAAAATCGAACATTCGAGACCCAAATAACATGATAAACCGTCTAGGACACACTCAACTTGGTTTGGTGCAGGATATGTGTTCGAGCAGATGGAAATAATATATACGACCAATTGCTTCTATCGAGTTTCCACTGTTATATCGATACCAGATGATAGGCATTTGGTACCAAATCCAGCTTACTGTGTCCTTTAAATCAGTATATAAATACCATATGCCAGCTTATCAATACCTATTAACAGTTTTATGATGACAGATGTATTGACAATTCATACCACGTTGGGAACAGTTGTTTAGGCAACAATTCAGCGATTTTAAATTTCGGGAAACCATGAGCGACGAACAATAGAGCCAATATTGTGTTTCAGAGATTTATTTAGGTTGTGGGTCTCTCGAATTTGTACATAATATCTTCAATTTCGACCAAATCGGGAGTCGATTTTATCGTGTTCTTATTATTTGCATCAAAAGAGTTCGAACAATATACCCGTAAAATCGAACATTTCGAGACCTGGATGTCAAAATAAACCCTCGTGGATAGATAGAGTTTCGTTTCCAAGGATCGTTCGAACGAAAATAGAAATTTTGCGAGATTTTTTATCGTGAAAAAAGTGGTTAACGATGGTAACAGAAAACATGTTCTGATACCTCTTATTATAGAGCTTTTGTAGGGGTATTTTGGTCAGATCAACTTTTGGTCCTTTTCTCTAACTTTGAAAGATATCGGATCCTTTTTAATGAACTTTATACTGACAGGGCCTGAACTATATTATGAAACTTAAAGAGTGCCTGATTCTTAAAAGCCCCCTTTATTTTTCCTTTGTAATAAAAGAAGCAATTACATTTATGATCCAAAGTCATGTGTAAACTGCGACTCTCCCTTTAAATCGTAAACTGTATAGGTAAACATAATTCTTAATGTTAACGCGCGTGTAATTAGAATTAGTAACCATCTATATGTGAAAAAAGTGAATTTAACAATTCGATTCGAATGCACCAAAGTGATTAATTTTTTGTTGTTTCCATTTTCGTTCCCTTTGACTGTGGAGCTGTTAGGCACCTATCCAAAGCATCATAAATATTTCTCATTTACTATGATTATAAATTATATGTAATTTTGTGGTGCCCACCTTATGCGAGCACCTTATGTGGACACCTGTTGATGTAGCACCGATTCGTGCCATTTCAATATCCCACATCGACATCTAAGGTTATGTCGTCTTAATTAGCACATTCTAGGCACTATTAATCGACATTTTGGATGCTGATGTGACATATTGACGCCTTACATAACAATTTACATGTCAATGAAATATATCGCGTCAATAAAATATATATGGAAAAAATATAATAAATAACCATTTTTCCTCCAATAATCATTCTTAGAAATGTAACATGTCCATAAGTCTTGTCCAATAATTAATATTTTGTAAACACTGTATGTCTTGTTAAAATCAAGTGTTTATCATTGATGGTTTTGCTTGAAGTAAGAAGTTGGAGTGAAGCTCATGTTATCTAATTCATATAGTGTTAAATAAAGAATGGAGCGCTTTTAGTACAAGGGCGGGTCAACTAATAGAGTCTCTACAGGTAACGGCGTTTTCTACACAGTGAAGCTTAGCAACAGATTTCTTTTAAAAAAGGGCGCGAGATTCTGTTGGTTCTTCTTCTTCACTTCGATCTTTTTTTCACAGTGTGTGTGTGTGTGCTTCACTGTTTTTCGCCTTTTATGGGTTCCATTGATTTCTGGTGTAATATGTAAAACTCATCAGCGTCGATAAAAATCAAGATTCCTTGGGTCGTGGATGTAGGATGGATTTAAATCGGAACCATGTTAATTCGATTGTGTTCTCCAATTTTCATCTCTTGTCATACAAATTTGATATGGTATCAGAGCATCTTTGATGCACGCACGTTGAAATTGATTTCACCCTAAAGATTGATTAGCAAGCAACTTCTTGAAATCGCAATGAGCACAGAGGTTCCTAATCCCAGTAGTTTCAATCACAGCTCATCCATGGCTGCATCTGTCAACGATCCCTATTCTCTGAGTATGAACGATACATCAGGGCATGTGCTCGTCCATGAGCAGCTCAATAGATACAATGTAGCGCCCCGTCTCCTTTTTCCGTACTTGCGCAGCTATTACATTTTTACATAAAATTTTTAGCTTTTCTTTTCCTTTTATCACCATTCCTTTTAAGCATTAACGAGGGCGTACATCTATTTATTCACTTTCACACATAACGTACATATACGTACACAACATTATTATTCTAACATCACATAAATATTTACCCATGTTCCTTAAACTATATGCAAACTATAAACTATGGGGAGTAGGATGAGAGCATAGCCGACCAGCCTTCAATCCATGCTTTCATATGCAGATGCATTCTAAGCCGCCTGTTAGATATCTACAACACTGCGAAACAACTTTTCAGAGTATGATAGCAACATGTTACTCAATGACAAATAAAACTATAACGTGAAATAAATCCATTCTCGTAAAGGTTGTAACCATTCAGTCATACGTTTCATCATGTAATCATTTCAATCACGTAGTCATCGTTCACATAACCATCGTTCGTGCGATCCTTAGGTCAATGCATTTCTATATACCTATTTAATTTGATACTCCCGTTATAGACTAGATAGACTGTACTGTAAGCCCAGTCGCGTCTATGCATGGAACTCTGTAACCGTTCTGTAATCCCCCAATTTGTAGGGATATACCTGTGCCTGTACAGGACTCTGTCATCCCCCGATTTGTAGGGACGTAACCGTAGCTTCCCCCGATTTGTAGGAAAGTATGTCGTAGCATCGATATCGTACCATCCGTAGTCGTAGCAATCATAACGGTTTTTCCTTTCATTATTACGTATATGCAATGCCATGCACCTATCTCTTATATCATGTATGTCATAAATCTCTAACAATAGCAGATAAAAGCACGTTGTGGCATATAATCAGATCAATCCATATAGCACGTATATCACGAAATCATCAATTAGAAAGCATATAAGCACATAAATACATGTTGCATATCATACTCACATGTTTCGTTTATACTCCCGTTCGCTAATCAACAATATGCTTGCTTTTATCGGATCCTGACCTATAGAGATATCATTTTTGGTAAATATGAGATCCCTAGTGCATGATATGCATTGATTCTTATGCATGATCATGTTTCTTTTCAGAGTCCTTACCTTTCTTTTCTGTAAATTCCTAGTCATTTTCATATGCTATACCCTCGGCCTAAATAATATTATATTTTAAATCGTTATTGAAAATTTTCTGAAACCTGTAATGATAGTGTGCCGAAAAATATTATTGAAAACCCTAACTTATATTACATTAAAAAAGCTAACATAGTGGAAACCGGTTAAATAATGGAAATTGTATAACAGCGATACCGAAAGCTTGGCTTGGCCGGTCCATGTTCCATACTCACCTTTACGTCCTTTGCGATGCCTCCCAGGGGCTTAGCTTTGGCACTTACGGTCTTGAGCCAACTGTCGCCCTTTATTACGTTTAGGTCCAACCTCTTGGCCTCCTCGTTAGCAATGAAGTTATGTGTTGCCCCGGAATCGGTCAAGGCCTTTGTGGGTTTCCTAATGATGACAGCGTCCACGTATATCAACCCTTTATGGTTCCTCGTCGGGGCTTGGCTTTGCATTGATGGCATTGAGTAGCTGCAATGATCCGATTTGCCCGGCCTCCTCATTACCATCGGGTACGTCTTGGTTCTTGGTCATGGCCACCAAGGCTCTGTACTTGGGAACAAATAGGTGTGGTCCTCCGCAACAAAGCATCCTCCCTTTGGTACACCTTGGGTCTTGCTTTTGTCTTGCCAAGCTTTGGGATTTCGGCTCCTGGATGCCTCATTGGTGTTTTTTCGCATGTCCTTTCCCGTAGTCCCTTTTATGGTCTTGTTTCTCTCTCCTCACCTTTATCCCAGTGGCCTTTCTAGTTTTTGGGCTTAGATGGATCATGTCCACGTTGGAACTCGATGAGCTTTTCGACTTCAGCTATGGCGTCGTCGAGCGTAGTCACGTTCCTTCTTTATAGCTCATGTTTGGCCCTATCTTGGAGGCTATCTATGAAGTAAAAGAGCATATCGGCAGATGCTAAGCAAGAGATCTGTAGAGTGAGTACCTGAAACTCATTCACATAGTCGGTGAGAGACGATTTATGCTTCAATTCCCTTAGCTTCTTGCGTGCCTCATCACCACGTTTTCAGGATAAAAATGGCATTTCAGTTCCGTTTTAAAGTCCTCCCAGCTGTCCATGGTGCACTCGCCTCGTTCGATGTCACCATGGATACTTCGCCACCATAATAAGGCGGTGTCACTTAAATAGGCGAAAGCGATGCGTACCTTGTTGTTCTCCTCAACGACTCTGGCATCGTAGAAGTACCTCTCTATTGTCCAAAGGTAGTCCTCGACTAACTTGGCCTCCCTCTTCCCACTAAATGACTTGGGCTTGGGTAGGTGAATCCTTGGACTTGGGTGCCTACGATAGTAGTCCCCATGACAGCGGCTCGCAGTATGTGTTGGGATTAGCGAGCCAGAAACTCGTCGGAGCCGTCGAGAATGGTCGGAGAAAGTCACCAGTCAAACTGGGACCAGAAATGAAGAACTAAGCTGAAGATAAGAGGTCGACGCACATCTGCCGTTGGATTGATTTGGCACACGATCGGACGGACTGCATTCAAAGGACGAAGATTGAATTTGGGCCGATGGATGACGCCCAAAGTTAAATGACGACCAGTAATAGAAGAAACGAACTGATGCGGATGACGGATGTAGGCCGTCAGATCTTAATCGGATGGTTGACATGAACGCGGCATTTCACTTATAAAAGTGTCATGCGGTTTATGCAACTTCACGCGTTAAGCATGGGCGATGTGGCAAGCTGTGGGACGACAGATCAGAATGACGAACGGTTGTGATTAATCGAGAGTCATGCTTTAGAAATGACTTCAGCTCTTTATATATCAGAATTCCATTTCGAGTTACGATCTTTGAGCGTTCATACGTATAGAGTGAGAATCATGGTGACGTGTAAACAGAAAAGTTATAGAGGGCACAGCATAGTGTAACTCTTATGTTGTGATTAATACGAAAATGAAGCTCGGTTGATCCGTGGAAGTAGGCCAAAGTCAAGGCCGAACCACGTAAATCTGTTTGTTAGTGTGTGTGTGTGAGTTCTTTGCTTTTCTTTGGTTCGATTGAGCTCCAAATAGCTCAATTCGATTCCTAACACTAGCATACACAAAATCTACATTGAATTCTCGTTTGAGAGGTAGAATTTCCCAACAAGTGGTGCGGTGAGCATGGACAAGAGCTCGGATCCCAGAAATGTCTACCATGACCAAGCTCGAAATGGAGGTCTTTAATGTAGCTAATGATTTTGGGCTGTGGAAGCTAAATTGAAGGCCGTGTCGTGGAGAAAGGCTTGGAGGAAGCCTTGAAACCGGATGTTGAAATGGAACTACCACTTTAACCGTAGCTCAGAAGAAGAAGATCAAAGAGAAGGCATATTCAACACTCATTCTCAGCCTTTCAGATGGTGTGCTACGCAAGGTGGCAAGTGAGACTTCGGCTGAGGCATTATGGAAGAAATTGGAGTCTTTTCACTTGACCAAGTCCCTAGCAAGAAGGCTCAACCTCAAGCAAGCTATTTATAGATTCCAAATGGGGGAGGAAGCTGCCATTGAAGATCAAATTAATCAGTTTCAGAAGTTGGTGTTGGATTTGCAAAACGTTGGAGAAGAGATCAAAGATGAGGATCAAGCTTTGTTAGTTTTGTGCTCTCTGCCCAAAAGCCATGACTAATTCAAGGAGGCTCTTCTTTATCGAAGAGAGAAGCTTAGCATGGAGGATGTAATGGCAGCTCTAAGCACAATACAGCTCAACACTAGGATTGCTCCAAAAGTGGAACCAAATTAGGCCGAGATGCTTAATGTGCAGCATAAGTCTAACTCGAGGTGGAAGAAGGGCAAGCAGAAGGAGGTTGTTGAGCCTAGGAGGTGTTTTCATTGCAATGAAGTGGGTCACTTCAAGAGGAATTGCCCAAAGTTGCAAAAACAGGGAAGTTCTAACTCATTATCCATTATGATGATAGTTTTGAATATGCAGAGGTTCTAGCCATTTCTGGAGGAGAGAAGTGAAGAATGGAACCTAGACTCAGGGTCTAGCTTCCATATAACCTGTAAGAAGGAGTGGTTGCACGACTTCAAGGAGCTAAGAGGCAAAACGGTTAAGGTGGGAGATGGAAAAAGCTTCGAAGTAAGTGGCTATGACTCCATTCGAATGAGGCTTGCAAGTGGGGTGTTGAGCATCCTCAAGGATGTCAGGTATGCCCTGAACTTAAGAGGAATCTTATATCCATTGGTTCTTTGGATAGGAGTGGATTTAACACCAAATAGCAAGTGGGAAAATTTTAGTCAAAAAGCATAATAGGCTTATTCTGCAAGGGAAAAGAAGCCAGTGTATTTATGTGCTCGAGGGTTGTTCTGTGGAGGCAAAGGCACACCATGAAACTAGGAAATGTGGTGGTTCTAATGGTGTGCAAGAGGAGCCACAGAAAGCTCAGGATGAGGTGGATACAGGTCGAGCAAAAGGCAAGCTCAAACCAGTTTTTCAGAAACCTGCTACATCTGCTTCAGGGCTACTCGAGATGGCAGTTTGCAAGGATCTTTCCGAGCCCAAGATGGAGTTAATTCGAGCCACGAGATGAAGGAGCCTCAATACCACATGGCAGGGAAGGGAGAAAACTCGACACCAAGTTGGGCAGTTAACGCAGTTTTGGAAAAATCTGATGAAAACTGTTTTTCAGATTTTTGTGCAGGTGAGGCTTTGAATGCGAGAAAGGGCAAGAAAAAAATGTTTTCTAGTCAAGGAAGGATCTGTAAGGTGGCTTAAGAGGCTAGGATGGAGGGATCTTCGAGCCGAACGAAAGAAATGAGCTCAAGTGTTCGAGTTGATTCCAAGTGGGAAATTTCAATCCTACTTGGGGTTGAAAAAGTTCACTCTTGAGGCTCGCAGCTCCTAGGGAAGCTGGTTGATCAATCGAACAAGGGCGTATTGATTGAGGTAGAGCTTTGATGGCGTTTCGAAGCTCATGAAGTTGATTCTCAGGTTAAGGAAAACAGAGTATGGCTGGTTTTTTATGAAGTTTGGGCGATCTTTCTGGTGTGTTTGGGGCTGCTATGAAGATGCCAGTAGCTGAGAATTCAAGTTTGCTGTCTCGAGGTGCAGTTTGTCGGGATTAGCGAGCCAGAAACTCGCAGGAGGTGCCGGGAATGACCAGAGAAAGTCGCCAGTCGAACTGGGATCAGAAATGAAGAACTAAGCTAAAGATAAGAGGTCGATGCACAATTGCCATTGGACTGATTTGGCGCGCGATCAGACGGACTGCATTCAAAGGACGAAGATTGAATCTGGGCCGATGGATAACGCACGAAGTTAAACGACGGCCAGGATTAGACGAAACGGACTAATGCGGATAACGGATGTGGGCCATTAGATCTTAATCGGATGGTTGACGTTGAACATGGTATTCACTTATAAAAGTGTCATGCGGTATGCAACTTCACGCGTTAAGCATGGGCGACGTGGCAAGCTGTGGGACGACAGATCAGAATGATCGAATGGCTATGATTAATCGAGAGTCATGCTTTAGAAATGATTTTAGCTCTTTAAATATCAGAACTCCAGTTTCGAGTTATGATCTTTGAGCGTTCATATCTTCGTATAGAGTGAGAATCACGGTGAGGTGTAAACACAAAAGTTGTAGAGGGCACGAGGTAGTGTAACTCTTGTATTGTGATTAATACGAAACGAAACTCGGTTGATCCGTGGACGTAGGCCAAGACCGAACCACGTAAATCTATTTGTTATTGTGTGTGAGGTCTTTGCTTTTCTTTGGCTCAATTGAGCTCCAAATAGCTTAATTCGATTCCTAACACTAGCATACACAAAATCTACATTGAATCCTCGTTCGAGGTAGAATTTCCCAACAGTATGCAGTGACTTCTTCCCTTAGGTCCTGCACAGCAATTTCCACCTTGACTGACTCCTCCCGTAGCAAGGTGTTCTCGGCCCGGAGAGTGTTATTCACGTAGCCCTCAAGGACATTGACTTGCGTCCTCTTTCACAGTTTCGAGCTCATCTTTGAGCGAACTGAGGTCTTACGTCACATTGTCAAATTCTTCAGACGCATGGTCTTCGAGCCCATCCAGTTTCCCCTCGATATCCTCGAGGCGTGTTGCCATCTCCACGATGGTTGATTCGACGGTAGCAGCCTCCCGTGCCTTACTCTGGCCCCTCGCTTTCTTGCCACCTTGCGTTGGGGCAGCCTCCCGACCCTTTTCCTCCGTAGCGCCCGATGCACCTTCGTTAGTCATCGTCCCAAGAAATGCTCGAACCTAGCTCTAATACCACTTGTCACAGACTTGTAACTCGCTTACAATGCTTCGCGCGGCCTTAGCTGCTCAAGTTCACCATCGTGCGACTTTAGCTAAGTCAGTCTCTTCGAAATTGCCTGAGTTGGAGAGATAACAAGTATGCAAAAGTGTCGTAGAGTGAGAAAGGAGTGAGAGAAATAGCTTCGTATTTCACTTGATGATTTACAAATGAGCCAAGCACCCCTATATATACAAATGTCCTTTGGGAATGGACGGATGAGACCGTTTTAATCTAATGGCTACTGAAAGTTCTCTAGAGAATTCTAAGCATATTCAAGGAATATTCTTTCTCTGGAGAATTACATATAATTCTAGGTTATTCCTAGAATTCTCAAGTGAGATCTAGAAGCTTGAAGGGCCTTCCAGATCGAATAGGAACCTCATGGGCCGCGTTCCTCTTGTGTATGTTTCGGGCTCTTCGTGAGGCCCATGACAGTTCGTTGTTTATAGGTTGTCTCGTTTACGTTAATAAATGACGACAACTTTTTTTGTATGTAATAACAATGGAAAAAGAGAAGAAAGGGCACATTTGGTAGTTTATATATATTGAAATAAGTCCATACGGCGTGAATATGGTTCTTTGAAAGTCGCTATGTTTGTTTTATTTATGATAATAAAGAGGGAAAAATCAAGAATGAACATTCAAATGTCGATTCGAACCTGATCATAATGTACTATCTCTCTCCCATGTGCCTGGCATTTTTTTCCTTCGGTTCAACAAGGAAAATAAATAATATTTAAACTCGGTAATAAATATAACAATAATATTGTTCCTATTTTAAATTCCACAAAGGGAGAGTTATGTTGGCAGTCCACGTTGCAGGTGGCAGGGCACATAGACCAATGTGCCCAAGCTAAGTGCCGCGAAGCATCAAGAATGCTAAGTTGCACAACATATAATATATAATATATAATGTTAGTAGTGTGGAATTTGCCTATAAATAGCGACGACGGAGGCAAAATAAAAACACACTAGACCATAAGAAAAAGAGGGGAAAGAAAAAGAAAAGGAAAATAGAGGGTTTGTTCCGTATTTGCTCCGACTAAAAAGAGAGATAGTTAGTATTTTCTCCTTTATAGATTGAGAGGTTGTAACACCTATTTTTACCCCATGAATAAAATTTCTACCTTGCCCGTGGTTTTTCACCCCGATTCAAAAATGGGCTTTTCCACGTAAATTCTAGTGTTCTTTTATTTTTACGCTGTCCATTTTACAAAAGTGGTATCAGAGCCAACCCCAATTGATATTCTGATTATGGTATGTGGTTGCAGCTTTGTCTGATGTTCCACATCAGAAAAGATATCGAAAAGGTTTATCGTTACGAAGATTTTGCCAAGTCGTGGCAATAGACTATGTAAGTAAGTTCTATCTAAGTGGCTGGTGTCAAGCGGGACTATTGTGACCCCACCAGATCTCATATGGGAATTTACTTAGAAGGGCAATTTTGTCTAGAAAGTTGGTCGCTACCCTTTCTGTAAATTATCTGATCAGTGCTATTTGGTTGGACTGTTGAATTTCTCAGATGATAGCGATGTAGGAAAAATTACAGCTAAAAATGAAATTTAGAAATTCAACGGAAGAAACTACTCACTCTGGGAAATGAGGATTAAGGCAATTTTATTGAAAGAAAATTGTTTGGAGGTGACAGTGATGAGGGCAAGATCGGGAGCACGTGGTCCAAACGTGGGTTGAAAACGGACCAGACCTGGAGAGTCTGGTCCAAGTGGGAGTTAATCGCCGATACATATCCAATCCTGGTCGGGAGCACTAGAGTGCTGTTAAGAGGATTCTCATATGTATTAAGCGAACTTCTGATCTCGCGTTATGTTCGGATATACTAATTTTATTGTTCGTGGTTTTGCTGACGCAGATTATGCAGGTGAACTTGGTAAAAGCAATCTAGAAAAGGATATGTGTTTAATCTTGCTGGCGGAGCCGTAAACTAGGTTTCAAAACTGCGGTCCATTGTTGTAACGTCAACAACGGAAACAGAATATGTAGAAGCTACGCAAGCCAGTAAAGAGGTGATATGGTTGAATATATTGTTGGAAGAACTCGGTCACAAGTGAGAGAATGTTGTTCTCTATTGTGATAGCCAGAGTGCGTTGCATCTTGCAAGGAATTCATCATATCATTCAAGAACAAAACACATCCGGGTCCAATACCACTTTGTTCGTGAACAAGTGAAAGATGAGACAGTGGACATGCAAAACGTTCACAGTGCGGATAATCTGGTAAACTATATGACCAAGACAATTAGTATGAACAAGTTTATGTGGGCTCGTTCCTCTTGTGGACTGACCGAACATAAGTAACATACAATGGCGAGATAGGAAGAAAGGTGTGAAGATCTGATTGCATCTCAATCAAATCTTCAAGTGGAAGATTGTTGGCAGTACACGTTGCAGGTGGCAGGGCACATGGACCAATGTGCCCAAACCAAGTGCAGCGAAGCATCAAGAATGCTAAGCTCGACCACATATAATATATAATATATAATGTTATTAGTGTGGAATTTGCCTATAAATAGCGACGACGAAGGAAAAATAAAAACACACCAGACCAAAAGAAAAAGAGGGGAAAGAAAAGAAAAGGAAAAATAGAGAGTTTGTTCCATATTTGCTCCGACTATAAAGAGAGATAGTGTTTTCTCCTTTATAGGTTGGGAGGTTACCCCTGTTTTCACCCCCAGTACTAAAATTTTTGACCTCGCTCGCACCCCGATTCAAAAAGGGGTTTTTCGACGTAAATTCCAGTATCTCTTTTATTTATATGTTGACCATTTTACAACAAGTCAAACTCACATTATGTTGCAAGATTATGCCAGCTGAAGGACCGGTTTTGGTAAGGCAACTAAACAAGGGCTTTAGGCCTTCCGTATTTTTAGGGCCCCATGACATTCATATGGTAACATAGTTAGGTAAAAGAACTTATTAACTACAAATTATTCTTTAGAACTCTATTATTTTTTAATAAACATTGGTTTTGGACCAAGTAAATCCCTGGGACTGACGTGATGTCTGCAAACCCCGCCAATAGATTAACTACATTAGGACATGTCCATATGTGACATTCTCAACTCATAGTATCTGCTAGCCAAGGAGAGTCGACACATATGTCCTGTGAGTTATGACCTTCCCCTCCAAAGAATGAGGCCCCAATATTATAAATATATACTGATTATTTTTATTTCTTTTAATTAAATAGCCTCTTTACATTCTCGTTTTCTTCCCTTTTCGTTTTGTTTTTTCACTCGCTCACGCATAATAGATTATCTTTTCTGCGTCTTTTTATCGATCGCATACCCCTTGTTAATTAGTTATATAAGAATTTGCGCAAAAAAGTTAAAGTATAAATATCTTGTGAAACAATTTTTATGTGTTTTAAAGATTTCTATTAAAAGAAAAAAAAAATCAATTTTAAAAAATTTTACTTCACCATTGATAAACTTCAAAGTTGTTGAACGTATGGAGAATGTTTTGTTGGATTCGCAAGTAAATGAAATTTAACTTCACCAATAAAAAATTTTAAAAATTTTAACTTCACCATTGAAAAGATGGCCCTGTTTTGGCACTTGCTTTAGATCTCAATTATGATGAGCCGCCCTGGCCAGCTTGTAACTTAGCCAGTAATTGGTGAAAAACTATATGAAAATATTTTAATATATATTTATATTCCAAATACGGATTTCAAAATATTTAGAATCTCCTCAAAAAAGTCAACCATTTTTAATGTCTCGTATCTGTCGGGCAATGAACTAGTTTCCACTATGTTTAATTGCTTATTATATATATATATATATATAAATGTGTCGATATATAAATACACAACCGCCAACACCTCCGTAGACAATCTCATATCCATTGCAAACTTAAATCACCATCTACAACATTTTTAAGAAATTATCACATCGGTATGTCGTCCACATGTGAAGAATAAATAATGGATCTTCTTAAAAATTAACGTGTTAGAGAGGGTGATTTAGGTTAGCAATGGACATGAGATTGTCTACGGAGGTTCATGCACAAATATATGTGCAGAGTAGGAATGCTCTTAACATTTCAGATCGATGGTGACCCACACTTTCACATTTAATTCGTTGCTTGCTCGTTGCCAACATTTAATTTCATATTCAATAAATGTGATTGCAAAGTCTACAAGATTTGGACCCCTATTTCCTGAAATTTTATTTGCAAAAATAAATAAATAAATAGAAGTGTCTCTGTGTTTTTGTTTGGTAAGTAAATTTAGTATGGGCCAATGAGGCTTGGCTCTAGTGGCCAACCTGAGGCATCCAAAGTTCATGTGATTAGGAGGTCAGGGTTCGAACTCCACCTCCCACATGACTTTGGAAAATCCCCATGGGCTTAGGCCCATGACTATCGTTGTTGGGTGAATTTGAGATGTATCCATCTGACCCCAGGGATTAGTCCCACCTCTGGAGTGTGTGGCGATTAGCCCATAGCCGGGCTGTGTGGGGATACCTCGGGACCGAAAAAAAAAAAAAAAGAAAGTAAATTCAGTATGGGATGTGGGCTTTCCTTGAAGTGGAAAAGTATCGAGAGGAAATATTGTAAGTATTGCAAGTTTGGAGTTGAACAAACCCATAGACACGAGCCTAATTCAATTATGTATTTATATATCGACACATTTATATGGTACTTTATTTTTTTCAGCGTTAGTCACATATTTTTAAAACCTGATTATCCCCACTCAACCATATATGCATAATTTTCAAATTAGACGAAAAGAAAATAGAGAAATTCGTGTTCCATGCAGTGAACCCAAAATTGATCATTTATTGCACAAAGACATTTGCGTTCGGTATTCCAAGGTTTACCAATTATGTGATGCGAAGTTTATTTGGAGATTTTGTTATACAAGTAAAATAAAAATTGAAGTAATAATGAATGAATGAATGAATGAATGAATACTGCATGGCCCTTTCTATGCCGACAGCTTGCAGGGGAAAGTGATATACGTACGAAAGAAAGTTATATATCCAATTCCAAACATGAGATTCCAATTTTCTATTGCTATTAAGCATTAATCGCATCGAAAATTAATTTAATCCTGTAAAGGAAATTTATAATTTCTCAATTAATCACAGTCGTAAATTCTTAATTGATCACGAAATCAAGATTCATTATTTATAATAGCAATTATACTTTGGAAAAGGTAACTTCTAACCTTGATTTCCCCGTCAATTCTAATATAATCATATAAACTAATACTTCTATATATAATCCCGAAAAAAAAAAGAAAGAAAAGAAAGAAAGATCCATACTGATTTTCTCAGGGGTCCCATAACCACACTGCATTGTGTAGTCACATGGAATTTCATTTCATTTCATTTCATTTCATTTCTAACGACAATATCTGGAAACTCAGCAATGAACCATTTCTATTACCCCCCGATTGAAGTCTCCCTTTCTCCAACATCTCAGTCTTCTTCACTTCAGAGAATTCTAGCACGGGTTAAGTGCAATATTATTACAACAAATAAATACTGTAATATTTCTTTTATCTATTATTAATACCATTCTTTCTCACCACGGTTTCACACTTGACGGAGTATTAAATTCGATGGTCAAACCAATACATTTTTTTATATACATCGAATTTGGCCTCTTCGAGTATTTCTTTAAGCTATCTGCACCTCCAAAGCGTAGAAACGAACTCATCGAAAGAGTTTGAGAAGAAAGACAAAAGAAAAGGAGCATAGTACATCGATTTGATAATCAAAATCATAGTATAACTTCCCGTCGAGCTTCTGCCCAATCAAAGGTGAGTTATTTGTAATTAAAAAAGCACATTATAGCTTCCATTTTCTGGACCCATATATTCTATTTCCATTTTCTGTACTCATATCATCATTAAATTCGAGGTTTCTCGAAAAATAGACGATGATGTAGCCGCTATTGTAGGTAAAGGTAGCATTTTGTTTTTCAGAAGAAAATGATGTTTGAGCTGATGAAGGTTTCCAGAATTTGACTGTGGTCCAAATTGTATATTGTGTCTGTTTACATTGTGTGGTGTATAACCTTTTGCAATCTGGGAAACTCCCATTGTACTTTCTTACATTACTTTCTATGATTTTGTTCTTCCCCCATTCTTGATTTAAACCTAAATCTACATGTCCAAAACATCCTTGAATCAGTTGGAGAAATGCAGAATATACTATAATCTTCGAAATCGAAAACCCAATAATGAGAAGGGCTTCAGATTCTTTTCGAAACTCGGGCGCATATACAAGCCCAGGCACGCCAGAGTATGGCATTGGCAATAGCCAAAACGTCGATTTACCGAAGACTTGGAGCTCAGAGCGCGGGCCATTGCCTACGAGCCATAGGCACTTCGGCGGTTCATCTTCTTTAACTCCCTTCAGCAATGGAAGGCCTTTGCCTTCGAAATGGGAGGACGCAGAAAGGTGGATTACAAGCCCAATTTCAGGCTATGCATCAGCTATCAAGAACTCAATTCCCCAGCCTCAGAGAAGGCCAAAGTCGAAGAGTGGGCCATTGGGCCCGACGGGCTTATCTTATCTGTCGAATTACTCGCCCGCGGCGCCCGTCCAAGAAGATGGGAGCAATAAAGTTCGAAACTTTATGACCAAATCGCCCCTTACGACTGGCGTTTTGGTGCCTGAAGGCGTCTCTGTTCATTTCGGGGATATGCTGCTAAGTAGTGAAGCTTCAATGCCGAGCTTGCTAGGTATTTATTATTAGCTCTTGTGAATGTTTTTAGATCGTTTTTGGGCTTTTTGTTCGTGGGCTTAGAGCGAAAATGAAAATTGATGGCAGATGATAGTAAAGTCGGGATTTTTAATGAGGAAGCGTCGTCACTCGTTTTGGGGGATATTTCTCGTCGGGATATGGCGACTCAGATGAGCCCAGGAGAAAGCAGTCGCTCTTCTTCTTCGAAAGGAAGACTCTCTTTTTCTGCATTGCCATCTTTAGCTGTTTGTAATAAAAGAGATGAGGTGAGAGATGTTCAGATTGATAGAAGCGCCAGTGCTTCGAAGCAGTCGAAGGAGAACCGAGGATTGATGATGAAAAGGAGTTGTAATAAGAAGAAGGATTCGCCGAGGAACGATGGCGAACGTTCTTTTCCTAGGAGTGTTGACGAGGGATCGAGGCAACCGTCTATGTAAGAATGTTCCCTTTTTTTCTCTTTCAAATTCAACGTTCAATTTCGCATTTATGTGTCCTTAAAACGCAGGCTGCAAAGGGAAGAAGCCAAGATTACGGCTTGGGAGAACTTGCAGAAGGCAAAAGCTGAGGCAGATATTCGTAAACTTGAGGTTTGCTAATTATACAGGAAGAAAGAACCCTAAAATTGCAGTGAATAAGTGTCTGAAAACATTTCTAATCATATACGTATTGGAGCAGATGCAATTGGAGAAGAAGAGATCTTCGTCGATGGACAAAATATCGAATAAGCTGAGAGCTAAGCAGGCGAAAGCTCAGGCCATGAGAGACAAGCTTTCGTTTTCAGACCAACGAGCGGCTCTCAGCAGACGAGGAACGTTTCCTAATATTTGGTCACTCTCTAAATGCTTCACCTGCCATTGATTTTTCCGTTTATATTCATTCATATGATAATGTGCTATTCGGATTTATTATCTCATCTGGGGCAGTCACGATTACATTATTTTGGCTTCTGATTTAACTTTTATAGAGAAAGTGCATTAAAACACGCTTGAATAAGTTCCGACTTTTGTCTTCACAAGAATGGAAGTTAATATGTGGACTTCCTCCCAATACTAAGAAGGCCCAACAAAACCATGTATTCTGAAAAATAAAACATATATACAAAATGAATTGCTCCCGTTCTATGTTCTTTTATTAACCGGATTAAGGGGATTCAACACTTAAATACGTACATCAATAAAAATAAAACAGTTTAGTCCCCTGTCAGTGTAGTTTTTAACCTAAGTACCTAGTTGAATTTTATTTTACTGATAGGTACCTAACTGACGGATTTACTCCCATTAGAACTAGTTTTTTACATCTCTTATCTTGTTTCTTATTTCACGTTCAATCGCTCATCAAAAAGAAAAGAAAGAAAAAATCGCACAGCCCCAAACCAAATCGCGTGATTGCTTGCCAGAAATCGACCCGGGGTTTTTTGGCTTCAGATTCTACGTCGTCTGTTCACTCGTTCGTCGTTGTATTCCCTTCTGAAATCGATTGGTAAGTCATTCACAGGATTATCGTAAGTGGTAACATTTCATCACGATCAGGGTTTTTTTGTGCGTGTTTTTGGAATGACATTGATTTGTTGGTCGATTAGGGTTTTTTTGTGCGTGTATTACGTCGTGGCTACTTGATTTGGGTTTTTTTTGGAATGGGTCGATTTTGATTTTTTCGAATTGGTCAATTTGTTGTGGTACTACATTATAACTGCATTTGGTACCCTCTGTTTTGACATATTGGTACCCCTTGTGTGAATAAAATGGTACTGCTTGCCAAAAGTGGTCGAATGGGGTCAATTTTTTTGGTACTACATTATCACTGCATTAGGTACTCTCTGTTTAGGCAAATTGGTCCCCTTATGTGAGTAAAATAGTACTGCTTGTTAACATTGGTTTTATCGACTGGGGTAATTTGTTTTGTTACTACATTATCACTGCATTTGGTACCGTCTGTTTAGTCAAATTGGTACTCCTTGTGTGAATAAAATGGTACTGCTTGCTGACAGTGTATTTTTTTGCAGAAATGCCTCCACGGAACATATTTGAGCTGGCTTCCCGGTGCCATCCTGCGCTGTTTCGATCTACCATAAACAATTTGAAGGGTAGCATGACCCCAGATCAAAAAGAACCTCTAAGAAGGTCCTCGTTTCAATTTTTTTTAGATATGCCTAAGATGAGCCATTCGTTTGCTCGAATCATGGCATTGATAAAGCGTTATAGCGTAGAAGCGAACACATTTAGATTGGGGGAGAATACACAGGAATTTAGTGTAGTAATGGCGTTGCATAACGTATGACAACCCGTAGACCTAAATTCGAAAATGAAGTCGAAAACCGTTGATCGACTTTTCGGTGGGAAAAATGGAAATGTAACCCGTAAAAAAATCTTGGAGTTGTTGAAGAAGTTTGTAGGAGCTTGGGAGGGAGAACACGAATGAGTTTGTTAGGTTATTCGTTCTTTTCATATTTAACTGTGTATTATTCCCAATGGGTAATTCGAAAAACCCAAAGTTCGTGAATGCGTACGTGTTGACGCCTGTGAATACAGGTAACCATTGGGGAGTGCTCGTCTACAAGGTCAACGAGCGAAAGTTCTACGTTCGGGATCCGATGGCCTCACATAAGATGACCTGGGCCGCTAGAGCCTTCCTAAGTCTTAACATTGGGCATATTCCGTCGACTGCGTTAATGTCGTTTTTATATTGTGCAGGATGATTTTCTGACGAAGTATTGGGCTTTGAAGTACGATTATCTATGTAAGAAGACCATGGATCCAGAGTTTAACCGGCCCCAATTTGGCGACGTAGACTGCGGGGTGCATGCCTGTTTAACCATAGAGGAGTACGTTTTCGACACCCCAGTGTTCGAGAAATATGGCAAAGAAGTCAGCATGGATGTGTACCGTGCTTCTATGGCTGCTCGCATTTTACGTGACGAGCGTAGTTGTATGCTAGATCTTTTTCAGTAAGTTTATTGGATATGATGTTAGACTCTTTAGAGACTATTACGTTTAGTTTGACTAACTTATTTGAGTTGGGGATGGGACTGTTTGGAGACCTTTGGTTGTTTATGTTGGTTTTTCTTTTCCGCATGGATGGTCATTGCCAAGTGTTGTGCTGTGTTGTGTTGTTCTATGACTGTCCGTAATTATGCAATACCATATATGTATGACCGTATCTGATCTTTTACGTACAGAGTACCAGAATATGCAGATTAACCGTACCATTATGTAAATATATACCGTACCTTATATATCGCACATGAAGTACCTTATCTGTTGTACTCTAAGGTACCTTATCATTTACATATGTAGTACCATACCCTGAAGTTTTACCGTATCCATACATATACATAAACAGTACCCAGATATGCAAGTATACCGTACCGTATCGCTTACATATAGAGTACCGTAATATGCAGGTTAACCGTACCATTACGTAAATATATACCGTACCTTATATGTCGCACATGAAGTACCTTATCTGATGTACACTAAGGTACCTTGTGTTTTACAGAAGGTAGCTTATCATTTACATATATAGTACCATAACCTGCAGTTTTACCGTATCCATAATTATACATAGTACCCAGATATGAAAGTATATCGTACCATTTGTTATACGATCGGAAAATAAATACATTCCTAATTGAATCGCGTTGTCCTGCGTGATTTTGACAATACCTAACAAGAACGAAATGAAAAAAAAAATATGAAGGCCTAATGCACCGAATTCGCAGATGTAGCACCACCAAATTATTCAAATTATGTTGTAGATGTTCTTGCTTCTATCCTTATACTATAATGAATCTTGGTATTCTAAGATTTAATTCATGCGTGCGGGGCCTAATACACCGAACTTGATCTGAAACATATTTAATACTATATATTACTGTTCTACGGTGGTTCGAGATGAAAAAGTAATTCGTACGACCTCGAAAAATACTGATCCTAGTATGACGTGTCATATATTTAAGGGACGCCATACCAAAATAGCTTTGTAACGGTACCTATCATTTTGTTTGAAGCGTACCAACTCAGACACGCTTGCAGTACCCAAAATTACACATGACATGAAACATACTATGGAAGCCACCGACATGTCAGATGAGCTGTCTTTTTTTTATTTAATACCTCGTATGTCAGAATCTGTCCACTCTTGACAGAGAAAATGTCATAAATCTGTCCACTCATGACAGGAAAACATCATAAAAGTGTGCAATCATTACAGAAATTGTTTCTTCCTTTCTCCACATCAACGTCTGCTGAAATGCTTCGTTTCTGACGAAATATAGCCAAGTCTTAAATTCGAAGTCTTACTTTATACGGTACCTACTTCTGAAACGATACAGTACCATATGTTGTACACTTAGAGTACCTAAATGACCTATATTACAGTACTAAAGTTGCGTCTATTAATGTACAAAACTGTCATATATTACAGTATCAAAGCTGCGTATATTAACGTACCAAATGTGCATACATTACCAAACTGACATATGCTACAGTACCAAATATGCATATATTAGGGTACCAAACTGGCATATATTACAGTACCAAACTGGCAGTCATTAACGTACCAATTGGCATATATTACAATACCAAGTTCGCTTATATTAGTACTATGTTGGCATATCTTACGGTATCACTGGTATATTAGTACCAAATATGCATATTACAGTACCAAACCGACATATATTACGCTACCAAATTTGGATAGATTACGGTGCCAAATGTGCATACATTACCAAACTGGCATATATTACAGTACCAAATTTACATAGATTACGGTGCCAAATGTGCATACGTTACCAAACTGGCATAGGTTACGGTACCAAATATGCATATATTAGGGTACCAAACTGGCATATATTACACTACCAAACTGGCAGTCATTAGCGTACCAAATTGGCATGTATTACAATACCAAGTTCGCTTATATTAGTACTATGTTGGCATATCTTAGGTATCACTTGTATATTACAGTACCAAATATGCATATTACAGTACCAAATCGACATATATTACACGCTACCAAATTTGAATATCGTAGGGTACCAAACTGGCATATATTACAGTACCAAATTTACATCGATTACGGTGCCAAATGTGCATACATTACCAAACTGGCATAGGTTACTTGACACGCTCAAATACTAGCAAGTGTACTAGGTCGTGCAAGTAGTATAAAACGGACGAAGTCCGAGTATCGATCCACGAAGATAGCTTGATTAATTCTAAGATATTAAACCTAATTCTAATTTAGACCAAGAGAATTTTTATAGTTTTAATGATTTAATCAAAAGAGATAAAACGCAAATAATAAAATAGACGCTAATAAAATAGATGAGATAAAAATCAATTAACGACGAGTGACTAAGGCACATGTTCAGCACAAATAATTCCTACGTTTCATGAAATCTATCCTATCTAACCATCATGAATCTCAGTCAAGGTAAAATTTCCTAAGACAATCGCTACTCGTTTGTCCCGCAATAGCGATCCTATGCGAAAAAGAACCAACCCGTATATGTCTATAGGCTTGTAGTTTCCACGCATGCATTCAATCTCTATGAAATTCCCCGAGCTCAAACGCTTTCGGCGCTTAAGGATTCGGAAACCACACATACGAAACCGAATTCCATCTCAGGTCGGTTTTACGTAGTGATGTTCGATGTTATCGTTCTAACCGGTCTACTCACTTTGTCCGGAAGAAATGCCTCGCAAGCGTCGATCGTCTCCTTCGTCGTAGCTCTTTTATTTTCTTCTTTCAGCCGTACGGTGCCGTCGTTTTATTTGCTGCCCAAAGCCCCTTCGCTGCTCTCTTTAATTCAGCAATCGGTTCCTCCTTTTCTTTACTCCAGCCGCATATTTATAGGAAATATTCCACCGCATCTCCTATTGATGGGCCGAATCTTCTAGCATATATTTATATATTCAAAGTTTGAATTGGTCAATGCTTCTTTTCCTTCCTCCTTGCGTGAGATAGCTGCAAAATATTCAACTATTTGTCTTGGAGTCGCCTCGAATTGCGTGCCATACTATCTGCCTTGGTGTCACGCGATGCCTCCCATTTGCTGCCTTGGGCTGATTTTATACTTTTATGGGCTTGGGAATACGGATCTGGCCTTGATGATTTTAATAAAACTTGATTTGATAAAGCCTCTTTGGTCCTTTTTGCTCTCATGTCTACAAAATAAGAGTTATCACGTAACATGAGATATTCAAGTATATTATAATAATTAACGATCGAAAATACGCTTTTACGGGGTATAAAAATAGCATAAAATCCTAATTTATCAACAACCCCCAAACTAGCTTCGATCGTCCTCGATCATAAAAGCGGAATAAAACTAAATCAAGTTAGGATTATAGAACATCATTCAATGAAATTCTCCTGCTTCATCTCAGATAACGTAAAAGCATATAAAGTCGGGATAATCATCAACTAATGAACGATCTAGTCAAAATACGAGGCATGAGGCAATAAGTCGCAATCTTATCATAGCATGAAAGACATTTTTAGAATTATACCACGCATCAATTCACAACTCTCACAAGGATCGCTCAAGTCGCTCGAAGTTTTTTTTTTTCTTTTTTTTTCAAAGGGTACTGTATAAAGACGCTCAATGCACGACATGAAAAGATATTACTCTATGCTTGCAAATATATCACATCATAGTCACATGGTAGAAGTCATGCACGAATCAAAGGGTCTTTCATCAAAGGTTGTAATGGGGCTCGGGTTTTGAAAGGTGCGTCATATGGGAAAGTGAGCTAAAAATATCAAACGTGTCAATCATCGAATCGCTCTTCTAACCACTTATTTCGCTCTTCTAACGCCGCGCCTATTTTTCACTCGACTCGTCCTTTTTCCTTTTCTAGCTCTTCTCGCCTGCTTTCTTCTTCTTCTTTTTTTTTTCAATATATATTTTTTTCTTCTTCTTTTTTTTTCTTTTCAACTTTCTTTTTTTTTTTTTTTTGAACCAGCCCCTCCATTTTTTTTTTCATCTTATCCAAGGGAGAGGTTTCTAGTCCGCTGCAATATTTCGACGAGAGATCTATATCGTAGGACGAACTCATAACTAACATGCATCGGCGATTAGCTCCTTCTCAACCAACAAGTCACTATTCACGATATCGATAAATTAACACGTTAATGAGGGGTCGTATAGGCTAAATTTGAGGCAATTAGGCTAAGTATATGGGCTCCAAGTCAACAAATAAGTCAAATAAGGCTAAAAGGGGTTCACTAAGTGGTAAATACGTAAGGTAGAGAAATATTTAGGCCAGTGACTCAATCCTAGTGCCCTTCTCATTTTCGCACACAAAATCCACATAATAACCATTGACATGCATAACAGAGCAAGTTCGAAAATATTCAGTCCATGCGTGTCACACAAGAATAAACACCGAGCATAATGAGTTGCTCTGAATTCATCTCTGAAGGCTCAAAAACTCACATATATAACTGGGTTTGTGCTTCATGATACGCAATACTCTCCTAAAGCAGTCAATATAGCCGAATAATCATGCTAATATCACGACAATGCAACATGTAAGACTATCTCATTCAATTCATCGAATCATATCACGACACGGTAAAATTTTAAAATTTTTCATCATTGACAGGAGATTCAAGATGACATTCAAATCGCAACCTTCATCAGTTATACCCACTAAAAGACCGAAGTGCATCGATACCTAAATATGTAAGCATATTAAATCTAGCATGTGTCACATCCCACCCCCAAACTAAATAGCACATTGTCCTCAATGTGTAAACTAAATACAAAGAGAGAGTAGAAGTGACACTGCCCTGAATTTTCCGTTGATCGATGTAGAAGACTTTTTTGATTCGCAGTAAGCAAGCAACCATCGCGAACGGCAACCCCCAAACTAGTTATGAGCCTGCGAAACAAACATGACTAGGCGCACCGTGAAAGCGAGTTTTATTAGAAAAAACTAATACTTAGAATAATAGGACTAAATATAATATATGCATCGATAATACTTGGGTTGCCTCCCAAGAAGCGCTGTTTTTAAAGTCGTTAGCTCGACTTTCGAGACGATCAGGGTGGCTTGGTGTCTAGGCTTGCTTTGGTGTTCTCGAGGTCCTTCAGCTCGCTGGTATTCTCTCCAGATGAGGTGTCCCTGAAAGGCACAGAACAACGTAAAGCAGAAATATTAGTAGCACTAGGTTCTTCAAGGAATACCAAGTTCGCTTTGCCCATTTCCCCATCGTCGTAGAGTTTCAAGCGTTGCCCATTAACTGTGTGCTCGTCCTTCCCATTGATAAGGATTTGTACAGCCCCGGATGGAAATACTTTCTGCACTATATAGGGGCCAACCCACTTACTCTTTAACTTCCCTGGAAAGAGACGTAGCCTCGAGTTGAATAGCAGGACGCGATCGCCGACTTTGAACTCCCTTTTTATGATCTTCTTGTCATGCCTCTTCTTTGTACGCTCCTTATATAACTTGGCATTCTCGTACGATTGTTGACGAAACTCGTCCATCTCGTTCAGCTGTAGCAACCTATTTTTACCTGCTTCAGACAAATCAAAATTTAGCTTTTTAATAGCGCAATATGCACGGTGTTCTAATTCTACAGGCAAATGGCATGCTTTTCCAAAAACAAGACGAAACGGCGAAGTCCCTATTGGAGTTTTATATGCGGTGCGGTACGCCCATAGCGCGTCATCTAACTTGAGCGACCAATCTTTCCTTGAGGCGTTCACCGTCTTTTCCAAGATCTGCTTCAGCTCCCTATTCGAAACTTCTACCTGTCCACTCGTCTGAGGATGGTATGGGGTAGACACTTTATGCTTCACACCATACTTAGACAACAAATTAGCAAATAACTTATTACAGAAGTGAGTACCGCCATCACTAATTATTGCCCTAGGTGTACCAAAACGAGTAAAAATATGCTTCTTAAGAAATCGAATGACTACGCGTGCATCATTGGTCCTACATGCCTCTGCCTCTACCCATTTAGACACATAATCTACTGCTACCAAGATATACTTATTTGAGCATGAGCTAGGAAAAGGTCCCATAAAATCAATGCCCCACACATCAAAGAGCTCTATTTCTAACATGATATTCAAAGGCATTTCATGTTTTCGAGACATAGCACCCGTACGCTGACAACGATCACATGAGGTAACATAAGCATGCGCATCCTTAAACAAAGTAGGCCAAAATAATCCCGATTGTAATACTTTAAATGCAGTCCTAGTGGGTCCATGGTGTCCACCCGTCAACCCCGCATGACAATGATATAAAACTGAACTCACCTCTTCGGCGTGTATACATCGCCGGATTACCTGATCAGAACAGATCTTGTATAGGAATGGATCGTCCCACAGGTAGTGTTTCGCATCAGAGAGAAATTTCTTCTTCTGATGAAAACTCAAGCCTGAGGGAATCTCACCTGTAGCAGCATAATTCGCAAAATCCGCGTACCAAGGTAATGATGTATCGATTAAAGCATATAATTGTTCATCAGGAAAACATTCGTCAATAGGTAGCTCTTTATCATGCTCATGCGAATTATCTAACCTAGATAAATGATCAGCTATCACATTCTCAACACCTTTCTTATCACGAATCTCTAAGTCATACTCTTGAAGTAGTAAAATCCAGCGAATCAACCTAGGCTTAGCATCTTTCTTAGCAAATAAGTATCTAAGTGCAGCATGATCAGTGTATATGATTACCTTATTCAACACTAGGTAAGAATGAAATTTATCTACTGCAAATACCACGGCTAGGAACTCTTTCTCAGTAGTAGCATAATTCCTCTGAGCATCGTCCAGAGTTTTACTAGCGTAGTAAATGACCTGAAATACCTTATCCTTGCGTTGTCCTAGAACCGCACCTACCGCACCATCGCTAGCATCGCACATCAATATAAATGGGAGTGTCCAGTCTGGTGCGACCATCACCTGGGCGGTGGTGAGTTTCTCCTTTAAAGTTCGAAAAGCCTGCAGACAATCATCAGTGAAGTTAAAAATAGCGTCTTTAACAAGTAAATTAGATAAAGGCTTAGCTATTTTTGAAAAATCCTTTATGAAGCGTCGGTAGAATCCTGCGTGTCCCAAGAAGCTTCGAACTCCCTTCACTGACGTAGGTGGTGGCAACTGCTCAATCGCGTCAACCTTGGCTCGATCCACCTCAATTCCTTTATGCGATACCTTGTGCCCGAGAACTATACCTTCCTGTACCATAAAATGACACTTTTCCCAATTTAAGACAAGGTTAGTCTCTTCACACCGAGATAGAACAGATGCTAAACTATCAAGGCATGTATCAAATGTAGACCCAAATACAGAAAAATCATTCATAAATATTTCCATAAATTTCCCAACTATGTCATGAAAAATGGCAAGCATGCATCTCTGAAAAGTAGCTGGTGCATTGCATAATCCAAATGGCATGCGTCTATATGCAAAAGTACCATAAGGACAAGTAAATGTAGTCTTTTCCTGATCCTCGGGCGCTATAGAAATCTGATTATAACCTGAGTAACCATCTAGAAAGCAGTAAAACTCATGTCCAGCTAGTCTTTCTAACATTTGATCAATAAAGGGGAGGGGGAAATGATCCTTACGGGTGGCATCATTCAATTTCCTATAATCTATGCATACACGCAACCCCGTAACAGTTCTCGTGGGAATCAACTCATTAGAGGCATTCTTTATAACGGTCATACCTCCCTTTTTAGGAACAACCTGGGTCGGACTAACCCACGTGCTATCAGAGATAGGGTAGATAATACCTGCGTCCAAAAGCTTAATTACCTCCTTTTTCACCACTTCTTGCATCGCTGGGTTTAGGCGTCTCTGTGGTTGTGCGACCGGCTTGTAAGAATCTTCCATCAGAATCTTGTGCATGCAAACGGTCGGGCTTACCCCCTTGATGTCAGCAACCTTCCACGCGAATGCTCGTTTGTGTTCTCTTAGCACCCTCACTAGCTTTTCCTCCATTAGAACTGTCAAAGTGGAAGAAATAATCACGGGTAAAGTATCAAGAGCACCAAGGTAAACATATTTGAGGTGACTAGGTAAAGGTTTAAGTTCTAAAATAGGAGGATCCTCTATTGACGGTCGAGGTTGTGTGGCTAATGATCGATCGAGCCGCTCTATTTTTGGCTTGGCCGACCTCCGATAAGGTGGGTTTGCTTCTAAGCTTGCTACGGTATCGGCCATCTCCTCGGACTCGTCTCCGACTAGGCACGCTTCCAAGTTTTCCTTATTCCTAAAAGTTTTCAAATACTCTAGAGCACATGTGTCAATACTATCAATATAGGAACAAGAATCATCATCAGGAGGGTGCTTCATTGCTTTATAAACATCAAATATAACTTTCTCATCCCCAACCTGTAGGATGAGCTTACCATTACCAACATCAATAAGGGCTCTTGCCGTATTTAGAAACGGTCTTCCTAAAATAAGGGGCATGTCGGTGTCCTCTTCCATGTCTAGTACCACGAAATCGGCTGGGAAGTAGTGCTCTCCAACCTTCACTAACATGTCCTCCAATACTCCTCGTGGGTATGTGATCGATCTATCCGCTAGTTGGAGGATCGTAGATTTAGGCTTTGGCTCACCAATCCCTAGCTTTTTCACAAGTGAAAAAGGTAATAAATTAATACTTGCTCCTAAATCACAAAGAACATTAGTAAATGATAATGAGCCAATAGAGCAAGGAATAGAAAAACTCCCCCTATCTTTGAGCTTTGGTGGTAGCTTCTTTTGCAGCACTGCAGAGCATTCTTCGTTAAGGGCTATCGTGCCATATTGCTCTAGCTTGTTCCGGTTTGATAGCAACTCCTTGAAAAATTTGGCGTACTTCAGAATCTGCAAAAGAGCTTCACAAAAAGGAATGTTAATTTCTAACTTCCTAAAAATATTAATAAAGCGCTCGAAGTGCTTATCCGGTTTTCCCCTTCGTAATGCAGCGGGATATGGAGGTCGAATCTTGACTGGTGGGAGTGGGTCGACCTTCTTTTCCACCACGAGAGGATCTGGCTCGTCCTCGACTTCTTCGGCTAGCTGATCTTTCCTTTGGCCGTGATGAGCCGTGTCAGTGACCGTGATGTTGCTCCCATCATCGTTTCCCGTCTCTTTTGCTTCCTCCACTTCCTCAGCCTCATGAGTTGATTCTAGCGTCTTCCCACTCCTCAGCTTAATGGCCTTGACGTACTCTCGAGGGTCTTTTCGGTGTCGCTTGGGAGTGAGCCTGGTTTGCGATCTGACACTGTATGTGAGAGCTGTCCCATTTGCATTGTTAAGTCCTTTATTGCAGCCCGCATATCATGGAAACCTTCCTGAACTCTCCCTTCTAGACCCTGGAGTCTCTCCTCCGTCTTGCGATTTGATCGCCTTGAACCGCCGCCATTTTCTCCAAGGCTATCTCCCAGTCGGCCTTTTGCTTTGTTGGTGGCTCAATTTGTTGATTCTGAACTCCTGGAGGCTTCAAGTAGTGCGAGTTGCCATACGACAAATTAGGGTGGTTTCTCCAGTTCGGATCGTATGTGGTGGAGTATGCATTCCTTTGCCTATTGTGGATGTGATTGACCGTCTCAGGGTCCTGGGAGTGTATCTGGTCTAGCCTTTTATGTATGGCTTCAAGCTGCGCCTCCAACGAGCTACTTATCTCATGTACCCCAGCCGTCCGTCGGTCCAGATCATGCTCAGTATATCTCGCTGGGTAGGCTGCGATTCGCTCGATGGCTTGGAGTGCTTCCTCGTCGCCTAACTCCATAAAATTTTGTGAGCACCCGCCATCGACGATTCTTTTATTTGGCGTGCTCAGGCCTAAAAAGAATGACTGCATCTGAACGCTCAGGGGTATGCTGTGGTTCGGGCATTGTCTCAGAAGGCTCTTGTATCTGCTCCATGCATCGCTCAGAGATTCGCCACCTTCTTGTTTGAAGTTTACTAGCTGGCTCCTAATTTCGCTGGTCCGTGACAGTGGGTAATATTTGCCCAACTCCACTAGTTGCTCCCAACTAGTGATAGATGCATGTGGCAATGATGAGAACCATTCAGACGCCTTACCTGTCAAAGAAAAGGGAAAAAATGTCAGTTTTATCACTTCCATAGAGACGCCTGGATACTTAATAGTTCTGCAGATTTGGGTAAATTTCAAAATATGTGAATTTGCGTCCTCGTTTGTAAGCCCATGAAACTGTGCTGAACCCGTCACCATCTGTATAGTAACGGGTTTAATCTCAAAATGATTATTTGGTCCTGGCGGGATGGCAATCGGGTCGTTGTCATCGAAAATTCCTGGAAGCGCTCGACTTAGTAAAGTGGGCCGTGGCGGAACCATCTGTTCTTCCTCGTGTTCTTGATTATCCATTCTCAGTCTACGATTTCGATTGTTTCGCCGACACGTTGCTTCAATTTCTGCGTCAAATAGCAATGGTACGTTCCTCGAGCTCCGTGTCATGCACTAATACGAATTGTCTGCAAAAGATGAAAAAAATCAGCGTAAGCGAATTGGCAAAAATATAAAATAATAATAATAATAATAATAATAATAATAATAATAATAATAATAATAATAATAATAAACGAGAAATAAAACGTCTAAACTAAAAATCAGAATAAATCCTAAAATTAATAATATAGCTATCCCCGGCAACGGCGCCAAAAACTTGACACGCTCAAATACTAGCAAGTGTACTAGGTCGTGCAAGTAGTATAAAACGGACGAAGTCCGAGTATCGATCCACGAAGATAGCTTGATTAATTCTAAGATATTAAACCTAATTCTAATTTAGACCAAGAGAATTTTTATAGTTTTAATGATTTAATCAAAAGAGATAAAACGCAAATAATAAAATAGACGCTAATAAAATAGATGAGATAAAAATCAATTAACGACGAGTGACTAAGGCACATGTTCAGCACAAATAATTCCTACGTTTCATGAAATCTATCCTATCTAACCATCATGAATCTCAGTCAAGGTAAAATTTCCTAAGACAATCGCTACTCGTTTGTCCCGCAATAGCGATCCTATGCGATAGAGAACCAACCCGTATATGTCTATAGGCTTGTAGTTTCCACGCATGCATTCAATCTCTATGAAATTCCCCGAGCTCAAACGCTTTCGGCGCTTAAGGATTCGGAAACCACACATACGAAACCGAATTCCATCTCAGGTCGGTTTTACGTAGTGATGTTCGATGTTATCGTTCTAATCGGTCTACTCACTTTGTCCGTCTCATAAACCAATCAAATAAACATGCATATGTTGATCAGGCATACACAAGCATTAAGCGCAAACAAAGAACACATGACCTGATTCACACGATCAAATAGGATAAGAAAACTATTAATACGTAGTCATTATTCGGCCTACCATGACCTTAATCACAAAATAATCTAAGCTATCATATTAATAAAATAAAACACAAAATATTCAATTCAGACATAATAGAGAAATAATATAAACTTCGCCTTTACGGAAGAAACGCCTCGCAAGCGTCGATCGTCTCCTTCGTCGTAGCTCTTTTATTTTCTTCTTTCAGCCGTACGGTGCCGTCGTTTTATTTGCTGCCCAAAGCCCCTTCGCTGCTCTCTTTAATTTCAGCAATCGGTTCTCTCCTCCTTTTCTTTACTCCAGCCGCATATTTATAGGAAATATTCCACCGCATCTCCTATTGATGGGCCGAATCTTCTAGCATATATTTATATATTCAAAGTTTGAATTGGTCAATGCTTCTTTTCCTTCCTCCTTGCGTGAGATAGCTGCAAAATATTCAACTATTTGTCTTGGAGTCGCCTCGAATTGCGTGCCATACTATCTGCCTTGGTGTCACGTGATGCCTCCCATTTGCTGGCTTGGGCTGATTTTATACTTTTATGGGCTTGGGAATACGGATCTGGCCTTGATGATTTTAATAAAACTTGATTTGATAAAGCCTCTTTGGTCCTTTTTGCTCTCATGTCTACAAAATAAGAGTTATCACGTAACATGAGATATTCAAATATATTATAATAATTAACGATCGAAAATACGCTTTTACGGGGTATAAAAATAGCGTAAAATCCTAATTTATCAGTTACGGTACCAAATATGCATATATTAGGGCACCAAACTGGCAGTCATTAACGTACCAAATTGGCATATATTACAATACCACGTTCGCTTATATTAGTACTATGTGGGCATATCTTACGGTAGCACTGGTATATTACAGTACCAAACCGGCATATATTACGCTACCAAATTTGCATATCGTAGGTACCAAACTAGTAGTATATATTACAGTACCAAATTTACATAGATTACGGTGCCAAATGTGCATACATTACCAAACTGACATAGGTTACGGTACCAAATATGCATATATTAGGGTAGCAAACTAGCATATATTACAGTACCAAACTGGCAGTCATTAGCGTACCAAATTGGCATATATTACAATATCAAGTTCACTTATATTAGTACTATGTTGGCATATCTTACGGTATCGCTGGTATATTACAGTACCAAATATGCATATTACAGTACCAAATCGGCATATATTACACGCTACCAAATTTGAACATCGTAGGGTACCAAGCTGGCATATATTACAGTACCAAATTTACATAGATTACGGTGCCAAATGTGCATACATTACCAAACTGGCATAGGTTACGGTACCAAATATGCATATATCAGGGTACCAAACTGGCAGTCCTTAACGTACCAAATTGGCATATATTACAATACCAAGTTCGCTTATATTAGTACTATGTTGGCATCTCTTACGGTATCATTGGTATATTACAGTACTAAACTGGCATATATTACGCTACCAAATTTGCATATCGTAGGGTACCAAACTGGCTTATATTAATAGTACCAAATTTACATAGATTACGGTGCCAAATATGCGTACATTACCCAACTGGCATAGGTTACGGTACCAAATATGCATATATTAGCGTACCAAACTGTAATTGGGTCAGCCTCTAATGTTCTTGGTAGCACTACTGTGGAAAAGGGATCTTCTGTAGCCTGCTTCTGCCGATGCTTAAATGGGAATTCTGTCTCTCTGAAGTCCACATCTCTTGTTACAAAGTCTTTCCTTGACTTCAAGTCCATGACCTTATAGCCCTTCATGCCATTGGGATATCCAAGAAACGCACACTCCTGCTTGCATCAAACTTCCTTCTTCCTGCTGCAAGAGTAGAGCTGAAGCATAAAGATCCAAATACCCTGAGATGGTTGTAATCAACTGGTTTCTGGAATAGCAGTTCATAAGGACATCTATTCCCTAGTACCTTGGAAGGTGTCCTCTTAATGAGATAAGTTGCAACTAAGATGGATTCTGACCAATACTCAATTGGTACAGCTGATTGGAAGAGAAGTGCCCGAGCAACACTTAGGAGGTGTTGATGCTTTCGTTCAACAATCGAGTTCTGCTGAGGGGTCCGAACACAAGAAAGGTGGTACATTATTCCCTTCTCTGTCAACAGATTTCCCAGTTTGAACTCTCCCCCATTATCAGATCTTAGTGTTTTTACCCTGCATCTAAACTGTGTTTCCACAATTGTTAAGAAGAATGTGATGTTGATCTCACTTCTGACTTATGTAGGGGTGGTTCGGTACGGTATACCGAACCAAAACTGTGATACCGTATACCGTACCGAAATTTCAGTATCCAAAAAAATCATACCAATACCATACCAAAATTTCGGTATACCTTAAATTTCGATACGGAATTTCGGTATGGTATCGGTATCATACCATCTATACCATTCACACGGAGGGTTTTACCATGCATGTCTCGTAACTCGTTAATTCGTTGCTTTGGAATTTTTAATCAATTCAAACTCCTTAGGCCCCAATAAGATAGATTATTAATACCAAAATTTTCAAAATAAAAAGATTTTTTAACCTTAAATAATTTACATATTTTAGCCAGTATCCTTAGTAAAGCAAAAAACTTTACTTCTCACAAAATACAACTTTATATGCAGATTAATTAGAACGAAGCGGCTATATTTAAAAATTAGTGAAGATTAACAAAAAGTAATTGCATTGCATCTTCACGCTTTCAAAATCCTGAAAAAAACACACATAAAAAGGCAAAAATTAAACGTTACTTGAGTTACATAAGTAAAATATATCAGGCCTAATCTTAGAAAGTTGTGTATACGTTAATAATTTATGGACTAAATAAGTTTATGAAGATCCTTAATTTTCATTTTATATTTTTTGAAATAATATATATATATATATGTAGGTGTGTGTATATATATATATATATAATATTAAAAATTTTAGTATTTGGGTATTCGGTATAATCGGTATACCTAATTTTATAAACTTCCATACCATTACCGTACCAAAAATTTTCGGTACGGTATCATACCTTACCAAAAACTTCGGTATACCAAAATTTTTGATATTTTCGATACGATTCGATACGATAAGGACGGTATTTCGGTATTTCGGTATTTTTTCCCAGCCCTAGACTTATGTCTCGGCATAAAAACCCAGGTGAATCTTGAATGGTCATATGGTGAGGAAAAACTAATGTCCTAAGTGTGAGTGCACACTAAATGGTCCCCAAACATCACAGTGTATCAAATCAAAAACTGAGCAAGCTGTTTTGTTATTATTAGGAAATGCCTTCCTCTTTTGTTTGGCTACAGGACAGATCTTACAAAGCTCTCCAATATGTTTATTATCCTTGCTAACTAAGTCTTTAAGCACATCTAAGACTCTATCTTATGGGTGCCCCAATCTCCTATGCAAGAGCTCTGTTGACACCTTATTCATGAATACTGATCTGTTGCTGCTGGGAGGATGGTTTTTGGAGACAGCCTGCATTACATACAATCCAGCCACTTGATCACCCTTGCCAATCATTCGTTGAAACTGATTCTGCACCACAAATTCATTAGAATGGAAGGAAAATGACAACCATTCTCCCTTGTCAACCAGCTGATAGATATAAGGTTAAACTGGAACTGTGGCACCATGAGAACCTCTGTTAATGTGATGAACTGATTCATGATATAAGTTCCTGCTTTGTTAACCTTTATTACTGAATTGTCTGGCGATGACACTGGCTACCACAAACATGTCTTGTAGCACCCAAATCAATTAACCAAAAACTCGAGTCTGTAAAGCTTGGCAAGTTAAATGAGAGACACATACCTGGCCCCCTTTCACTTGGTTGAGATTGTGTACTAATGGGTGGTTGTGAATCTGAGGTTATCTGGCTGATTAAAGCCTTCAGACTCTCCAGCTGTCAAAATACTGGTAAGATGGACTTTTGTGAACACTGTGTTTTGGGAAGCAGAAACGAGTCAGCTTCAATTCACCAGCTGTCCACGGGACGAAAGGCACTTTGGACTATATTCAGTCTGATGTATGGGGTCTTTCTCCTGTTCCGTCCAAAGGTAGTGCAAGATATATGCTGACTTTCATTGATGATTTTTCAAGGAAAGTTTGGATCTATTTTCCTATCATTTAAACAATGGAAAGCTTTGATTGAAAAGCACACAGAAAAACAGATCAAGTGGTTGCAGACAGATAATGGCTTTGAGTTCTGCAAAAATGAAGGAATTGCTCGTCATCACACTGTTTGAATGACGCCTCAACAAAATGGTGTTGCCAAGCGCATGAACCGAACGCTTTTAGAGAGAGCTCGATGAATGATCTCCAACGCTGGGTTGACAAATAACTTTTGGGCTGAAGCTTGACACGCTCGAATACTAGCAAGTATACTAGGTCGTGCAAGTAGTATAAAACGGACGTAAATCCGAGTATCTATCCACGATGATAGCTCGATTAGTTCTAAAATACAATTATAACTTACACAAATAATTATATATTTTTTCGTGAATTAAAACACAAATAAGCAGCTATAAAACGATTACGGATATTATTTGACGACAAACGTGATTAAAGCAAATATTTCGACACGGATTATTCTACGTCTTCATGGAATCGACTTTATCTAATTAATATGATTTAAGTCAAGGTAAAAATTTCTAACATACGTGCTACCCGCCCTCGCGTGTATAGAACCCTATGCGAGAGTGAACCAATCAACTATATCCCTATATGACTGTAGTTACTCCGCACGCATTCGGCTTTATGAATTTCCCCGATTTTAGGCTCTTTCGACGCCTAAAGTTTCGGAAACCACACGAACAAAACCGATTCCATCTCTGGTCGGTTTTAAGTCGTGGTGTTCGACACTTTAATTCTAACCGGTCTAATCACCTCTTGGTCTCATAAACCAATCAACAAAACAAGCATATGGCGATCAATCATACGCAGGCATTAAAATCAGCGAAGAACACATAACTTTCACATATGACTAAATAAAGCATGATAACATTAATACGCGTTCATCATCCGGCCTAATAAGGCCTTAACCACAAAATGACTTACGCTAACACATTAATTGGCGAAAGCAACAATGAATGTTCAACCAAACACATAAAATAAACACATTAAAAGGAAAGATAGAATAAAACGCTCCTCACAGTACTTTCGTCGAACGGGTGGTGATCGACTGAGAAGGAAGGTGCTCGGTCGTCAAGTCTCGCCCGTATATGCTTCGTCTAAGCTGCGTGCTTGAAAGGAAGTGCGGCTTCAACTATGATATGTGAGCTCGGGAGATGTCGGCTTGAGAGCTATATGGTTGAGGTGTGAGCTTCGAATGATTGAGAGGTGTCAGCTTAATTTGGGTTAGCGTGACATGAGCTTGCAGCAGCTAGCTTCATGGGTTGGTGATGTGCGTGGGTGACCTCACGATGAGCTGCCTGCTTTTCTATTTAACGGCCTCAACTCCCACTTTTATGTGCAGCTTCTTACTTCAAGAAATGAAAATGGGTTTTGGATCGTGTCTCAGCCTTGTAAGCGTGTGTGTGGCTCTGTGTAAGTTCCCACTTCGTCTCTGTGCCTTCCCTCCCTTTTTATCCTTGAGAGTTGTTTGTGGTGTGCATCTCTGAGAGCTAATGAGAACGGCTTGTTTATGACTTTGTGTACCTTAGCCATGTCCCCTTCAGCAGTCTCTCCGCCGTCTCATAAGATTTCTTCGCTCAATATTTTGCTAAGGATTTCAGATAAGATCTGATTCTCGCATGCTTAGTAGCTTTGCAATCCAATTATTTGGACTTATTCTTGTTCGTTCACGTGTCTTCATTACTATCCCTCCTTCCATATTTCATTTGTTTACTTTGTGGGCTCCACCTCTTTCAATTATAATTTCATCATGCCAATTTTTAGTCATTTGGGTGGCTATTTCGTGATTATGCCTCACAGACAATTCCACAACCAACTGTGATGATCCATTTTCTTGAACTTTGACACTCTTCAATCAGTAATTCTGATTATTGTACAAAACTTCTATGCCTTCGGTTCATTATGCCTACAATACAGAAGTGACAATAAAGATAAGATATTCCAGGTTGTTTTAGACTAATAACGATCAAAATACAAGTTCACGGGTAATTGCATAAAATCCTAACTTATCAACAACCCCCAAAACTAGCTTCGATCGTCCTCAATCGTAAAAGCGGAATAAACTAAATCAAGTTAGGATTTTTCGACGTCACTAAATGAATGCTCATGTTTATTCTTAGAAAAGCAAAAGCACAATCGGTCGAAATCGTCATCAACTAATGAATGATCCAGCTAAACACGAGCATGAAATGATAGTTCGCAATCATATCATAGCACAAAAATATTTCCAGATCGTAACACGTATCAAGTGACAACTCTCACATGGATTGCTCAATTCACTCAAAAATTGTTTAACGGGATCTGCATAAAAACGCTCAAAATGCACAACATAGAAAGATATTATTCTATGCTTGCAAATATACACTTCATATTCACAGAGTAGATATCATAAACGAATCAAAAGGTCTTTACTAAGGTTGTAATGGGGCTCAGGGTAATAAGGGTGTGACATATGAAAAAAGTGGGCTGATAAAGTCAAGCATGTTAGGCACTAAATCGCTTCTCCGTTTATACCCTATAACAACAAAATACGACATCAAATAATGGAAACTCGAACTACTATAAAAACGACTAAAAACTATTACTGAGAACTCGAGAAAATAATTCTGGAAATCTACTATAACCCTCTTTTGTTCTAATAAAAATATATAAATATTTTCTAATATATATAATTTTTCTTCATTTTTTTCTTTTTTTTTTCTCGATACTTTTTTTTCTTCCCTTTTTTTCTTTTTTTTTTTAAACTACAAAAATAAAATAGAATACCACAACCACATATAACATGTCGTAATAGTCTTCCACTAAATTAATAGACTCAATATTCTGAAGCAACTAGTAAGCTAACATGCTAACAATGATTTGAGGATGAAGGATAAAATAACGGGATAATGTGGCTAAATATCGTGGCTCCAAATCAATAAATAAGGCTAATAAGGCTCAAAGGGGTTCACTAATTGATAGAAATGTTGGGTACAAAGATATATAGGCCAGTGACTCATCCCAAGCTCCTTATCATATTCGTACACAAAAATCCACAAAGTGATATTGACATGCATAACAAAGCAAGTTTGAAAATAATCAGACTACGCGTGACACTCAAAAAACACATTGAGCAGTTATTGTGATTTGTGTTGCTCTATTTTTTTGGCTCAAAACTCACAATATTTTCTGTGTACTATTTTCTGAAGCAATCAATGTGGTCAGATAATCATGCTAAACAAGTAACATGCAAGGCTTTCACGCACAATTCGCTGAATCTTATCTCGACACAAGCAAAATTTTAAAAATTTCATCATCGACAGGAGATTCACTAGTGACGTTCAAATCATAACATTGATAAGTTCAATCAACAAATAAATCGAAGAGATCGATATCATATAAAATCTAGCATGTGCCACCCCACCCCCAAACTAATTATCACATTGTCCCCAATGTGTAGAGATTTAAAGCAAAGAGAGAGTTTTAAGTGACACTGCCCTGAATAATGCATAGATCGATGTGGGACGAGTTGTGAGAAGACATCAGTTCTTGAGAGCTACTTCTGCGGTCGAACCACCCCCAAACTGACTATGAGCCTGCGAGGAAACATAACTAGACGATACCGTGATACAAATTTTTGTGAAAATAAATTCAAATGCAAGACACACATATAAGATGCGATATAATTAATATAGAGTCAAATACGAAATAAAAATAGAAATGCATAGATAGTACTTGGGTTGCCTCCCAAGAAGCGCTGCTTTTATAGTCGTTAGCTCGACTATCAATCAGACTGATCAAGGAGCGTCATTGTCTCAGTTCCGTCGTTGTTCTGGAGGTCCTTCAGATCGCTGGTATTCCCTCCATGCGATATGGCCCTGGAAGACACAGAATACGAGAACCACTATTAGTAACATTAGGTTCAACCAGATTAATCGATGTAGTTTCCTCTAGTTCTCGATCATCGTACAACTTGAGGCGTCGAGCATTGACCGTAAATAATACTTTTCCATTTTTGAGGATTTGTACGGCTCCGGAAGGAAACACTCCCGCCACTTCATAGGGTCCACTCCACTTACTCTTCAATTTTCCTGGGAATAAACGTAGTCGTGAGTTGAAGAGTACGACTCGGTCACCGATTTTGAACTCTCTTCTTATGATTCTTTTGTCATGCCATTTCTTCGTCCGCTCCTTGTAGAGTTTGGCATTTTCGTACGCTTGTTGACAAAATTCGTCCATCTCATTTAGTTGTAGCAACCTATTTTTGCCTGCTGCAGAATACTCAAAAGTTTTTTAACAGCCCAATATGCACGATGTTCTAAGTCGATAGGTAAATGACATGCTTTCCCAAATACTAGTCTAGAAGGTGAGGTTCCTATAGGGGTTTTAAAAGCGGTGCGATATGCCCATAATGCGTCATCTAACTTTAAAGACCAATCCTTCCTAGAGGCATTTGCTCTCTTTTCTAAGATCTGTTTTAGTTCCCTATTGGATACTTCTACCTATCCAGTGGTTTGGGGATGATATGGGGTAGATACTTTAAGCTTGACACCATAGTTTGATAATAAATTGGCAACTAATTTGTTACAAAAATGAGTGCCACCATCACTAATTATCGCGCGAGGTGTACCAAAATGAGTAAAGATATGTTTTTTCAGAAACTGAATGACTACACGTGCATCATTAGTCCTGCATGCTTCCGCCTCTACCCACTTAGAAACATAATCAACTGCAACCAGTATGTACTTATTAGAGCATGAAGTAGGAAAAGACCCCATAAAATCTATATCCCAAACATCAAAAAGCTCAACTTCTAACATACTATTCAAAGGCATTTCATGTTTTCTAGAACCCGTACGTTGACAACGATCACATGAAGCCACAAATGTATGAGCATCATTAAATAAAGTAGGCCAGAAATAAACCTGATTGTAGTACTTTAAATGCAGTTCTCGTCGGACCGTGGTGTCCACCCGTCAAACCAGAATGACAATGAGATAGGACAGAATTTACCTCTTCGGCGGGAATACATCGCGGAATTACTTGGTCAGAGCAAATCTTGAACAAAAATGGATCATCCCACAGGTAATGCTTTGCATCAGAAAGAAATTTCTTCTTGTGATGAAAAGTCAAGCCCGTAGGAATATCACCTGTAGCACCATAATTCACAAAATCCGCATACCAAGGCAACGATGTATTAAGTAATGAATATAATTGTTCGTCAGGAAAGCATTCATCAATCGGTACGTTCTTATCAAGCTCATGTGAATTGTCTAGCCTAGAAAAGTGATCAGCCATCACATTCTCGACACCTTTCTTATCACGAATTTCTAAGTCATACTCTTGAAGCAGTAAAATCCAACGAATCAACCTAGGCTTAGCATCTTTCTTAGCAAATAAGTGTCGCAATGCAGCATGATCAGAATATATGATTATTTAACACAAGATAGAATGAAATTTGTCTACCGCAAATACCACAGCTAATAGCTCTTTCTCAGTGGTAGCATAATTTCTCGGTGCGTCGTCGAGAGTCTTACTAGCGTAATATATGGTCTGGAATATCTTATCTTTGTGTTCTCCTAAAACAGCACCAACTACACCTCGCTAGCATCGCACATCAGTATAAATGGAAGCATCCCATCTGGCGTGACTATCACCGGGGCAGTGGTGAGTTTCTCCTTCAAAGTTCGAAAGGCCTGTAGATATTCATCAGTAAAATTAAAAGCAACATCTTTAACCAATAAATTAGATAAAGGCTTAGCTATCTTCGAAAAATCTTTTATGAACCGTCGGTAAAATCCTGCGTGACCTAGAAAGCTCCGAACTGCCTTGACCGACGTGGGTGGTGGCAGTTGCTCAATTGCATCGATTTTTGCTCGATCCACCTCGATTCCTTTGTGTGATATCTTATGACCAAGAACTATCCCTTCTTATACCATAAAATGACATTTTTCCCAATTCAAGACAAGATTAGTCTCCTCACATCGTTTCAGAACGAAAGCTCAATTATCGAGGCATGCATCAAATGAAGAAGCAAACACAGAAAAATCATCCATGAAAATCTCCATAAACTTCTCTACTACATAATGGAGAATAGCTAACATGCATCTCTAAAAAGTAGCTGGTGCATTACATAATCCAAATGGCATACGTCTATATGCAAAAGTACCGTAAGGACAAGTAAAAGTAGTCTTTTCTTGATCCTCTAGTGCTATTGATATTTGATTATATCCTGAGTAGACATCTAGAAAGCAATAAAACTCATGTCCAGCTAACTTTTCTAACATTTGATCAATAAAGGGGAGTGGGAAGTGATCCTTACGAGTTGCGTCATTTAATTTTCTATAGTCTATGCACACTCGCCAACCTGTAATTGTCCTAGTGGGAATTAACTCATTAGAATCATTTTTAACTACAGTCACGCCTCCCTTTTTAGGAACTACCTGTGTTGGACTTACCCATGCACTATCGGAGATAGGATAGATGATACATGCGTCCAAAAGCTTGATTACCTCCTTTTTCACTACTTCTTGCATCATTGGGTTTAGACGTCTGTGCGGTTGTACAACTGGTTTGTATGCGTCCTCCATCAAAATTTTGTGTACGCAACTGGTTGGACTATCCTCTTATGTCCGCCACTTTCCATGCAAAAGCTCGTTTATGTTCTCTTAGCACTCGTAAAAGTTTTTCTTCCATAGTATCTGTCAAAGAAGAAGAAATAATCACCGGCAAAGTATCAGATGCTCCAAGATAAACATATTTTAAATGATTAGGTAAGGGCTTAAGATCTAAAATTGGAGCGTCTTCGATTGAGGGTCGTGGCTGGGGTTCCGATGGTCGATCGAGCGGCTCAATTTTCTTTTTGGACATCCTCTTGTGAGGTGGATTTGCGTCTAGACTCGCCACGATAAATGCTAAGTTGTCCCGATTCTCGATATGTTCTCCAGTTAGAGATGCATCCAACTCATCCTTGTTCCTGAGAACTTTGAAATACTCAAAAGTGCATTTGTCAATAGTATCGATAAAGGAACACGAATTATCATCCGTAGGGTGTTTCATCGCATTGTAGACATCAAATTCTACCTTATCATCCCCTACCTGTAGGATAAGCTTACCATTACCGACATCAATAAGAGCTCTCGCCGTACTTAAAAACGGTCTTCCTACAGTGGCATGTCGGTGTCTTCTTCCATATCCAGCACTACGAAGTCTGCTGGAAAGTAGTGTTCCCCCACCTTAACTAGCACATCTTCGATTATTCCTCGTGAGTATGTGATCGATCTGTCCGCTAACTGAAGGATTGTAGATGTGGGTTTCGACTCGCCAACTCCAAGTTTCCTAAGAAGTGAAAATGGTAATAGATTAATGCTCGCACCCAAGTCACAGAAAACATTGGTAAAATAAAGTGAGCCTGTTGAACAAGGGATAGAGAAACTCCCGCTGTCTTTAATCTTTGGCGGCAACGGCAACTTCCTTTGTAGCACAGCCGAGCATTCTTCATTAAGCGCTATCGTATCGTGTTCTTCCAGTTTATTTCGATTCGATAATATTTCCTTCATGAACTTTGCGTACTTCGGAATCTGCAAAGTGCTTCACAAAAAGGGATATTAATTTCAAGTCTTCTAAATATGTCAATAAAATGTTCGAAATGCTTATCATGTTTTCCCTTTCGTAGCGCTGCGGGAAATGGAGGTCGAATCTTGATAGGAGGAAGTGGTTCGGCCTTCTTTTCCGTTAGTGAGTTGTCCGATACATTCTCCACCTTTTGCTTTCCCTCATGGGTGTGAATGTTCTCGTCCTTAGTCGCGGCTTTGTTCTGATCGGCCTTTTCTGGTCCGATCTCCATTGTCGCCGTCTTCTTTTCCGGAACTGGCTCTAGTGTCTTTCCATTTCTTAACTGAATGGCTTTGCGTACTCTCGAGGGTTCTTCTCTGTATCCTCGGGAGTGTTCCCTGCTTGCGTTCGGACAAAGATCTCATCAAATGATTCATCGAGCTTGCCAAATTTGCAATGTATTCTCTAACTTGTCGAGCATCTCATCCTTCTTGCGATTTTGGTCGTTTTGATAGTGAGTCATCTTCTCGAATGCTAACTCCCAGTCGGCTTTCTGTTTTGGTGGTGGAGGGGCGTTATGTTGATCTGAGCTTCTGAAGGCTTTAGGTAGTGGGAATTTCCATACGACAAATTCGGATGATCGTGTTTGAGTATGAATTCTCGGCCTATTGTGAATGTGGTTACTGTTCGGGATCCTTGCCTTGCATCTCGTCTAACCTCCTATAGAGCTACTTATTTCGTGTACTCCAACAGCTCGTCGGTCCAAGTCTTGTTCAGATACCTTGCAGGATAAGCTGCGATACGCTCGATGGCTTGGAGTGCATCTTCGTCGGCTAGCTCCATGAAATTCCGTGTACCCCGCCATCGACAATCCTCTTATTTTGTGTACTCAGTCCCAGGAAAAATGACTGCATCTGAACGCTCAAGGGTATACTATGGTTCGGGCATCGCCTGAGAAGACTCTTATATCTATGCCACGCATCGCTCAGGGTCTCGCCAACTTCCTGCTTGAAATTTACCAATTGGCTTCTTATCGCACTATTTCTCGATAAAGGGTAGTACTTCCCTAGAAAGCATTCCGTCAGTTCCTCCCAACTAGTGATGGAGGCGTGTGGAAGTGATGAGAACCACTCTAACGCCTTTCCTGTCAACGAAAATGGGAAGAATGTTAATCGTATAACTTTCGCTGAAACACCGGGGATTTAATTATTTTCCAAATTTGTGAAAATTTCAAAAGGTGAGCGCTTGCGTCCTCATTCGTCAGTCCATGGAATTGGACTGAACCATTCACCATTTGTAGTGTAACTGGTTTAATCTCAAATTGGTTATTTTGCCCACCGTGAATGGCAATCGGGTCGTTGTCATAGAACAGCCCCGGAAGTGCACGACTAAGCAGCGTGGGACGAGGAGGAACTGCCCCGTGGTTATGTCGTCCATCATGGTCGTGGACCTCCTCCTGGTTTTCGTGGTCGTGAATATCCATCCTTCGTCTACGATCTCGGTTGTTACGGCGGCACGTCGCTTCTATTTCACTGTCGAATAAAAAACGGTCCTGTATTTGAGCTACGTGTCATACACCAAGTAGAATTCTGTCAAAGATGGAAAAATTAACGTAAATAAGTGCCGTCAAAAAAATTTACAATAATAATAATAATAATATAATAATAATAATAATAAAATAATAATAATAATAAAGTAGTGATGACTTAAGAGAAAAAAAAATAATCGTAATAAATACTAAAGTTATATATATATATAAATGATAATTATAATAATAGTATGCTAATAATATACTAAAAAAATAGTAATATTTATATAGAAAAATAATACTTCTAATGCAAAAAAAAAATAATATAATAAAATAAAATAAAATAATAATGACTTTTTTTTAGAGATATGTCTAAAGTAGTAGTGAAAAGGACAAATAATAATAATAATAATAATCAAGATAAAATATATTTTTTATATATAATTTTTTTTAAAACTGTTTTTCTTTTTTGAAAATACTATAAAAAATAATAGAAATAAATGTTTTTTAAAACTAAAACTCATAATATATTTTAAAAATAATATTACTGCTATCCCCGGCAACGGCGCCAAAAATATGACACGCTCGCATACTAGCAAGTATACTAGATCGTGCAAGTAGTATAAAACGGACGTAAACCGAGTATCGATCCACGAGGATCTCGATTAGTTCTAAAATACGATTATAACTTATATAAATAATATATTTTTTTCTTGAATTAAAACACAAATAAGCAGCTATAAAACGGTTACGGATATTATTTGACGACAAACGTGATTAAAGCACATATTTCGGCACGGATCATTCTACGTCTTCATGGAATCGACTTTATCTAATCAATATGATTTAAATCATGGTAAAAATTTCTAACATACGTGCTACCCGCTCTCGCGTGTATAGCAACCCTATGCGAGAGTGAACCAATCAACTATATCCCTATATGACTGTAGTTACTCCGCACGCATTCGGCTTTATGAATTTCCCCGATTTTAGGTGCTTTCAACGCCTAAAGTCTTGGAAACCACACGGACGAAACCGATTCCATCTCTGGTCGGTTTTACATCGTGGTGTTCGACACTTTAATTCTAACCGGTCTAGGCACCTCTCGGTCTCATAAACCAATGAACAAAACAAGCATATGGCGATCATCATACGCAGGCATTAAAATCCGCGAAGAACACATAACTTTCACATATGACTAAATAAAGCACGATAACATTAATACGGGTTCATCATCCGGCCTAATAAGGCCTTAACCACAAAACGACTTACACTAACTGATAAACGTATTTTAATACGTTTATTGTTTATTTATTTGGGTTATAATAGGAATTATTGGTCATTCCATGCATTTATTGGCTCTATTACACCCATTTAATTATTGTAGGACTTTCGAATGATTATCGAGCGAAAAGGAACGAAAATTAGGCGGAAAACGACACGAAAAGGACCAAGTATGAAGCTGCCAGGCAACGTTCACGGCGTGAATCACCTCGCATGAGGCCGTGAACGTGGGCAGTGAGCTTAATAGACATAAGCCTCAAGTGTCACGGCCGTGAATGTCTATGCATACATCCCGTGAACATGGGCAGTGAGCTTAAGATCCATCGTCACGGCCGTGAATCCTCATGCATGAGGCCGTGAACGTGGACAAAGAGTTTTACGGAATATGTCACGGCCGTGAGTCCTCATGCCAAAGGCCGTGACTCGCGGTAGAGACTAAACAACCGCGCTATTAACTGTCACGGCCGTGAACCTATATGCAAGAGGTCGTGACGCGTTGAATGAAGTCAAAGGGTTAAGCCGCCGTCACGGCCGTGACTCCTTATGAAAGAGGCTGTGAAGGTTTAAGAAAGGTGAAAAGTCAGCCTAAATGCATAGTTCACGGCCGTGAAGGCCCGTTAAGTGGCCGTGAACGTGCCAAATTTCAGGGTTATGGCCCAAATTCGATGCATAAAAGGGAAGTTCTTCTCAGAACTCAAACATAACTTCAGAGGGATGAAAACTTAGAGAAAATGAGAGGAGGAAGAACACTAGAAGCAGCCCCGTGATTCGGAGAAGTTCAAGGACGATCCAACAACGCAGTCACGCTCATTCGATTGAGGAACAAGAGCTCCACCTCAGAAACACCATATTCACTTCTTAGGGAAGTTCTTATGAGTTCTCTATCCTTGTTTCCTTCGAATCTCGTTGTTATTTTGCCTAATATGAGTAGCTAAATCTCTTGTGTGTTCGGGAGTAGATGAATATTGGGTTATGTCGTAGTTAAGGCATAGGATAATGTGAACACGTGTATTCGACTATTTATCGTCATATGATATTGCTTCTTTACATCAATATGTCTATATGTTGATGTGAATGTATGCTACCTCGTTTAGGGCGACAGCTAAATAACGATTAGGCCGTTCGTAGACGTTAGGATTCGAGTATAGGGCGATGGCAAATACTCGATCCTCGCCGTTTGGTAATTAATGATCTTAAATTCCCACGAACGTTTAGGGCGACAGCAAATCCGTGAGTGGGTAGAAAGTTACCGCGATTTAGTCGATTTTCACGTAGGAACGATATTCCGTAGCCTTAGCCGACAACACCCTTCGGGATTCGAACCCCGAACCCATATTTGTCATCCACTCTTATTATTTCTAGTTGTGCTTCCTTAGTCTTCCAGTCCTTTAAGTTGATTTGTTAAATTAGTTCGTGGCATAAATCAATCCGTTATTTACATAGGCTAAATATCGAGTCGATAGGTCAATACTAGTAATCAATTTATTCCTCGTGTTCGATAATTCACTATAGCTATATTACAAACGATAGGTACACTGCCTATCGCGTGTGGTTCTATTTATAAAATATTCGTTTTAATTATTACTTGACGTACTTGCACGAACCTTTATTTAAACATACACGCACGCGATCAAGTTTTTGGCGCCGTTGCCGGGGAGTAAATTGATATTAGGAACGCCATAGATCGGTAATTTAGCCACTATTATTTGTTAAATTTTCGTTTCAATTATTAGCGTTTTAAGTGTTCAAGTGGATTAAGTTAGTTATTCGTTGGCGTTCCAAGTAATTTTTATTAGCTTTATTCTTCAACTTGTCTGTCATTCCTTCGCTAATTTGACTCCCGCTCATTGAAGGTACTGTTTGACAGTGGATGACCCGAAGCCACCCATCGGGTCCCATTGTTGAAGGAGATCCAGATTTCGAGCGAAAGTTACGAAGGAATTCAGATACAATTCTGAAGGCACGGCTAGCAACTATCAGGAAGCGCTAGTAAGCTACTCAGAGGACAACTCTCAGGAGTCGGCAGAGAATTCTCGAACAGAGGCATCTGTAGACGGTAGAGACACAGAAGTTGAGATAGCTGAATGCAGAGTACCGGTCCACCATGACCAAGAAGATGAACAATCTCTACAAGATCTACTCAAGAGCGCCTCTCTAGGCGGTACCGAATCGGCGATCGTTATTCCACCGATCGAAAATAATAATTGTTGATGCATGTTTGGCTTCAAATGATCTTTCAGACGGCTCAATTTGAGGGGAACCCTGATGATGATCCATACTCCCACCTGCAAGCTTTTCTGACAGTAACAGACACCATTAAGATTAATTGGGTCCCGAGCGATGCTATCAAGCTGATGCTGGTTCCATTCTCACTCAAATACAGGGCGAATGATTGGTTGGAGATGCTACCGCCCAGATCAATCACTACGTGGGAAGAGCTGCGAGCAGCATTCATCGGCCATTACTTTCCATTGTCAAAGGTGTAAGGTTGAAGACGGAGATCTTCCTTTTCACCAGAAGGATTAAGAGAATCTTTACGAGGTGTGGAGAGGTACAAGTCACTGTTGAAGAAATGCCCACAACACTGAATGTCGAAGGCCGCCATGATCGATCAAACCGTTCATATGCTAGACGGAGCCGTGGGAGGAGGGCTCGTGAAGCTCAATGCCACAGACGCCTGGAATCTAATCGAAGACTACTCAAGGAACAGCTTCATGAGAGGCAATACGAGGATAAAGGCGTGTTTGGGGTGAGCGAGGAGACTGCTACAAATAGTTCGAGTGCAACAACAGATTGCAACTACTAATTCCCAGCTCCAGACGGTGATCAACACACTACTTCCAAAGGCCGGGCAAACAGCCCGTCCATGCCGTGATGACAACCCCATCAACTCAGAAGCCGTACACATCACAGTGCGAGATTTGTGGCACAGCTCATGAGACCTCAGAGTGGCAATTAGGGCAGTCATTAGAGCACGTGGACTATATGGGAAATTACCAAGGCCAGCGGAGTTTTCAACCTCTCGCGCATCCAAATCTGGCGTATGGGAACCAAAACACCATAGCCAAGGGCCACGGGATAGACCACCTGGTGTCCAAGGAGGAACAACACATCCATATCAGAACGCGTCTACAGGGTCGGGATCCGATGATATGACGGAGATGAAGGATATGATGAAGACGCTCCTCACAAATTTCAGCAACACCACTCAAGTACACGAGAGTCAAATGAATAAAATGGAGGAGTACATGAAGTTCGTGCCCAGAACACCGAGGCCTCTATCAAGAAATTGGCGCAACAAGTGGGCAGATGGCGAAGCAGTTGGCTGAGCGAACTCAGGGATCACTTCCAAGTTACACCGAGCCAAACCCTAAGGAATATTGCAAAGCAGTTACCCTGAGGAACGGAAGAGAGTTGCAAGAGGTACCCCAAAAAGAAGTCGACTGAGAAAGCCAGTTTTGAGGGCAATGACGAGCCAGAAGTGGAGGTAAGCAAAGACGACAATGTTGAGAAGGTCGAAGCTGAGAAGGAGAAGGCCGATGCTGAGAAGGAGAAGGTCGAGCCTCAAAAGAAAAGGCAAAGGAGATTGAGCGACCACCGGTGAAGCCGTACCAGCCAAAGATCCCTACCCAAATCGGCTGAAGAAAGACAGAGACGAAGCGCAGTTCGGTAAATTTGTGAACATGTGTAAAGAATTACATATTAACTTACCGTTTGTTGAGGCTATTACACAGATGCCAGCTTCGCCAGTTCTTGAAGGACCTATTGACGAACAGGAGGAAGCTCGAACATGTTCCCACGGTATGTCTACGAGGGGATGCTCGGGGATACTTCAGAACAAGATGCCGAAGAAGCTCAAAGACCAGGGAGTTTTACGATTCCCTGCCTTATAGGAGATTTAATGTTGAACGTGCTTTAGTGATCTAGGAGCTAGCATAAATTTAATGCCGTATTCCATGTTTAAGCGCTTAGGACTATGTGAACCACGACCCACTAGGATGAGCTTTCAATTAGCTGATCGATCGTTAAAATACCTCGAGGTGTTATAGAAGATGTTCTAGTTAAGGTAGGTAAATTCGTGATTCCCGTCGATTTTGTTATCTTAGATATGGAGGAGGATGATAACGTTCCATTGATCCTAGGTAGACCATTCTTAACTACAGGCGAAACTATGATAGATGTTAGGAATGGGACGTTGACTCTGACAGGAGATGGAGAGAAGGTTACGTTCAATATGGCTGAATCGATGAAGAAAAGTAATGAGCAGGATGATAAGTGTTATTACTTAGATGCCTTTGAGCACGATTTTCTCTTTCTGTGCAAGGTCTATCACAGGTTTCGAGCGAGGAGGACACCAGATGATTATGGCGATCGATGAGTGTGGGAGGAAGTAGACGAGCCTATTATAGCTTGAAGTGACCTTTTGGTCTCTATTAGTGCCGCCGATTGATTTGTCAAAAGCAGTAATTGAAGAAAGAAAAAAGAGGCTTTTGGAAAGCTTATCACGTGGAAGAAATGATTAAACTGTTAAAAGAAATTTTCATTTGCTTTCTCTCATTGCAAGCCGTTAGAAGATTTCCTCAGTTCACATGGAAAGAAAGGCATTCCCCTTGTCTGTAAATAGGCGTCATTCGCAGATGCAAATGACACACCACATATCAGAACAACTCAGATCTTCTCCATCGATATTTTTGTAGCTTACTCCTAATTGTGTAGCTGTTTTTGTATCATGTCAGTGTACGTGTCTGTAATCACTCCACAGAATAAAGAAGTTCTACCCGGTCCGTGGACGTAGGTCATTCTGATCGAACCACGTAAATCTCGTGCTCACTGTCCAAATTATTTTCGTATCTTTTATTTATTATCGTCATTTCTCTGGCAAATAATTGTCGGTCGCGCATATCCTAACATATTGAACCAAGTACAGAAGTATTTTTGGCAGCCACTTAATTAATGCCAAGTCAATTTCCACAAAATAATTCATATTGCGTTATAATGGCTAAGCTAGTGTTGGTCATAGCTTGCATGAACATAACCAACGGTTAATGGTCAGAGCTCAACTAATCTAACGGCTGCAAATTACCAAATCTTAGAGCATCTTTAACCCACAACTTAAAATACGCACTATCATACAGTTGCTACAGTGATTTTACACCAATCTATAAACTGTGTTTTCTACACTAATTGTACTTCAACCCATTGACTCTATTTTCTACACGAAAAAATAAAATTCATATTTATTACTATCATCATTGACTTAGGCCTTCCTCAATGCATATACTCAGAAAGCAGGTTTTTGAGTGCCACATCAGCGCCACCTCAAAAGTAAAAAACTTATACCTCCAAAATAGAACTCATCCCCTACCATAAACCCAAAAATGGAGATTTTTTGGGGACCCAAATTTCATTTAATTTTATTTAATTTATCAATTATATTTATCCAATTTTGTAAAATAATTTATAAATAATTGTATGTCATATTATTTAATTGTTAAATTGAAGAAAAATAATATACTTTTTTATTTTTCATTACATAATAAATTTTACTTTTAAATACAAAATAAATAAAAATTTTAACACATTAAATTTATTAGTAAAAATATATATATTAATATATAAATATTAATAGATGAGGATAAAAAGGAAATAAAGTAATTAAAAAAAGAAAAAGCTTACACAAAAGCAAAAAACCTAGGTTTATTCTACTAAACCCAACAAAAAATCTATCACCCTTCCCAATGGTAAAAACCTATAACCATAGGTTTTTTCCTTTGACCACCTCATCAAAAAACCTTGCATTGAGGAATGCCTTATTAATCTTTATATTTTAATGATTAAAAAGTCAAATACATTATAAATTTAATATTTAGCAATTAAATAATTAAATTATAATTATTAAACAAAAATAAAATATCAATAAATAATTGAAGATTTACATTATTTTTACTTTTATTATTATAGAATACCAACTATTTTAAATAAATATAAACTACAATTCTATCTTGTGTTGTAAATTGTGTGTTCCATACAAGTAGAGTTTCGCTTCTCAATAACACAATACTAGTGTGAAATATAATTTTATTGATAGAGACAGTACTTTCTTTTTTATGTTTTTACAGAAGAATTGTTGGAGATGTTCGTAGCCTTACACTAGCGTAGCCCTAACATGTCTAAACGAAGACCAATAACAATCTCCTACAACATTGCATGATTTAAGCATCTTGGTCTCTCTACTTATCTGAGGATATTATATATGTAGTCATATTTATAAAACACCATTATTTTGGTAAGTTCAAACCCGTAATTCAGTGCTATTGATTGGTCCCCAGACATTTATTATTAATTTCTCAGATGAATAGAGGGCTCGTTATGCATCTACACTCATTAAAGTTTGCCCAAATTTGGTAAAGGGTTGTGACGAGGAAGTTAGAGAAAAAGAGAGAGAAAAAGTAATATTATATTGTCAAGTTGTGTGGGCGGTTCCGACAATACATGCATAATAGATTCTATTGGAAAGCATTATACATGCAAGTGGTATATCTTTTAATAGTTAGGATTATTTAATGAAAACATTACGGGAAATATGTAATAAACGCAAGTTGATGTTGATGAAGTCAGTGGCGCTTTGGTACTCGGAGACCTATCTAACTGCCCCTAAATTAATATTATTGGTGTTCTATTGCTATACTTTTCACAAAACCTCAAGTAAGGATTTGATTGGAATCAATTCTAACATATTAAATATACGTATATATAATAATTCATATCTAAAGTCATTCTATGATAACTTGCAAGGTCAAATTGTTACTTATCAACTGGTTAAGTAATATCACGTACCATTCCGATTTATATATATATATATATATATATATATGCAAAATAAACACGATTTGATGTTGGGTAACATGCAGATAACATCGACATATTATTATATTCGAATTGGTATCCTATTGAAGTTGGACAGTTATGTATATGTGGCCACTGACTGTCTACTACGCCTAATTAAAAGATATGAATATTTAAGCTGCTTTGTCTTCTTTCAAATCATAGATAAGGTTACATATGCAGTGTCTCTTTATAACAACTATGGAAACTTTATTATTAAAACCTGTGAAACTAATCATCATATATGATTTATCCTAAGTAATGGGATTTATATATTAAATACCTGAATGTTCGGAATATTTAACTTTAAATTCGCATTTCTGCCCACAGTTCTATTCTATTTTATTTTTTTCAAAGGACTTGGAACTGAAAAAGCTGTGAATCAAAACTAGCTTCAAGCTGTTTTTCATGTGCTTGCATCCTAATCACATTATATAATACTAGTATGTGTAGCACATCACACATATATGTTAAATTTTTTTATACTTGGTCATTAATAAAGTAACTAAACATTTTACTTTGGGATAATTTTGTAATAAATAAAAATATCAAAGATAAAATTGTAATTTAACAATTAAGGGTAAACTTGTAAATAATCATTTAAATTGACTGATCAAATTGGATAGTTTATATCCACCATATCCCCCTTGTATAATAGTATAGATTATCACGTTTTTTTTTTTTGAAAAAAAAGAAAAGAAATTGAATTCAACGAAAATAACGAGTTCCTAAAACATGGCCCCTTCTCCACGTTATCGAGTTCCCCATAATATTATCATTACCACCATTGTGTTTCCAAATGATATTAAAATTCATTCATTTAGTCACTAGTTTATGACTTCGTTTGTTTTTTTCATATGAACACCAAAGTTTAGAACTTGATTGCTATTCACCGCCCCCTTTTTCCTAGTAGTCCCCTAAAGGGCTGAAAAAGACGATTTTGCCCTTTTGAATAAATTTTTTATTTAAAGTCCTTTTCCAGACAACAATTTTCATATCGCAATCGAACATTCAAATCAGACTCAAACAAAACAAAAACAACGTTCAAATCGCAATGAATCGACGAAAGGGAAAGGGTCTATTCGCATGACTGGTAAGTAAATTCTCGTAAAATTCGTTCGTACGTAGATGACTGATCGAACTTGATTCGGAATCGCTCCAAAAAAAGTCCGGACCGAAACACAATTTCGGCCGGAACAGTACGGACCGAAACAGGATTTCGGCCACCTCCAGGCTGGACCGAAAAATAATTTCGATCGTGCCTTGAGATGGCCGAAAAAAATTTTCGGTCCGGTCCGAAACGATCGAAATCATTTTTCGGTCCGGACTGTTGATTTCGGCACGAATTGTGGCGGCCGATATTATTTTTTGGCCGCCACTTCATGAGGCCGAAATTAGTCTTCGGCTGTGTAATAATTTTTTTTTTGCAGACGATGAGAGGGAAATCCACATCCCGAAGGATTTGATCGGCGACGGGGTAAACTACAGTGAGCATTTTCGGGTAGGAGGTCGATTTCAGACCGACGTGGAAGCCATTAACTGGGCAAAAGGCGTCGCCATTGCTCTGGGTTTCGAAGTGATTATTTCGTCGCATAAGAAATGCGGTACAAAAAAACTGATTAGATGTTCTCGCGGAGAACGTTATTGAGGCACCGAGGACGAATTGGAGGGGGTTTCGAAGTCGAACAAGTGCAGATGTCCGTTTGTAGTCATAGCTCAGGAGGATCCAATGACTAGGGAATGGTACATTCGTACGGGCCCACCTGATAAATCCACGCACAATCACCCTCTGATACAGTATCCCGAGGGACACCGCCAGACTAGTGGGTTAAGTCGCCAGGCAATGAAGGTCGTAGAGGAAATGACTACTGCGTAAGCGAAACCAGCTCATATCCTCGGTGATGAGGGCTCGACACGCAGAAGATAACGCGACGATCAGGCACATATATAATTACAGAGATCGTTCGAAGAAAGACTATTCTGAGGGCCGAGACGTGGTGAGCCAGTTGATGTACCAGGCGAGACACGCCGGATATTATGTTCAAGCCATGGGAGACGACGAAACTCATGCGCTGATGCATGTTTTTCTCGCACGCCCGCTGCTCGCACTTCAGCGGGGGCCTCTCCTCCTCACCCATCCAGATGCGGGGCGCGATGTGCCCCAGATATCACCTCGTCATCATATGGACCACCGGGCTGTGGCCCCTGCACCCTCCAGAAATCGTCATGTACGACCCTGGAACGCTGGCTCCCTATTTTATTTTTTACGAAATACAAAAATAAATTTAACTTATTTATCGTCAATTAAGACATGACATCGCAAGTCAGTTTATAGAGGAGAAATGAATTACCTGAGGAGGCCGGTACGACATCGTCGTCGGATGACTGAAACGATGCTGCATCATCCTCCACACCATGATCCGCATGCGGATCGTAATCCGCATATACGGACTGAGAAGCAGGCGCTCACTGCCGCCTCTCCTCCTCCCGTTCTCTACGAACGGATGCGTCAACGCCGCGCGTCCTCGTGTGACGCTCTCCAGATCCCTCCAACGGAGGGGATCTACTGCTCCCTCCGAGTAGAGATTTCCCACCCCTGGTCTGCAATTAAAAATACATTTTTTAAAAAAAAATTGACCGAAACATAATTTCGGCCGGTACTAGAAATGATCGAAACATGATTTCAGTCGGTACGGTCCCGACCGAAATATGATTTCGGCCGAACCAGTACCGACCGAAGCCTGATCTCGGTCGTAATAGGCACGACCGAAACATGATTTCGGTCGGCATAGGCATGACCGAAATGCCATTGCATGACCGAAATTATGTTTCGGTCGTGACTAGGCCGACCGAAATTACGTTTCGGCCGTGCCGAAATCCGACCCTAAATCGCTTTCGATCGGCCGTTTTTTCAAATTATTACGACCCGTTTCGATAATTCATCTACGAACTATTGATTTCTACGACAATTTGCTTACCAGTCGCGATAACAGACCCTTTCCCTTTCCCTGTCCCTCTCGTCGATCCATTGCGATTTGAATATTTTTTTCTTTTTTTAGTCTGATTTGGATGTATGATTTGTAAAGTGTTGTGTGGAAAAGGACTTTAAATAGAAAATTTTATTGTTTACTATAGTTTTCTCTTTTTAAATTAATTTAAATATCATAAAGGGCAAAAATTTTAGAAATAGGGTTTCGAAGCGAATCTAAAATTTTACAAGTTGAAAGTTGAACGGTTTAAGTGGAATAAAGTATGAATAGAATCAGAGAAATTCAGTGTCGCAAGAAAAAAAAATAAAATTCCATTAAAATCAACGGAATACGATTAATGCGTGTGACCAAATGGCGGCGGGGCTACAAAACAAGATATAGACCAATTATAAAGATGCAACGGATAAACTCGTAAAAGTAGAAAATACAGTAATATAAAGATGCAATGGATCAAACTCTTACTTGAGAAAAAAACGTCTAATAGATACTCTGAATTAAGGATAAAGTTGCACCGTGCCGAATAATAGAGATGGACAATCAACTATTGGTGGTTGCCCCTTTTCGTTATTAACTATTTTCTATTCTCCTTCAAATTAAACGTGTTCCGTAAATTCATTTATCTATCCTTCCTTATCCCCTTGACAAGTGAGTAATCAATCTTTTTCCTTTTCTTTTTAATTTTCCACGATTTAATCCAAATGCATTTCTTTATTTATTCAATCACGAGTTTTGAATTTGATCTTTCAAATACAGCAGATTATATATATAATACATGATGAAACTATTCGATAACAGATTTACGTTGAAAATTATAACGGGGCATGAAACTTCTCGACGGAAAGATCTCTATATTATGATGAAGGGTCCATCGATTTTTATACGTTAGAAATTAACTCAAGTATCTGGCGGCCGATTGCTCGTAAAGACAAATCGCCCATGAAATGTTGTCCGAAAGAAGGTCAACTCTCTTGAATTGTAAAAAGAAGAAAAGTAGTTAGGAAATAACAAACATGCTTCGTCGAACTTTTCTTAATTAACCCTTTGCTTATTTAAGACAAAGGTGGTAATAGCGTCATCCCTAAATGCGATAAAGTCCTACATGATAATCCACTACGATTCCTCATTCCAATCCAAATACGAGTCTCTATTTCGCACCACATATAATCAAGAAAAAAGAAATAAATACAGAAAGTTAATAAAGAGAAAAAAGGTACTACTTAGACAAGTAGATATCATATTCATATCCCTTCAACAAGTTGGAGGGAAAGAGTTCGTTAAGTAAACTGCGTTAATCCGTGCTTAATTTAATAACAGCGGTTTTACCGCCGAAAAACACGAACCCCATTTTCAATTTTGTCATTACTACCTTCTAAAAGTCTCTAATGTTTAATTAGTCAATTATCTTTTAAGTAAGTAATAGTACAAAGTTGGTTATTACAGTACTTGAGACCACGTTTTCCCAAAGATTAACTGTACGCTAACTAAACCATCTTCACTCCCGCGAAATAATCTTCTTATCACGTGCTATTTTTTATTTATAACAGCCTTCCTCAACTTTCAGGCACGTTCTTGCGTCACCTTTCTTTCTCACATACATTGAATGTTTTTATTAATTAATTCCTCCCTATATATATTCGCGCGACTCTCCTCATTTTCTCCATTGCTTTCAGATTTCACAAAAGAAAAAACCCTCTTTTTCCCTGTTTCTTCAGCAGAAAATCATTCTCTTCTTACGAAAAAAGGCACCATCTCTCAACTGATTTTCTGACATGGATTGGGTTAGGGGCGGTAAATTGGGTCACGGCAGCTTCGCCGCCGTGAGCTTAGCGATGCCAAGAGGAGGAGCGAGCTTTCTTCCGCCGTTGATGGCCGTGAAGTCGAGCGGCGCGTCAAACTCTGCTTCGCTCATGAGCGAAAAGATGATTCTTGACGAATTCGGTGACTGCCCACAAGTGATTAAGTGCTTGGGCGATGATTTCACTTGGGAAAATGGAGAGAGGACTTACAACGTTTTCTTGGAGTACGCCGCCGGCGGGAGCTTAGGGGAAAAGATCAGCAGATCCGCCGAGAAAAAGCTGCCGGAATTTGAAGTCCGGCGGTGCACCAAGGCGTTGCTGAAAGGGCTCCGCCGCATCCACGCGGCGGGTTTCGTCCACTGCGATATAAAGCTTCAGAACATTCTCTTGTGCGCCGATGGGAGTGTTAAAATTGCCGATTTTGGGCTGGCGAAGAGAGTAAACGGCGGAGGAAACCGCCGGCGTGAAGTTAGGGGTACGCCGCTGTACATGTCGCCGGAGATGTTGACCGGCGGAGACCAGGGATTTCCGGCGGACGTATGGGCTCTGGGCTGCGCGGTGGCGGAGATGGCCAGCGGAGCTTCGCCTTGGAGCAGGTGCTGCTCTACGCCGGCGGATCTGATGCTGAGGATCGGCGTCGGCGGCGAGTCGCCGGCGATTCCGGCGAATTTATCAGACGACGGCAAAGATTTTCTGAAGAGGTGTTTCGTCAGAGATCCGAGGGAGAGATGGACGGCCGAGATGCTCTTGGATCATCCCTTCGTTTGCGGCGGCGATTCTGACCAAAAAGACGGCGGTGGACTGTGTGAGAAAGATGAGTCTCTGCCTTCGCCTTCGCCGAGGTGCCCTTTCGATTTCCCAAACTGGGCAACTTCGTCGGCGGACAATTGTTCGGTAATTACAAGTCTGCCCTCGCCGGAGAAAGAGTCTTCGCCGTCGTGGTCCGACGTGGCAGGCGAAAGGTTGAAGGACTTGGTCGGTCAGCGAAGTCAAAATTGGTCAGAATCCGATGATTGGGTCACAATTAGATGTAGTTAAAGACTCTCGAGTCGATTTTGGTTTATATTATTTTTACGTATATTAATTTTTTTTTGGTTTTGTAGATAGATTTAAATTAGATGAACGGATTGCTTTTAGAATTCTGACAGGCTTCTAATTTTTTGAGCCGCAGAGTGTGTACAGTTTAGCTTTTAGTGAAGGAAGGAGGTTATATTCATTAACTTTGGCATCACATTCATTTAATTATTACCGTTATTTAATTTATATGTAATGTCGGGAATAGGAGAGATTCAGTCAGAGTATGATATTTTCAGCCACTCACAACGATTTATCTTATTTTCTGTTGCAACTTGCAAGTTGCATCAAATCTCAGGATAGATAGATATCCTCTCCGTATATAATTATATTTCTTATTATTATTAAATGAATATTCTTTGATGGATCGAACAAAAATAAATGACTCAACGGCCGATATTAAATTATATTATAATGATCGCACCACAAACATATATATGTTCTCCGAACGCAAGTTGATGCATTGAATTCGGAATTATTTCTGGGTTGGGATTTTATTACAAGTTGTTAGTTACTACTGTCACTCAAAAATCTCACATGATATGGCTGGCAATAAAACTATATATAATATTAAATCCAACTACAAATCTCACATGATATGGCTGGCAATAAAACTATATATAAGATTGATTGGGCCGAATAATTTCAGCCCAATTAGAAAAAGCCCATATAAATCACAAACCCTAAAACGGATGGCCCGGCCCAAATACACCATGCAAAACTGATTTTCTTTCACCGTCAAGTGTCAACAATAATGGGTAGTTAAAGGTTTGATTTCTTTTTTCAGGCTAATTGCACCATTTTATTTAGGGATGTGATTAAACCCTTCATTTATTTTTCACATATTAATTCAGTGCCTTGTCAATCAAAAATAAAATTCGTATGTCCTTTTCAAAATATTTTATTTCACTTCCCCATCTAATTTTTTTTTTCTTTTTGTACTTTAGGTATTCGAAAAAAACTCATTGGTAATCTCTACACTTCTTAACTGAATTCAGTCGCATTATTGACATGACTCCTGATTTTCAGTGAGTTTAATATTTTTGCACATGTCCCAAGTCCACACGAACAACGATGTCAATGAGTTCAAGTGAAATCGAACGCATGACCTTATTTTAGATGGTCATTTTCATGACCACTTTAAGTAAAATTTCATAAGACTACTATTGTTCGTGTAATATATGAAAGTTTCATAGTATCCAATTCAATAGTGAACCTTATTCGTCGATGCATGCTACATATACTATTCATTCACAACATCAATTAGCTAACACGTTATTCAATTTGTATCTTTATTGGTCAAACATTTGGTAGAATTCCAATCGAACAATATCAATTAGTCAGCATATGCCATCCGTTCAATTTAATTACGGTATGAACTACACGTATTTTTGCTTGAAATGTTGAAAAGAACGACACATAGTGAATATGTTCTGTTTTTTTCAAGCATAAGGTAGAATATGATTTAAGAAATTTTAATTTTGTTAGGACTACACATCACCCTCGCTGCATTAATCCAATACATGGCAAATCAATCGCCGGCATAATTGCAAGTTTGGAGATTAATTATTAACTGATACGAGGCAGGCACACCATTAATTAACATTGTAAAGACAAATGATCATAATTATGTGATCATTTAATACTTACATTTCTAAGATAGCTGCCCCAAAAGTCAACAATAGTATAAACTTCATAGAATCACTTCAACGATCACTACATTTCAAATGCATTGCTTGGTCTCAACAATAAAAATAAAATAAGTACTATTCGAAATATAAATATATTATTATTTATGAATTTATCTACCTTCCTCACATGTGTAACTCACACAAAAAAGCCGTGACTGGCACCCACCAATAATTTTTTTTTTTTTTCATCAAAACCAAAGCCATATATATATTGATGGAACCATTATCTGTTCTTGTTCTCAACTAAAGTTAAATTTTTATCTAATTCTAACCCTTTTAAACTCCATGTGCAAACCTCTATCTAGGAATCACCGAAGAAGAACACAGCTAAGCCTTCCTTTTCTTGTCCCTTTCCTCCAAGAACTCAATATTCTTGTATTCTTTTCATACGAATAAAAATGGATCATCAATATCGAGAGACTGTTCATAAGTTATTATTAGCTGAAAAATAACCAAACTTATGGAAAGAAAAAACCACGCCTGGACAACAAAGAGGATTCGACGCTGGTTACTGAGTAAGAACAAGAAGAAGAAGAAGACGAAGAACAAGAAATCCAATCTCGGAAATTCTTCAGGCGTGTCTCTCAACGAGCTTTATTGAAGCTTTTTATATCTTCGTTCATGGATATTGATTGCTTGAATTTATGTATCTTATGATCATTTCAGATGGTGGATTAGAAGAAGACAATGATTTCTCCTTTCAGACATCGAAGCCAGCCCTTCGCAATGAAGACGACGGCGGCCATGAACTGAGGTTGGCCTCTCTTCTGTTTTTATTTTTGTTTTGTACTTGAGTTTAAAAACAGTTCGCTGAAATGACGTTTTTACCCATCTGTATTACGAAGAATATTCGTCGGAACTTGGAACGTCGCCGGCAAATCGCCTGTAGGAAGCTTGGCCGTCGATTTAAACGAGTGGCTGAATCTCGAACAAGAAGCTGACATCTACGTCCTTGGGTAAGAATCGTTACAGTAAAAAAGCTGCTTCGTTTCCTTCGTTATTCTCTAGCAGCGACGCCGTTCTCCGCAGATTTCAAGAAATCGTACCGTTAAAGGCGGCGACGGTAATCGGCGCCGACGATCCAACCGAAGCCACAAACTGGAACCTTCTGATAGGGAAAACCCTAAACGACAAACACGGCTGCCCATGGCTGACTCCGATGATCCACCCCATAGACAACTACGACGACTATCACTACGACACCCACAAACCCACGGCGGCGCCGGCGAGGGACGAGCCCCCGCGCGGCGGCGGGTCCTACAAGCTGATGGCGAGCAAGAAGATGGTGGGCGTCTTCATCAGCGTGTGGATGAGGGGCGAAATCCTAGAAATCCACGACGTGTCTGACGTCAGGCTCTCCGCCGTGGGCTGCGGCGTGATGGGATACTTGGGTAACAAGGGCTCCGTCGCCGTCAGCCTCTCCATCGGCGGGACGAGCTTCTGCTTCGTCGCCGCCCACTTGGCCTCCGGCGAGAAGAAGGGCGACGAAGGGAGGAGGAACCATCAGGTTTCACAGATCTTCAGAAGGACTTGTTTCCCTAGACTCGCAGAGGAAGACGATAGGCTTCGACCGTTGACCATTCTAGGCCATGAGTAAGTTCAAATGTTACTATTTATATGAAATAGAGTATCATTCTTTGTCCCGATATTTTGGGTATGAACTTTTTCGGCACCTTCACTTTTTTAATCCCCAATTTTGTCGATTTTGCGTCGTTTTAATCTCCCGATTAATTTAACCGTGAATTTGGACATATTTTACGGACCGATCCACCCGAAGTTCCACGGACCAAAGTACGTGGGATCGAAATGGCCCCGTAAGTTCGGGATGATTCGGTTCGCAAATTACGTCAAACTAACGATTTGGGGACAAAACGACGGAATATTGATAACATTTGGAGACTTTAAATTTGCATCTCGAAACATGAAGGAAACAAAAACTTCTCATACCTCAAACGTTAGAAATCAAACATGGGACCCACCCTTTAGGCTGTATATTTCGATCGTACATAAGATGAGATGTGTGGATCACTTTTATGCGTGGAGCAGTCGGATATTTTGGTTCGGGGATCTGAACTACAGACTGTACCTCGAAGACAAGGTGGCGAGGGACTTGGTGAAGGAGCATAATTGGAAGGCACTGCAGGGCTTCGATCAGCTGAGGCGGGAGTTGGAGGACGGGGGCGTGTTCGAGGGTTGGAACGAAGGGAACATTGCGTTTGCGCCTACTTACAAGTATTCGACGTACAACTGCAATAGGTATTCGGGCGGATTTCCCAATAGGGTCGGGGAGAAGCAGAGGACGCCTGCGTGGTATTATTGTCTTATTTATCTTCTATTTTCAGGGTGCGTTTGGCATGTAAAATCCAGCGGGAAAAAGGAAAAGAAAAATATAGCAGTATGCATTGAACCATTTATACGTTACGCTTTGCGTGACGTACCACTGCACTTTTCATTTCCTTTTCCGCACCGGATTCTGCTTCTGCGTACCATACAAACCCTTACGGATTTTTTGAACCGTGGGATGTAGTAATGACGAGTTTTTTATTTGTGTAACGACGGAAGGTGCGATCGTATTTTGTGGTACGGCGAAGGAGTTTGGCAGCACAACTATTTTCGAACCGAGAGCAAGTTCTCGGATCATAGGCCGGTTTCTGCTCTTTTCTCCGCTCGAATTGAATGAAGTTCAAGAGCAATTATTGTTGTCCTAATATTTAAAGGTCGAATCTTTCTTTCTTGTGTCTCATGTTGTATTTTCTAATGTAAGAATTTTTGTAATTTAGTTTTGTGGATGTCATTCTTTTTGTTCCTTGAACCATTTGTTGCCCGTTTCGGTTCTATATATTCATCGTATCTTAGTCTTACAAAAATATAATCAAGAATAAGGATATGTCAAGAGCATTTAGGCTCGAGACAAATTTAAGTTGGAGGTCTAGACTTCAGAGTTCCAACTCATTAGGACATTGACTTTCAAAGTTGGACATTCCCACCTCATCAAGATTGGTTACATTTCTAGAAAGTGTCCAAACTCATATGAGTAAGGATGCCCTATAATATAAAAAAAATTGATGTCTAAGAGTGATAGGGGTGACCTATCCAGCATTCCTCCTGACCTGACGACCTACAGGAACAGAGTAGGAGGTTGAAGGAAGCAATGACTAGGTACGGGGTTCGACCAGAGGCGAGGTACGGAGATGATATTTGGAGAAGCTAAGGAGATACTCCGGGAAGCTACGGAGCTATCAGGAGGTAACAAATTAAGTAATCGAGAGAGCTATGGAAGTGATCGGGACACCTGACGAGGGAGGGCAGTACGAAATCCTAGCCGCTCCTACAGTATAAATAGGGTCTTTTGTCCATTTTACACCATAAGTCACACGCCCCACGCACACTAACACACCAAGAACACATACACATGTTCTCTCTCCTCTCTTTATCTTCTTTCTACTGTTTATAGCTTGGAAACACTTGTAAACGTGAGTGATCGTGAGATAGAGTGTGTAATCTTCCTCCGTTAATAGTGAATATTCTCCGGCGGCCCGTGGACGTAGGATTCACCCGAATCCGAACCACGTAAATCATCGTCTCTTTACTTTTTTGTCCTCTTTCTTAATATTCCATTCACAATTTCATCCGAACCGGCCCTCACCTTGATTCCCGGACCATAAATCTTGTTGATCGGGGTCGTACCCGCATCAAATGGTGCTGTCTGTGGGAATCGAGGGTTGGAACGTGAGATATGGAGTCATGGATTGGATTCAACGACTGTTTTTGGAACATTTCTGGGCTGCCGTTCTTGAGTTTCTTCTATGGCATTTCTTCGAACACCTGCCGGCCGGAAGTTTGCCTCGCCAGAAGCTTGGCCGCCGGCCGCCTCAGCCTCACCGTCAACGATCAGATCGCCACCAGAGCACCGTCGGCGAGGCGACAATAGCTGCCCATTCAAATCTGTTGTCATGGGGGCAGAAAATTCTTCGGACTAATCGATGTACGAGCTCGTTTTTGCTGCCGTATATCTCGGTCCAACGGCGACCACCAACAAAGCCGTGACCACCAACGTACTCGCTGGAAAACGATCTATCCATACGCATGCCTCCCGCGGCCAAAGACCGACCGTGGCGGGCACAATCGACCGTCGAATCTGCAGCGGCACTCAAAAACCTTAACCACGCGATTTCTGGAAAAGTGCAAAATCAACGACAACTCCTTAAAATCGAGGATGCCCAAGGGGCTGAGCCTCCGCCTCATTTCCTCTCCGATCAAAACACGCCGCCGTCGAGGCTAAATCGGTGATGATGGTTGTGAAGAAGATAAGAGGAAAACACTTGCGTCGAGCACGGATTTCAGACCCCGTCGCGCTCAAACCATCACCCCCGCGCCCGTCATACCCTGAGGTAGAGCCGTCGTGGTCACTGCTCCGGTCGCCGGCGACTTCTCGGCCGGAAACGGAACCTTCGGGTCCGGTTGTAAGTTTTCTAACTCTTGGGGTGTTAAGTTGAGTTATAGAAACGATGGGGTGAATTCTGTTATTTTTCATGGGACCAAATGTGGTGAAATATGAAATCTTGGGGGTGAAATGGAATTTTGATAATACCTGGGGTTCTCTGATGTTACGCCGAAAAGGACTTAGAAATTTTTCGCAATCCCTAAACCTCAAACGCACGCAACACGGCTCTCCCTTGGCTTACTCCGCGCGCGCGCTTCGTAACCAAGGCAAGACACGCCCTCACGATACTCGCCTTACCCAAACGGAAACGTAAAGACAAGTAATATAGCCGAAGGGCCAGCCACCACGAAGATGGCCTTTCTTTATTTCGCACAAAGAAATTACAATAGGACTTGAACGATTCGGACACGCCCCGAACCCGTTCGACTCGATCGCACACAAGTCTACCCAAATCCTATCGTCCCTTCGACCGGGATCTTTCACGCTAAAATCCCTCGACAACCCTTGGAACACTCGACAAACTCGCACAAATTCTCCAAGTGAATCGCTCTTGAATGCTTCGTCGCTCGATGCCTTCCTCTTTGGCTTGGGCGAATGGGAGCTATTTATAGCCTAAGCTTTCCTTTTGCGACTTGGTAAAGATCTCCCCCAAAGATCTCCATATCTTGTTTTCCATATCTCCTAAATATAGTAAATATGGAAACAAGATCCTCCTCAAAGATCTCAAACCTTCTTGGACCAAATCACCTTCTGGAAGCTTCCCTGGACTTGGCAAGCCGCAGCCCCGCCATCGTCCATGCCGCACGCCCATCTCGTCGCCCAGCCCCGCGCGCCCGTGCCGCGCGCGCGCCCAGTGCCTTGCATCCCGAACGTTCCCCAGTGCCTTGCATCCAGGGACGATTGGATTGCCGCTCCGAACCTATGCATCCCGAACGTTCCCCAAGCTCCGGAAATTGTCTAAGTGTCGTAAAGACTCCGTGCCTTAGCCGCGCACGACTTCGAGGGAGGCCACGACCACCCGAGCGGACCAGCTGGGCGACACGACCTCCCCACGGCGGGGCTTGGACACGAGGGCCAGGCCGCATGCGCGCGCGCGGCACTTGTGCGCGCGCGGCACTTGGGCGCGCGCGGCACTGGCGCGCGGGGCTGGGCGACGAGATGGGCACGCGACATGGACGATGACGGGGCTGCGGCTTGCCAAGTCCAGGGAAGCTTCCAGAAGATGATTTGGTCCAAGAAGGTTTGAGATCTTTGAGGAGGATCTTGTTTCCATATTTACTATATTTAGGAGATATGGAAAACAAGATATGGAGATCTTTGGGGGAGATCTTTACCAAGTCACAAAAGGAAAGCTTAGGCTATAAATAGCTCCCATTCTCCCAAGCCAAAGAGGAAGGCATCGAGCGACGAAGCATTCAAGAGCGATTCACTTGGCGAATTTGTGCGAGTTTGTCGAGTGTTCCAAGGGTTGTCGAGATTGTGTTTGGGGCAGTTTCGGCGAGGGATTTTAGCGTGAACGATCCCGGTCGAAGGGACGATAGGATTTGGGTAGACTTGTGTGCGATCGAGTCGAACGAGTTCGGGGCGTGTCCGAATCGTTCAAGTCCTATTGTAATTTCTTTGTGCGAAATAAAGAAAGGCCATCTTCGTGGTGGCTGGCCCTTCGGCTATATTACTTGTCTTTACGTTTCCGTTTGGGTAAGGCGAGTATCGTGAGGGCGTGTCTTGCCTTGGTTACGAAGCGCGCGCACGGAGTAAGCCAAGGGAGAGCCGTGTTGCGCGCGTTTGAGGTTTATGGATTGCGAAAAATTTCTAAGTCCTTTTCGGCGTAACAGTCTAAGTGTCGTAAAGACTCCGTGCCTTAGCCGTGCACGCCTTCGTTTGGTAAACCTGTCGAAGACCCAGGTTAGTGGAACTTACGTTCGTGACATCTGATTATTTCACCTAGGGTTTCTAATGGGCCCTTTAAGTCCGTAGGAACAATATTGTGGGCTATTATTTAGTGCATGGCTTAAATTAATTAAATAATTGGGCTTCTAGACTTGATGGCCTTTAAAATATTTAGGTGGCTGGTATTATCATTGGGTCCATGATTAACTATTTTTCATTATTGAGATTATTTTCATTGGTTCCTGAAAATAATTATTTCGGTGTTATTGAGATTATTTATAGCTTGCTAGTATTAATTATTTTGGGTTATTAAAATAAATTAAATGTGGGACCTTTAGAGTCGGGGAGCTTAAGTGAATTGGGCTTGATATATTTGATTAGTCTCCTAAATTAATTATTTGGGCTAGAATATTTGGATTGCTGAAATTATTGTCATGGGGCCGCTGGCCCAGTAGGTCTCCTTCAGGACTCCTAAAAGGTACAGCCTAGGACATATAGTCACATGCGTACTATTGTCTGACATGTCCTCTGTCTGACCATAATGTTCCCCAATCTGCACCCCCTGTGTGTCCCCTGGTCGGCTATAAACAGTCCCGTCCTTTTCAACATCTCGATGTTGGGATTAGTAGGGATTATGTACCTCCTCCGAACATTACCTTTGACTCCCAGCTTACCCACTCAGCTATTGACCTTCAAATTTCCTACATAGCTACTTACATGATAGATTTCCTACTTAGCTACTGACCTTTAGCTTTTTTACTTAGCTTTCCCACTTAGCTACCGCCCTACAGTTTGGCCATCCCATATCTCAAAATCTGACATTTCTAGATCATCGGATCAGGAATAATACTGTGCTAGAATTTATTTGTACATGCTTACATCTAACCTGCCATGATGCACTGTTCCGCTAGGCAATCACTAAATATTACTTCATTATTATTTTTATTATCTAATTACGCTCACTGCGTCTCGTACGTTGGAGTTGCTTGTGGTTGTCGCCAGCAGATTGGCAGGTATGATGGTCCAGCTCTCCGCTGGCAATCAAAGTGTCCTAGCTCCAGGCAGAAACCAAAGCCCCTAAGCACTACCGTAGCTCCAGATGGAGTTGGAGACCATAAGCCCTGGATTCAACCAGGCTAAAAACGAAGTCCATAAGCCCTGGCTTAGATCTAGGCTGGCAGATAACACCGTAAGCCCTGGCTTAGACCCAGGCTGGAAACAGGAGAGCATAAGTCCTGGATTCAATCCAGGCTGGAAACGAAGTCCATAAGTCCTGGCTTAAATCCAGGCTGGGAGCGAAACCCCATAAGCCCTGCTACAGATCCAGGCTGGACACGATACCTCTACGCTTCGATGTAGCTCGAGATGGGAAAGGATGCCATAAGTCCTAGCTTTGGCCCTAGGCAGGAAAAGAAGCCTATAAGCCCTGGCTTAGACCCGGGCTGGAGAATATGCCTAAGCCCCGGATTGCTCTAGGTTAACACCTGAGGGCCGTGCAAGGCACGCCCCGCGCAGATGGCGCATTAATAAGCCCAGATGTGGCTGAGGCCCAGACGTGGCCGCGCAGATTGCGCACTTATAAGCCCAGATGTGGCTGGCCCAGATGTGGCCGCGCAGATTGCGCACTTATAAGCCCAGATGTGGCTGAGGCCCAGACGTGGCCGCGCAGATTTCGCACTTATAAGCCCAGACGTGGCTGCCCCAGACGTGGCCGCGCAGATTGCGCATTAATAAGCTCAGACGTGGCTGGCCCAGACGTGGCCGTGCAGATTGCTCATTAATAAGCCCAGATGTGGCTGAGGCCCAGACGTGGCCGCGCAGATTGCGCACTAATAAGCTCAGACGTGGCTGGCCCAGACGTGGCCGTGCAGATTGCTCATTAATAAGCCCAGATGTGGCTGATGCCCAGACGTGGCCGCGCAGATTGCGCACTTATAAGCCCAGACGTGGCCGCGCAGATTGCGCATTAATAAGCCCAGATGTGGCTGAGGCCCAAACGTGGCCGCGCAGATTGCGCACTTATAAGCCCAGACGTGGCTGGCCCAGACGTGGCCGTGCAGATGTGCACTTATAAGCCCAAACGTGGCTGGTCCGGATGTGGCCGCGCAGATTGCTCATTAATAAGCCCAGATGTGGCTGAGGCCTAGACGTGGCTGCGCAGATTGTGCACTTATAAGCCCAGACGTGGCTGGCTCATACGTGGCCACGCAGAGGCGCACTTATAAGCCCAGACGTGGGTGGCCCAGACGTGGCCGCGCAGAGGCGCACTTATAAGCCCAGATGTGGCTCTGCAGAGAGCTCTCGCACAGATGTGTCCAATTTTCGGGTCATCTTGGAAAAACGTTTGATGAGTCCAGATTGGGCTATCGGTGGCGAACCTAACTGACCCCCAGATTAGCCAGTGTTGCCCTGGTGAAAGGGAGATAGGCCCACTAATATCGCAACGGACCTGATGTACCATTGAGCTTCCCAGGTGCGCATTTCCGTTAACTAACGATTTCTTAAAAGGAACTTCAAATGCGAACATAGCCAAATGGCGTAACAATCGGGGAAATTGAGCTTCCCAGCAAGTCAAGAGGAACGCTCTTCGTGTACTTCAAGCATGCTGATAGACATCAGCACTATCCAAAGTAGAGGAAATGGAGAGTGGTAAGCGGTACAGGTCCCCGCATTGACAGAGAGGCGGGCTACAAATACTTAATGAAAAATGTTCCTGGGATGAAGATAGGCCCCAGGTGGAAAGCTTACATGGTGACCTACAAACCTGGCGATTACGAATACCCAACCTATAAAAATGAAAGCAACGGGCGCTGGGTGCACCTTATACCAACATCTCCCAGGTACATGTTTAGATACACCAATAACATTTCAGATGAAAGTGTTGGATGTGAATGCAGTAGAATGCTGTGAGGAAAGTGCAATGGGAGAAATGTCGTCCCTAAGTAAACATCCATAGTACTGCAATCTGCCGAGACGGATCAGCGGGGGTATTCAAAGCGCAGCTTGCAAGGGAAGGATTGAGGTCGGCAGATAAGGAGGCATACTCTCACTTACTTCGAATGCGCTGATAAGTATTAGCACAATTCGAAGTAGGGGGAGTGGAGAGTGGTAGTAGTACAGGCCTTGACTCAGCTCCCAAGCTGGAAACAAAACCCGAAGGCCCCAGCCTATCTCTAGGTGGGAGCCTTCCTAGTCAGTCTGCGGACCTTGTAATGGCGGGCATCCAACCCATGAAAACAAAAACGATAGCTGTCTCCGACTTAGGCGGATATCGTTCAGGTACATGTTCAAATCCGTCGCTAACTCTTCAAATGGATGTTTGGATGTGAGGGTAGCAGGAGGTTAGGAGGAACTTGTGTAAGAAGGGGATGATGCCCATAAGTAAGCATCTAGAACATGCCATGGAACCTTACACATCAAGGCCAACCACAAAGTGTACCAGAAGGAAAGCAACATAAACGGTCCGAAAAGAAAAACGATTACCAGCCCAAGGAGGTGGAACGTGCGAACCGTCCGCCGAATCTGAAACCTCAGAAGCAGCATACAGCTCTTATTGCTCCAACCCAGAAAGCTGCTCCATGAGAATCTCGGACAAGATCTCCAGCAGAGTAGGAGAGCAGCAGGGCACTTCGGTGAGCCAAAAGCGGAGATTAGGAGCAGCCTCAGGATCCATTTTAGGGCCAGAGGAACGCTCATAGCCGCCACCGCTACATCCAGGGTGGATGCTGGCTCTCGTCTAGCAGCAAAACCTCCCAAGAAGTAGTGTCGCATAAGAGCATCGAAGGCTCACTCCAGAACAGCGTTCATAGCCTTCTCTCTCTCTGCCAACAAGTCCTTAGCCTGACGCTCAATCAAGGCTTGCTGCTCCTCCACGAGCTGGTTCATATGGGTCGCAAGCTCATTCTCCTGGACAGCAAGTTCGGCTGCACTTGGCTCTTCTAAGTCCGGCCTCAACCCCAAGCTGGAAACATGGCCCGTAGAACCCAGCCTAGCTCCAGGAGGGTACCTCTGTGGTTGATCTACGGACCTAGTGAAGACGAGCCCCCAAATCGCGAAAACGAAAGCGATGAGCGTCAAGTCTAGCCTTGACAGGCATCTTCCAGGTACACGTTTGAATCTATCAATAACCTTTCGGGTGAATGTTTGGACGTGATTGCATCAGGATTTGGAAGGAAAGTGCGTGAGAAGTGGATGTCGCCCAGACTGGAAACGAATAACATGAGCCATGGCCTAGCCCGGGCAGAAACGTTTCGGCGTTTGCTATGGATCTACGGATCTGCTGATGACAAGTCTCAAGACTGTAAAACAGAAGGCAGTAAGCCCTAACCTGTCCAGGTGATGCTAACTTCCTAGCATTGATGTTTCGACTAGCCTTCTGTTGCAGGTTTCCAGATCAGCTTGCTAGCCCGGACCGCCAGACGACCAAGGACAGGTCGCCAGGAGTGACACAGATCTCCCAGCTCCCGCACCATGAAAGGAGGGTGCAAGAAGGATATCAAATAGCAAATAGGGTAGCTAGCACGATTCAATTACCACTAATGCTGCCTGGTGTCCAAATACCCAACCTAACTATTGGGAAGTATAAGTCCAGCTCCGTGCTGGAACAGGAATCCAACCTAGCTGTTGGGCTATCTATCTAAGCGCAGCTACGTGCTGGCACAGGCAACCCAACCTAACTGTTGGGCTATCTATCTAAGTCCAGCTCCGTGCTCCGTGGTGGTGCAGGAAACCCAACCTAACAGTTGGGCTATCTATCTAAGTCCAGCTCCGTGCTGGCATGAGAAGACCCAACCTAACTGTTGGGATATCTAAGTCGAGCTCCGGGCTGGCACGTAAATACCCAACCTGACTGTTGGAATATATTAGTCTAGCTTTGCGCTAGCACAGGAAACCCAATCTATCTGGAATGAGACATCTAAGTCCAGCTCCGCGCTGGCAGTGGAATACCTGACCTACGTGGTTGCGTATATAAATCTAGCTCCACGCTAGCATAGGAAACCTAATCCATCTGGACGGGGACGTCTAAGTCCAGCTCCATGCTGGCACCATAATGCCCCAATCTACGTGTTTGGGATATCTAAGCCCAGTTCCGTGCTGGCACAGGAAACCAATCCATCTGGATTGGACGTCTAAGTCCAGCTCCGCGCTGGCACCAGAAGACCCAACCTATCTGTTGGGATACCTAAGCCTAGCTCTACGCTGGCACGTGGAAACTCGATTGTCTATTCGGGATATCTAAGTCCAGCTTCGTGCTGGCACCTAAGCGCCCCAAACTATGTGGTTGGGATATCTAAGCCCAGCTCTACGCTGGCACACAAAGGCTGACCTGTCTGTCAGGGTATCTAAGGCCAATTCCGCTCCGACGTTAAAGACCCAACCTATTTCATCAGGGTACCTGAGCTCAGCTCTCCGTCGGCACGCCGAGGCTGGCCTACTTCACAGGGAATATCTATGTTCGACCATGAGCTGACGAGTGGAAGCTTGAATCAAGTGTTCAGGATATCTGAGTATAGCTCTCCACGAGGTTTTTGAGTCGAGCTTCGAAATGCATAGCAGTAGCCTGGCGTGTAAAATGAGCAGAAGGAGATTCCATCTAATTTAGAGTATTCTGGAGGTGCTACTATGGTAGGCACAGTTCAGAAGGGGGAAGACTCGGTCATATGTTTGGAAAAAACTATCTACACTGATAGAAGGATAGCAAGATCACAGGTGCAGAACTACACGAGTGACTAAGATAGAATTCTCTGTAACAAAGTCCCTGCACCTCGACCTACTATCAGTTGGAATACTTCAACCTGGCTTTTGCTCCATTGCCGACAGATTTGCAGCCTTGTGCTGATGAGCTGCTCCTGTTTTGCTGCAAGCTCGCTAACTCATCATTCAACCGCCTAATCGTGGCATCTCTAAACTTCAGCAGTTCAGCTAGCTTGATAAACGTATTTCGATACGTTTATCGTAGTATTTATTTGGGTTATAATAAAGCGTTAGCGATCAATTTATGCATTTATTCGATATATTTACACTTGTTTTATTGTTGAAGGAGCTTAGGACGAGTTTCGGGCGAAAAGGAGCGAAAACGGAGCAAAACGGCGCGAAAAGGGCAGAAACTGCCCTCGGTCACGGCCAGACGCATTACGCGTCACGGCCGTGACGAGGGACAGAGAGCGAAAGAGAGGGACGCTGGTGACGGTCACGGCCGTGACGCTTAACGCGTCTGGCCGTGACTCGAGGCAGAGCGGTGCGCTGATCATGGTCACGGCCGTGACCTTCAATGCACTTGGCCGTGACCTGGGGCAGAAAGTGACGAGACGCGGAGGATGATGGTCACGGCCATGACGGCCCATGTCCCAGGCCGTGACCGACTCGGGAATCAGTATAAAATGCCCAAATTCGACCCAGAAACGACACAACTCACCAGAGATCAATTCCCAATCATCCAGAGACGAAATTAGGGCGAAAAGAACAGGAAATCCCGTCCCAGAGCGCAAGAGACGGATCAACGAAGAATCCACGGCGAATTAACGAAGAACGGAGATCTTTCCCCGAGATCACCCCAGATTCATCAGTAGGAAAGATCATGAGTTCTTCGGCTTTATCTTTCAATTCTTTCGTAGTTTTTCCCTTTATTATGAGTAGCTAAATCCCGTTGTGTTTGGGATTAGATGAACGCTAGAATAATTCGCAGTTAAGACATATATTATCGTGACTTTGTGCTATTGACTATTTATCGTTCTATGAATATGTTTCGTTGCTTTAATATGTCTATGTGTTAAAGTGATTGCTTGGAAAAACGTTTAGGGCGACAGCTAAATAACGTTTAGGCCGTTCATAGAAGATAGGATTCGAGTATAGGGCGAAAGCAAATACTCGATCCTCGCGTTAGTAATTCGTGAAATTTTAGATTCCCGCGAGCGTTTAGGGCGACAGCAAACTCGCAAGCGGGCAGGAAATTACTGCGATTTAGTCTTAAGCACTTAGGAGCGATTTTATTGTCTTAGCTGTAAATACCTAGCGGGATTCGAATCCCGAGCACGTCTTTATCATCTGAAAACTCTCATATCAGTTAGTCGCGTCCTTTGAATTTCTGATTGAATTAGGAGTGGTCTGTTAGGTTGAGTCGTCAAACAATTTGCGTATTTTCTTTAGGCTAAATATCGAGTCGATTAAGTCATTACTAGTACTTGATTTATTCCTTGTGTTCGATACTCGTTTACTCACTTTACTGCACTACAAACGATGGGTTCACTGCCTATCGCACGTTGGTGATAGTAATTAGGTTTACGTTTTATTTTATCACTTGTCGCACTTTCATCACTCACTACGTGTCGATCAAGTTTTTAGCGCCGTTGCCGGGGAATAAATTGATATTAGGAACACTGTAGTTCGGTACTTTAGCCACTGTGATTTCGACGTTTTCTTTGCTTTTACTGTTTGCGTTAATTGTGTTATTTGCATTAGTTATTTTCCTGAGTCGTTATTGATTTCGTATTCCTATTCGTCGTATTTGTTTACTTTTCGCTAATCTTTATTTCTCACTCATTGAAGGTACGATTCAGCGGTGAATGACCCGAAGCCATCCATCGGGCCCCATCGTTGAAGCCGACCCGGATTTCGAACGAAAGTTGCGAAGGAAGCTTAAGTACGATACTGAAGGAGCATCCACTAGCTCTCAGGACCACTTAGTTAGCTATTCAGAGGATAGTTCGCAGGAATCCATTCAGAATTCACGTGTAGAGGCAGCCGTAGATAGTCCCTACACAGAAGTGGACATGGCGGACCACCGAGTGCCCGTCCATAACATTCCCGAAGAGGAACCATCACTTCAGGACCTCCTCAAAAATGCCGCACTAGGCGGTACTGAATCGGCGATCGTCATCCCACCGATAGAGAATAACAACTTCGAACTGAAGCACTCCTGACTTCAGATGATTTTTCAGATGGCCCAGTTCGAGGGTAATCCCGACGACGACCCTTACCCACATCTTAAGGCATTCCTGACGGTGACAGACACCATCAAGATTAATGGGGTCCCGGGCGATGCAATCAAGTTGATGCTGTTCCCATTCTCACTCAAGTTCAGAGCAAGGGACTGGTTGGATATGTTGCCACCAAGGTCGATCACCACCTGGGAGGAGATGCGAGCCGCTTTCATCAACCATTACTTCCCACTGACGAAGGTGCTACGGCTGAAGACGGAGATTTCCCTATTTCACCAGAAGGACTCAGAGAACCTGTACGAAGTGTGGGAGCGTTATAAGGCCTTATTAAAGAGGTGCCCGCAGCACGGGATGTCGAAGGCAGCCCAGATCAACCGATTCCATGAGGGGCTCAACGATCAGACTGTTCATATGTTAGACGGAGCCGCAGGAGGAGGACTCGTGAAGCTTAATGCCACCGACGCGTGGAATTTAATCGAGGACTATTCGAGGAACAGCTTCATGAGGGGCAATACCAGGATGAAGACACCCGGTGTATTTGGAGTTAGCCAGGAGACAGCCACTAATGCCAAGATCGAGGCGCTTCAGCAGCAACTTGCCTCGACGAACTCCCAGTTGCAGACGGTGATTGGCGCATTACTTCCCAAGTCTGGGCAGGCGCAGCCCGTGAACGCCGTAGCCACCACCACACCAACGCAGCACACACCGTACGTGCCCTTATGCGGAATTTGCGGCGCTGCCCACGAGACCTCAGAATGCCAACTTGGGCAGTCATTGGAGCACGTCGACTATATGGGCAACTACCAAGGTGGCCAGCGGAGTTTCCAACCTCGGGCTCATCCTAACTTGGCGTATGGGAATCAGAATCATCAGGGCCAAGGACCGCCAGGATTTCAGCCCAGACCATCCGGATTCCAAAACGGGCCACCACGACAGTACCAGAATGCGCCCGCGGGAGGATCCGACGACATGAGGGAGATGAAGGACATGATGAAGACGCTTCTCACGAATTTCAGCAACACCACCGCAGCCCACGAAAGTCGAATGACGAAGATGGAGGAGTACATGGAGGCGAATGACTTGCGTGCTCAGAACACGGACGCCTCGCTCAAAAAGTTGGAGCAACAGATGGGCCAGATGGCGAAGCAGTTGGCGGGGCGCACTCAAGGATCGCTCCCAAGCTATACCGAGCCAAATCCAAAGGAGTACTGCAAGGCGGTGACATTGAGGAATGGACGGGAATTGCAAGAAGTGCCCGCCAAGAAGAAGGCGAAGGAGAGTGCCAGCTTTGAGAGCCACGACGAGCCCGATGTGGAGGAAATCGGAGGCGACAATTTCGAGAAGGCCGAAGCTGAGAAGGAGAAAGTCGAGCCCGAGAAGGAAAAGGTGACGGAGATCCAGCGACCACCGGTGAAGCCTTACCAGCCGAAGATCCCGTACCCGGCTCGACTGAAAAAGGACAAGAACGAAGCACAGTTTGGTAAATTTATGGGCATGTGTAAGGAATTACATATTAACTTACCTTTTGTTGAAGCTATTACGCAGATGCCCAGCTTCGCCAAGTTCTTGAAGGACTTGCTGACGAACAGAAGGAAGCTCGAACACGTCTCCACCGTCTGCCTACGAGGGGAGTGCTCAGCGATCCTCCAAAGCAAGATTCCTAAGAAGCTAAAAGACCCAGGGAGTTTTACTATTCCCTGTCTCATAGGAGATTTAGTGATTGAGCGTGCGTTAGCAGACCTAGGCGCTAGTATTAATCTTATGCCGTATTCTATGTTTAAGCGTTTAGGACTAGGCGAGCCACGACCCACTAGGATGAGCCTCCAATTAGCGGATAGGTCGTTAAAGTACCCTCGAGGTGTTATCGAGGATGTCTTAGTTAAAGTAGATAAGTTTGTGATTCCCGCAGATTCGTTATCTTAGATATGGAGGAAGACGAAAATGTCCCCTTGATTTTAGGTAGACCATTCTTAGCCACGGGGGAGACCATGATAGACGTTAGGAACGGGCCGTTAACCTTGACGGTAGATGGGGAAAAGGTTACCTTTGATATGGCAGACTCGATGAAAAAGAGTAGCGAGCAGGATGATAAGTGTTATTTCTTAGACGTATTTGAGCACGACTTTCTCTTTTCCGTGCAAGGTCTGTCACAGTTCGGCGATCACGACACACACACGCTTATGGCAATCGACGAGTGTGGGGAGGAAGTCGACGAGCCTATTGTAGCCATCGATGAAAGCAGCGAAGAGGACAAGGAGAAGAGCTCAGTTGAGGAACCGCCGGTCCTAGAATTGAAGCCGCTGCCCGACCACCTCGAGTACGCGTTTCTAAACAATAATGGAGGGCTGCCGGTCATAATCTCCTCAAACCTCGATGATGGGCAGAAGGGTCAGCTTTTAGACGTGTTGAAGACGCACAAGAAGGCCCTGGCATGGAAGATATCCGACATAAGGGGTATCAATCCCAGCCACTGCACACACAAGATCCTCATGGAGGATGACTTCAAGCCGGTCGCTCAACGTCAAAGGCGCCTCAATCCCAACATGAAGGACGTTGTCAAGAAGGAAGTAATCAAGCTGCTAGACGCGGGGATGATCTATCCCATCTCAGACAGCGCATGGGTCAGCCCGGTCCAAGTAGTCCCAAAGAAGGGAGGCATGACGGTCGTCACCAACGATAAGAACGAACTGATCCCGACGAGAACCGTGACCGGATGGCGCGTCTGTATAGACTACAGGAAGTTGAATGATGCGATGAGAAAAGATCATTTTCCCCTACCTTTTAATGATCAGATGTTAGAAAAATTAGCAGGTCACTCATTCTATTGTTTCCTTGATGGTTTGTCAGGTTATCTACAGATTCCTATAGCACCCGAGGACCAGGAGAAGACGACGTTTACGTGCCCGTTCGGAACGTTCGCGTACCGAAGGATGCCATTCGGATTATGCAATGCCCCAGCCACCTTCCAGCGATGCATGATGGCCATATTCGACGAACTGGTAGGTGAGGTAATGGAGGTATTTATGGACGACTTCTCTGTTTTCGGTTCCTCGTTTGATACATGTTTATCGAATCTGAAGCTCGTGCTCGCACGATGCGAGGAAACGAATTTGGCACTTAATTGGGAAAAGTGCCATTTCATGGTTCGAGAGGGTATAGTTCTCGGTCATAAGATTTCTTCTAAAGGAATCGAAGTGGACCGAGCTAAGTTAGAGACGATAGAAAAATTGCCTGTTCCCTCGAACGTGAAGTCGATTAGAAGTTTTCTAGGACATGCGGGATTTTATCGTAGATTTATCAAAGACTTTTCTAAAATCGCACGTCCTATGTCTAGATTGTTAGAGAAAGATGCCCCGTTTGATTTCAATGACGAATGCCTGCATGCTTTCAATTTACTTAAGGAAAGACTTATCGCAGCACCTATTATGGTTGCCCCCGACTGGGGGCTGCCCTTTGAACTAATGTGCAATGCTAGTGACTATGCAGTTGGGGCCGTGCTAGGGCAGCGTAAGGACAACCACTTCAGGCCAATCTATTACGCGAGTAAGACGTTAGACGCAGCCCAAGCCAATTACACGACCACTGAGAAGGAGCTGTTGGCCGTCGTGTTTGCTTTCGACAAGTTCAGGTCATATTTAATCCTGTCTAAAGTTATTGTTTTTACTGACCACTCTGCTCTCAAGTACTTGTTAGCAAAGCCCGACGCCAAGCCAAGACTAATTCGGTGGATCCTGCTACTGCAAGAGTTCGATATAGAGATCCGCGACAAGAAGGGTGCGGAGAACCTAGCGGCAGATCATCTCTCCCGACTAGAGGAGTCCGAGATATACAATAAGAACGAGAGGGCGATACACTATCGGTTCCCAGACGAGCACCTCTACGCGATACACGTAGTAAGTGACGACACCCCTTGGTTTGCAGATTACGCTAACTACCTTGTTGCGAGGGTCCTACCAAAGGAATACACGAGTCAGCAAAAGAAGAAATTCTTTTCTGATTTGAGGTACTACTTTTGGGAAGACCCGTATCTTTTCAGGCGATGTGCAGACCAGGTAATACGGCGATGCGTGGCTGCCCCGGAATCGACGCAGATCCTTAGACATTGCCACAATGGACCGACCGGAGGGCATTATGCAGCAAATCGTACCGCTCAGAAGGTGTTGGAGAGCGGATTCTACTGGCGCACGATCTTCAAGGACGCGCAAAGGTACGTCGACACTTGTGATCAGTGTCAGCGCGCAGGTAATATTTCTAAACGCGACGAAATGCCCCAGAACTTCATCTTAGTTTGCGAAATTTTCGATGTATGGGGTATTGATTTCATGGGCCCATTTCCTAGCTCGTACAACAATAAGTACATCCTAGTCGCTGTCGATTATGTTTCTAAGTGGGCCGAGGCGCAAGCCTTACCCACAATGACGCTAGGGTAGTCGTTAGATTTTTGCGAACGTTATTTTCACGTTTTGGGGCACCTAGATGCATCATCAGTGATAGAGGCACTCACTTTTGTAACACCCAGTTTGCACGCACGTTAGAACGTTACGGTGTTAAGCATAGCCTATCCACCCCGTACCATCCCCAAGCTAGTGGTCAAGTCGAGGTAGTGAATCGCGAGTTGAAACGCATTCTAGAGAAAACTATAGAGGGAAACCGTAGGGAGTGGGCAAATAAGTTAAATGATGCACTTTGGGCATATAGGACTGCATATAAGACTCCTATAGGCACTACACCATATAGATTAGTTTATGGAAAAGCATGCCATCTTCCCGTAGAAATAGAGCATAAGGCATATTGGGCCATCAAGTCCTTAGATCTCGATTTGGGGAACGCCGGCGGAAAGCGACAACTCCAAATCAACGAGTTAGACGAGTGGCGTTTATCGGCCTACGATAACGCTCGCATGTACAAGGAACGTTCTAAGGCCTATCACGATAAGAAAATTAGGCAAAGGCGAGAGTTTCAGGAAGGGGATCAAGTCCTTCTTTTTAACTCTCGACTTAGGCTCTTTCCTGGCAAGCTTAGATCACGCTGGTCAGGACCGTTCACTGTTACCCGTGTTTTCCCTTATGGTACTGTTGAGATTTCAGGAATGGAGCAGGGTACTTTTAAGGTGAACGGCCATAGGTTGAAGCATTATCTCGCAGGCGAGGAAGACGCTACCGAGAGGGAAGTACTGTACTTGGACTTCCAAACGTAAGCAAGCAAAAACGACGTCCGGCTAAAGACGGTAAAGTAAGCGCTTCATGGGAGGCAACCCAGGTATTTTTATTTATGTCTTAGTTTAAAAAAAAATATATATATATATATATATATATATATATAGATAAGGGGCGGTCACGGCCAACTGCTTAAGCAGTCACGGCCGTGACGCGCATATCTATGCACACTGCCTGATGTCACGGCCAGAGGCTTAAGCCATCACGGCCGTGACCCAAAGTAAAATCTCATCGAGACTTCTGCCCAATGTCACGGCCAACTGCTTAAGCAGTCACGGCCGTGACCAAGATCAGAGGCACTCACTGCCCCTTGTCACGGCCTACTGCTTAAGTTGTCACGGCCGTGACACCTCCGGAAAAAAAAATAATAAAAAAAAAAAAAAAAAAAAAAAATTGGTCGATTGGGTCACGGCCAATGACGAGTACGTCACGGCCGTGAGACCGGGCAGAGGAGCTTACTGCCTGCTGTCACGGCCAAGACCCTTAAGGGTCACGGCCGTGACTGATGCGGATTTAAGGGTAAACATGCCCTTTTTCCCTTTTTTTCCCCTCTTCTCCTCTTTCTTCTTCGCTTCCCTCACGCGATTTTCACCCTAAAACACCAAAAATCCCCCCGCCATCACCATCCAAACTCGCCTCATCCCTCCCAAATCCGGTGATCCACAGCCTAAACCTCACAATTCGTCCCCACCTATCATCAAAAATTCGAAGGTATGACTTTCTTACTCTTTGCACTATTTCGTCCAAGTTGTGGGGAATCTCGTCAAAATTGTTGATCTTTTGGGTAGGATCGTTCATTACATGATATATGTACTATTGGGTATGCTTAATTCGTTGAAATTAGGTGCGATTTTTTTCGAATTTTGTGACGAACCCTAATTTTCAAATTGGGACTTTTTCGAATTGGGGTCTAATTGTTGTTTCTATTGCCCTTTATTGATAGATATATGCTATGAATGCTTTGGGTATGCTTGATTACATGAATTCGTGGTTCAATTTTGGGGATTTTTACGACGAACCCTAATTTCAAAATTGGGGATTTCTGAAATTATTTGGTACATTCCGTTGCGTTGATGATATTAACTAACCTCGATTCATAATATGATATATTTGGGTGCATTAGCATATTCAATTTTGGATTTGGATGAAGTGATTTTGGTTGCACGCCACGTGTTCGATAAAATGCCAATTTGAGCCTTTCATGTGTTTGCATATGCGAGTTACTACGTCGCCGTTATTTTGGTCGAGTCGAACTGCTTTGAATTTAATTGCGTTATTCTCGTTGAACTCACATCTTTTCTTTCAGGTACTATGGGTAAAAGCCGTGCCCCAGGTTCGCATGCATCCGCAGTGGCCTCGTCCTCTCGCTCGAGTCGCCGCGGGCCCCCGACGACAATGCTAGAAGCCATGGGCCAGTTCACTGACGAGGCCCAGGCGGCACGCTACAACAAGCTGAAGAACATGGAGTTCATCGCCATGGACCAGATCGATCACGAGACACTGGCGAAGTACCACATCGACCAGCAGGTCGCCCATTACCTATCAACCAGTGGTTGGAACACTTTCCTGGCGATCGACGAACCGGCGTACAAGGAACTCACCCTGGAGTTCCTCGCCACGTTCTCCTACGACGAATCCGGCAACCACGTAATCCGGTTCCGGGCGTTCAACGAGGAGCAGGTCATATGAGCCGAACGTCTGTGCGATGCACTTGGAGTCCCCGAGCCCCCACACCAGCACTTCGCGACATTCTTCCTTACACCGGAAGGACAACGGGGGTGCTGGGAGGAAATCGCTCGACCTGGCGAGCCGGCATACAGCGCGAAGACGTCGAAGGCATCCGCGATGAAGAGCCCCGGCCTGCGTTATATCCATCGCCTCCTGACGACCTCGCTTACCCCAAGGGGTGACTCACACGGAGCAGTCACCCTCCGCGATCTGTACATCCTGACCCATCTGCACCGCGGCGAACGGATTAATTTAGGAATGGCGGTGGCCCACGCTTTCAGTGCTCAGGCGGAAGCACGACACCACGGCAAGATCGCCGTCGGCCCACTCATCACCAAGGTGATCAAGGGCTTACGCTACTGGCCAGCGAATGCGCCCGAAATGGAGATAGTCGGAGGGCGTCACCCACTGAATGAGGAGGCACTGGTGAGGATGAAGATGCTGGTGAAGGCGCCTACCTGGACTCGCACCAACAAAGTGTACACCTGGCACGAGATGTATCGCGGCCAGACCGACCAAGGAGCCATCCCTGACGACCAGCTCTACATCGACGGCCCCCACCCAATGGAGACGGACACGACAGCCACCGGGCCGTCCTACTCCTCCGGGTACCACCACGGCGAGTCATCCGGCGTCGCTCCCTACGCGTCGGCAGCGGATCTCGAAGCGCTGCGACAGGACGTGCAAGAGACTCGTCGCCGACAGGAGGAGTACGAGCGAAGGAACGAGGAAGCCCACAGCCAGTACAGGGAGGAGTTGGACCGCTACAACGAGGCCCTGCGAGCCATGGACCAGGCGCTCGAGCTGTCCAGGCGATCGATAGACCTCCTTCGCCCGAGGCAACGCTCACCACCGCCGCCACCACCGCCTTAGGGATTTTTTTCTTTTACTTCTTATTGACATTTCGTGTTTGAGTAGTCGCGTGTGTTATGAATTTATTTCCACCTCTACGCTTATAACTATGTTTATAGTTAATCTATGACTATTCTATTTTATGCCTATTTATCTCTCTAGCTAGCGCATGGAAACGCATAACGGCTTACAACGCCTAACGGATAACAACACGACCGCCCCGCGCTAAACCGACTACCTCACGAGCACGTCCCTTATTCGTCAGGGGAGTCACGCTTCTTTTCAACTCTTTTCCCCTTCCTTTTATTTTTACGTTGAGGACAACGTCTGACTTAAGTGTGGGGAGGGGAATTTTAAATTTTTATGATGTGTCGTTGAGTCCGTTGGAAAGGCATGAATTACTGAATCAGGCATGATTGTTTGCGCTTATCTCGAGTTGGTCTGCATTCTATGAAATTATGTGAGCAATTAGGACATGCATGACTGATTGAATCTTATCTGCCTGAATAGATATAGCACTGTTTTCAGAGATCCGTACACATGACCCTATTTCGTGTGAGAGTTTGAGCCTGACGAGCTTACGCTCATTTTTCTTGGTTGTGTGACGTGCCTAGTCTATATCTCTCTAGAACTTGCCTGTCTGATGCGTGTTGAAACTATTTTGGTGTGCGAGCGTGAAAACGATGAGGGCATTAGGATTCAAGTCCAGGGCCAAAATTTTCTTAACCATGACGAACCCCATTAGTTAGCCCCGTTGAGCCTGAGCCTATTCGTTGCTTACCTCATATGTTATAGAAGCCACTGACCCGAAGAAGCCCCGTAAATTTTATGAGCCTGAGTTGATTAGAATAGAGCAGAAGTCGAACGTGAGAGTTACTGTTTCAGTGTATGATTTGATGTTCTTCTCTGCTATTCATGAAATGACTCGTCCCTTACTTGACCGTTTTCTGAAATGACCCGATCTCTTGCATAAGCCTGCCCATAACCCTTTGGCAAGATATAGGTCTCGGTAATAAGTATCCCTAGGTACACGGCATTCGCTGTGACGATGTATTCTTTGCGACAAAAGCCGAACCTTGATGTTTTAGGGAATAAGGGCAGTGCATAAAAGTAGAATGACTAAGGTGAAAGGGCAGAAAATGAAAGGGGACTGAGTTGAGAGGGTCGAGCAGAAAGTCTAGGATTTCGGAGCGAGAACGTCGAGTCTTATGTTGGGCTGTGACTGTCTGTTTGATCATGCTGTGTTCTTTGAAGATTTTCGATCACGTGTCCTAACTCTAAGATTTAGTTTCATTACTTATACTTGCCATTTCATGATTATTCGACCATTTCCCTAAAAAGACCCTCAGATTTATGCTTGCCACTTTAAGTAGTAGATATGCGATTAGCTTGCAAGTTATGGTAGGGTTGGACTAGCGCACGAATTTGAGTGATTCACTATAAATTTAGCCTATACACTGAGCGACTTGAGCGAATCCTTGCGAGAGTGTGAGTCTCGATTAGCAGTGGGAAGGAAGTTTAGGTCGACAAGTGCAAGTCATTAGTGTAACGTCCATGATTGTTTGCTTGATTCTTTTCGTGCCTTCTAGCTTTGATGATAAATTGCGAACGACCGTGCCGTTATCCTGATTTATGCCTTATCAATTCCTAATTTACTTGAGGACAAGCAAATGCTTAAGTGTATGGAGGTTTGATAAACGTATTTCGATACGTTTATCGTAGTATTTATTTGGGTTATAATAAAGCGTTAGCGATCAATTTATGCATTTATTCGATATATTTACACTTGTTTTATTGTTGAAGGAGCTTAGGACGAGTTTCGGGCGAAAAGGAGCGAAAACGGAGCAAAACGGCGCGAAAAGGGCAGAAACTGCCCTCGGTCACGGCCAGACGCATTACGCGTCACGGCCGTGACGAGGGACAGAGAGCGAAAGCGAGGGACGCTGGTGACGGTCACGGCCGTGACGCTTAACGCGTCTGGCCGTGACTCGAGGCAGAGAGGTGCGCTGATCATGGTCACGGCCGTGACCTTCAATGCACTTGGCCGTGACCTGGGGCAGAAAGTGACGAGACGCGGACGATGATGGTCACGGCCGTGACGGCCCATGTCCCAGGCCGTGACCGACTCGGGAATCAGTATAAAATGCCCAAATTCGACCCAGAAACGACACAACTCACCAGAGATCAATTCCCAATCATCCAGAGACGAAATTAGGGCGAAAAGAACAGGAAATCCCGTCCCAGAGCGCAAGAGACGGATCAACGAAGAATCCACGACGAATTAACGAAGAACGGAGATCTTTCCCCGAGATCACCCCAGATTCATCAGTAGGAAAGATCATGAGTTCTTCGGCTTTATCTTTCAATTCTTTCGTAGTTTTTCCCTTTATTATGAGTAGCTAAATCCCGTTGTGTTTGGGATTAGATGAACGCTAGAATAATTCGCAGTTAAGACATATATTATCGTGACTTTGTGCTATTGACTATTTATCGTTCTATGAATATGTTTCGTTGCTTTAATATGTCTATGTGTTAAAGTGATTGCTTGGAAAAACGTTTAGGGCGACAGCTAAATAATGTTTAGGCCGTTCATAGAAGATAGGATTCGAGTATAGGGCGAAAGCAAATACTCGATCCTCGCGTTAGTAATTCGTGAAATTTTAGATTCCCGCGAGCGTTTAGGGCGACAGCAAACTCGCAAGCGGGCAGGAAATTACTGCGATTTAGTCTTAAGCACTTAGGAGCGATTTTATTGTCTTAGCTGTAAATACCTAGCGGGATTCGAATCCCGCGCACGTCTTTATCATCTGAAAACTCTCATATCAGTTAGTCGCGTCCTTTGAATTTCTGATTGAATTAGGAGTGGTCTGTTAGGTTGAGTCGTCAAACAATTTGCGTATTTTCTTTAGGCTAAATATCGAGTCGATTAAGTCATTACTAGTACTTGATTTATTCCTTGTGTTCGATACTCGTTTACTCACTTTACTGCACTACAAACGATGGGTTCACTGCCTATCGCACGTTGGTGATAGTAATTAGGTTTACGTTTTATTTTATCACTTGTCGCACTTTCATCACTCACTACGTGTCGATCATAGCTCCATGGGGACGAGTCACGATCAGGAGTTAGCTAACAGAGTGGACATCCCACTTACCTAAGGAGAACGGCGAGGTCCATAGCATCGTAACACAACTCTCACGCTAGCGTATGGAGACCTGGCTCCAGCAGCAGTAGTTCCACATCAACTCTCCCTTAACAAAGAGACCTGATCAACTCGGCCAGGTGTCCAGCAACGAAGACTTGATCAATCCGATCAGGGTTTCCAAGATTCCCAAGTCAGCTCTTAGGACTCTAGGTTTGTCCTCACCTGCAAGCTTGATCTGCTCGATCCCAATTTACAAGTCTAACTCTATGCTAACCTAAGAAGACCTACTTTATCTACTTGGGATTTCTAAGCCGGCTCCATGCTGGCATGCAAAAGCCCTATCATCTGTTTGAGTTCTCGAGTCTGGCTTCAAGATGGCTAGCAAAGATCCGGCGTACCTCGTCCGGACGTTTTAAGCCCAGATCTAACTGACAGGCGGAGACATGACTTATCTTGTTCGATTGTCTGAAGCCAGCTCTCCGCCAACTCACAAAGACCTGATCTATATGATCAGAATTTTCAAGACCAGCTCTCCGCTAACGAAGGGGACCTGGCCTATCTAGTTAGGATTTCAGGGATCAACTTTCTGTTAGCAGGGTATCCGGCAAGGCATTGGCTGGCGAGTATCCAAGTCATCTCTTCGAGACTACTGAGTATATCTCCGTATAGACACGTGAAGTCCTAAGCTGTCTGGGACTTCTTGGGCAACGGGAGAAAATGGCCGAAAAAATTTCACGAGAAGAGGAATGCTTTCTTAATAATACTCCGAGCTGCAATACTTAGCATATTGCAACTCAGAGTAAGGGGACTGGATGATAGGGTGACCTATCCAGCATTCCTCCTGACCTGACGACCTACAAGGAACAGAGTAGGAGGTTGAAGGAAGCAATGACTAGGTACGAGGTTCGGCCAGAGGCGAGGTACGGAAATGATATTTGGAGAAGCTAAGGAGATACTCCGGGAAGCTACGGAGCTATCAGGAGGGAACAAATTAAGTAATCGAGAGAGCTATGGAAGTGACCGGGACACCTGACGAGGGAGGGCAGTACGAAACCCTAGCCGCCCCTACAGTATAAATAGGGTCTTTTGTCCATTTTGCACCATAAGTCACACGCCCCACACACACTAACACACCAAGAACACGCACACATGTTCTCTCTCCCTCTATTTATCTTCTTTCTACTGTTTATAGCTTGGAAACACTTGTAAACGTGAGAGATCGTGAGATAGAGTGTGTAATCTTCCTCCGTTAATAGTGAATATTCTCCGGCGGCCCGTGGACGTAGGATTCACCCAAATCCGGACCTCACCTTGATTCCCGGACCATAAAATCTTGTTGATCGGGGACAATGGTTGTTTTCTGATTCGATTAAAATTGAATTTAACACGAGCGTGGGACAATGGTTGTTTTCGTTTTTTCTTCTATTTTTTTGTTAAAAGTAAACTAAATAAAACAATGAAACGTATTTGAATAAATAAGGGGATGTTTCACTCGTGGTTCTGAAACCGTTCCGAACGGGACCGAAAATTTTAGTTGTTTAAGCTTTAGTGGTTTAACCGGTTTAAAATCGAGCTGATATCTTTAAATATAATAGATATATATATATATATATATATATTTGAATCGATCAAATAATATAAAACTATACATACTTTTTGTATTTTTTTTCCAAAATATAATGTTATGAATTAGGGGCAAAATTAAATACAATTAAAATGTGTTAGTAGTTAAAAGTTAATAATGTAGTGAGATGACAAAATTAAATTTATAAAATTTGGGGGTTAAATTAAATAGAAAAAAATATGGGGTTCATATATTAATTAAAAATTGATTAAAAACGTTCTTGAATGGAATTGAACCCAAGCCCACTTGAAAAATTTACCTCAAAGCACTTATCCACTAGATCCAAAGCACAAATTATGTAAATTTGCTCATTTATCAAATTGTACTTATTTTCATTTTCTTAGTTTCTTTTAAAATCAAAACATGAACCAGATCGGGACCGGAACTCCGACCGGTTCACCGGTATCCGGCCTGTTTCGGTCCGGTCATTAAAACCTTGTCGAGAGCTAAAAGCCCAATATAAAGCCCAATTATTTCGAAATTTGGACGATTAAAATTGAAGTCACGTAGTATATTAATAACAGTAATATTTTACGTGCAAAAACTATACCTTTTGTTTTTCTCCTCTTGGTTCCTTCTCTCTTACAGAAACTAGGTTCTTGTTTGTTCATAGAAAGTGTCTGGCTTTAAATTAAGTCTTGAGAGAGATTGGTATTCTTTTCAGAGTCCTTGAGAAATTTTTGAGTGATATCTAAAAGCAAACACAGTTGTTTCGGTCGGCGTTTCAACTAGATCTGTTTGTATAAATCTTTTCTTAGTTTTTTAAATCCTGGACGACACTTTATCACATGTTAGTTTTCTTGCACTCGACTCTCTTTCGAATTTATCGTTTCTTGTTCCTTGGTTAAAGCATATTATCGTTTCATAATCTCGTTTTTGTTATGCTTGCACTTTACGATTTGTGTAATTACAGATGAAGCGATTTCGGGATGAGTTTTATGCGAACCCTCAGTTCAGGCGGCAGATTAGTTCTTCCTCCCGCGGAGAATCGTAAGCGCATCTTTTCCTTAGACTATGTTTTCAGTTTCCTTACGTCTGAAATTAGCTTGATATTTGGGCGGATTTTGCTTTTGTTTTATGTTGTAGGTCTGATTTTTGGTCATGTGTAATAAAGCATCATACTTGCTGGATTTATGTGATGCATGTTTATTCTTTGCATTAGGAGTCTGATTTGGCGATCTCCTTCATACAGTCGTAGAGTAGATGTTGGAAATCTGAAAGTTAGGTTTAACTTATTTCTTCACTGGGTAATTCGAGACTGATTTAGGTCGTATTGGTGTAAGAAGTTTTCGATAGACTGTGGTTATGATTTATGAACATGAAAGGCAAAATCTTGTAGTTTGGATCCCTTGGGCTTATTAAAATCGTATAAATTTCTGTAAATATGCATAGAAATTTTTGGATTTCTGTCTTATTACAAAGCCATGGATAGGTACGGACCATCTCCAGGTGGTGGAGGTGCACCTAATGCCGCCGGTGAAATAGGTGGCGGCGGTGGCGATGGTGGTGGTGCGCAAAAACTGACCACCAAAGATGCACTGAGTTATTTAAAGCAAGTGAAGGAAATGTTCGAAGATCAAAAGGAAAAGTACGATAGTTTCCTTGACGTCATGAAAGATTTCAAGGCTCAAAGGTGAATTGGATCTTTCTTGGAAGATAGCCACGTTTGTCTGAGTTTCTCGCATGCGTATCTTAATTTTTTCATTTTTTTTCTTTTATTTGCAGAATTGGGACGCCTGGCGTCACAGCACGTGTGAAGGAATTATTTAAGGGGCACCCTAACTTAATTCTTGGCTTTAACATGTTCTTGCCGAAGGGTTACGAGATTACCCTCACAGATGAAGACGAAGCACCTACGAAGAAGACGGTCGAGTTTGACGAGGCAATAAGTTTTGTCAACAAAATCAAGGTTGGAGTTATTGTATATCTTATTTGATGATTTATTTCTTGATTTCCCCTCAGACGAGTTGAAGCCAGAAGCATGACCGTTGTTTTGTAATATTTCTTTTTTTTTTTCAGAAACGTTTTCAAACTGACGACCATGTCTATAAATCTTTCCTGGACATCTTGAATATGTACCGTAAGGAACACAAGGGTATCACTGAGGTTTACCACGAGGTATGCATTCATTTTATCTGAACTCAATTACTGCCTTCTATCCTTTACTTTTTCTGAAACTATTTTCTACTTTCTATGTTCTTTTCTTTTCTTTTTTTGCTTAAGGTTGCAGCCCTTTTTGAGGACCATCCCGACCTGCTCGATGAGTTCACAAGATTCTTACCCGATACTTCGGCTTCTCATGCTTCTTTTGTTCGTCATGATGAGAGGAGCTCTGCAACGCCAATGGTTCATCCCTCTCTCACTGAGAAGTTTTTTTCTTTTTTTAATCGTTTCATAGTGATACTCTCTTTCTGCTTCACTGATTTCTAATCGAAGACTGCATGCGGTTGTGATGTTCTAGGTACGACCAAGAAAAGACATTAAGGTTGAGCCCAGTGGAGAGCGAGATATAGATATGGATGGTGATAAAACAGCTGGGAAACTGCACAAGGAGCAGAAGAAAAATACGAATAAGAGGAACCATGAAACTGAGGACAGAGAGCACAAAGTCGGTAATAAAGGGGACCTTGGCGTGATTCGGCATTCAGACAAGCATAAATCTGCTCGTAAAGTTGAAGATTTTGAGGGTCGCGTGGCCTCATATGACGATAAAAGTGAGTTACCATGTCCAATTTTTTTTTCTTGTTTTATCTTATTCAAATATTCATTGTCATTTGATGGTTTTTTCTGTAACTTTCTCATTAGGAATTTGATCTTTACTGTTTGATATTGGCATATTGGAGTTTCACCCTTTTCTTTCAACTTCTATATTGCTTTCTGATGTCAGGCATGTACAACAATGAGTTTACCTTCTGTGAGAAAGTAAAGGAGAGGCTTCGAAGTGCTGATGACTATCAAGCTTTCATAAAATGTCTGCACATATACAGTAAAGAAATTATCACGAGAAACGAATTGCAAAGCTTGGTATGGCAATTTTCACCTCTAATCGTTCTGAATCACATGTACTAAATTGTACATTTCTCGATCCCTGTTTAATTTTGTCCTCGTTCTTACATGGAAATGGTTCCAGGTTGCTGATTTGCTTGGAAAATATCCCGATCTTATGGATGGTTTCAATGAATTTCTTGAGCGCTGTGAGCGAATCGGTGTGTATTGATTGCCTTTACCTTACTTTTTGTTCTTGTTATTGTTATTTTTTTCGTAACTGTTTCTTGTTTTAGATGGATTTTTGGCTGGCATGATGGGGAAAAGTAAGTATATTTATCCACTATTCATCAATTTTTTTCTGTTATTACGATATTATTTTTGCTCCTCCTATGAATTGGAGTCCACTCGACCAGCTTCCCTGCCCAAAGCCCTTAAAATAATCGAACTCTTTACACCATCAGATGATAGTGTTATAATTTGTTGTTGTCTTTTATGACAAAGCTGGTACAAATATCGCAGAAACATTATGGAACGAAGGAAGTTCTTCAAAACCCTTGAGAATCGCGGACAAAGAGAAGGAACAAAAGCGTGAAGTGGAGAGCGTGAAAGAGAAAGATAGACAAAATACCAAATACTGGGGAAAGTCCATTCAAGAGCTTGATCTTTCGAACAGTCAACGCTGCACTCCCAGCTACCGTCTCCTTCCTGACGATGTATCAAACGTTGATGAACTTTGTTGGCTTGATAAAATTGTTCGGCCTTGAGGAATTTTTTCTTACAAACTTTCTCATGCAGTATCCAATAGCTTCAGCTAGTGAGAGGTCACGTCTGGGCAATGAAGTGCTAAATGATCATTGGGTGTCTGTGACTTCTGGCAGTGAAGATTACTCATTCAAGCATATGAGAAGAAACCAGTTTGAAGAGAGCTTGTTTAGATGTGAAGATGATAGGTATAGAACTTTAATCTCTATAACTTGTCTTATTCACTTGCTGCAATAAAACACTACTTTATTTGTCTGTTTTGAGGTAACCTTTTATTTCTTTGACGGGTTTGATCTTGGCCTACGTTTTAGATTCGAGCTGGACATGTTGCTGGAATCTGTCAGTTCATCTGCAAAGCGAGTGGAAGAGCTCTTAAACAGTATTACTAACAATTCAATCAGTTTGGATGGTCCCTTACGTATTGACGAACACTTCACAGGTTTGTCTTAGATATATAATTGTGGATTATATATGTCGTGATCTATGGAATTCCATATCTTTATGTGTCTCTTCATAAGTATAATCTAAAGAAAAGCAATGGGTTACTTACACGTTTGCTTTCCTTGCTTATTTTATGCAGCACTCAACATAAGATGCATCGAACGCATATATGGTGACCATGGTCTTGACGTGATTGACATTTTGAAGAAAAACCCATCTATTGCTTTACCTGTTATCCTGACCCGTCTTAAGCAAAAGCAGGAGGAATGGACTAAGTGCCGTTCAGATTTTAACAGTGTTTGGGCCGAAATCTATGCTAAAAATCACTACAGATCTTTGGACCATCGCAGCTTCTACTTCAAGCAGCAAGATTCGAAGAACTTGAGCACAAAATGTGGGTTTAACTATTTCTTTCATCCTTAGTTGATTTGTAACTTTAAGAAAACATGTCTGATAGATTTGTGTTAACATGATTTTAGTGCCTGCTAGTTATTTATGTTCTCTTTCTGTTTGCTTTGAAACTACTTGTTTGTGTAGCCTTTGCATCTAAGTAGTTGTCGAATTTTTACATTGAGCATGAACTTTTTCCCTTTTTGAGCGACAGCGTTGATCAAGGTTCAGTAGTCATTCTAATAATTTATGGCCTGTGGTTAATTGAATATGGGATACAAGTCATATTCCATGGTCTTGGAAATTTCTTTGATTCGGTTCTGATTTTCTGTTGGTGATTTATTTGACAGCCTTAGTGACAGAAATCAAAGTGATGAAGGATGAAAACCAGAACGAGGATGAATTACTTCTCAGTACTATTGCTGGTGGTAGTAAAAGGCACGCGATAACTCCTAACATTGAATTTGGTTACGCTGACGACGAAGTTCACGAAGATGTTTACAAGATCATTAAGTACTCGTGTGAGGAGATCTGCTCCAATAAGGAACAAATGGACAAAGTGTTGAGGTTCTGGGCCACTTTTCTTGAGCCGATGTTTGGCATACACTCACACCTGCATTCTTCGGAGAATGCTGAAGAGAAAGGTGTATATAATGCTATAATAGAAAGCGCAGGCAGCCCTAGTGATGGCACCAATGGCCCAAGCATAAAGCATTCAAAGCCTTTAACCTGCAATGGCGATTCTAACACATCACCACAACGTGGGAATTCCAATAGGACTGAGTTTACGAAGGTACCAACTATTGATGGGCTAACTGTCATTTCCGGTGCGAGAAAATCCAAATCTGACCTGGCTGTTTTGGGACAAGGATCTAATTACGGTATGATTGTTGTATCTGTCAATGTCCTCATTTATGATAAGGATAAAATTTTCCTTGTGTTACTGTTGTTTTCAGGTTATAAAAGTTTTCCCTTTTCTTCTGGTATAAAAAAAGGTTTTTGTTCAATTTGAGTATCGTGTTATCGTTTAATTTTGTTATTTTGGATATGCTTTCCTTTTTCAAACTATTTTATTTTATACAGAAACCTATTAAAAGCTGAAACAAAATCTTATCTTGAGTTCCAGGGCATGGTGCAAGTTCTTGGGCAAACAATGTCGATGAACCCAAGTCTGCTACAGATGATGTGATTTCCTCTGAGGTATGAGTTATGATTGCTTTCTGCTAATGCTAGAGCAAAAAGCTTCTCCTTTTTATGACAACGAGCTCTTTCAATTGGCGTTTCGAAATTCTTCCCCTTTCTACGTCATTTTCCCTATATTTTTAAGGATTTATCTCCTTCCATCCCAATCTTCTTGTTTAGTAGTACCAACATTTTGTGTTGTTTACCTGCCACAGTGTGGGGGGAATGCAAAAGGATCGAATGGGCTCAAAGATCTCCTCGACCCTTCTATAAACGAGAAAGAAGAGGGCGAGCTGTCTCCTAATGGCGACTTTGAAGCAATGGAAGCTGAAAAAGTGATTCATGAAGAGATCTTTGCTTATGATGAAAACAGTGAAAATATCTCCGATGCCGCAGAGGATGCCTCTGGCAGTGAATCTGCTGCTGATAAATGTTCACAAGAGGATCACGAAGATGGAGAGCACGGCGAGGAAGATGGCAAAGCTGAGAGTGAAGGTGAGACTGAGAATGTAATAAGCGAAGGTCACTGTAATGGTGGAGAAAATACAGCATTGCCACTGGCTGAACGGTTTCTGATGAGTTGTAAGCCTCTTTCGAAGTTTGTTGGTTCATCATCTGTAGCTGATGGCAAAAACGATTTACGGGTATTTTACGGAAATGACACCTACTATGTGCTTTTCAGGCTGCATCAGGTAAATTAGCCGTAAGAAAGTTTCCATTTATGACAGCTTTGTATTCTAAATACTGGAAAAGATTGTATGCTGACCATTTTGTACTTTCCAATTCCTCAGTGTCTGTACGAGAGAATACTTTCAGCGAAAATGAGTTTAAGGGACGTCGAATCAAAACGGAGAACAATAAAGGATGCAAATTCGAATTCCTACGATAGGTGAGTACTAAAAGCTGGAAAAATCTTGATTATTTTTTGAAACGTTTTTCGAAATCTTATCCTCATTTGCATTGAATTTTTGGCATATCTTTTCCCTTCAGGTTCATGACTGCACTGTTTAGTTTGCTTGATGGATCTTCTGACAGCACAAAATTTGAAGACGATTGTCGTTCCTTGATTGGAAACAACTCCTACGTTTTGTTCACTTTGGATAAGGTGATATACAAGCTGGTCAAACAGGTAGTTAAAGGAGTTTATCAAGTTAAAAAAGCGTAAAGTTTCAGCATTTTTTCACGAGTATCTATATCTGTTCTTGCTACAGATACAAACTGTAACGACCGAAGAGGTTGAGTGCAAGCTGATGAGCTTGTACGAGTATGAAAGATCGAGGAAGTTAGACAAGTATGTTGATTCAGTTTACTACGAAAATGTCCATGTCCTCCTCCATGATGAGAACATTTACAGGCTCGAATGTGTACGTCTCCCTCCCCTGATACAAGGATATAAGAGTAGATATATTTGCAGATTTTTAGAACTATGCTTCTCTTTGTTTTAGAAAACTTCCCCTACGACTCGATTGTCTATCCGATTGATGGACGATGCGAATGAGAAGTCTGAAGTTGTGCCAATTTCGATGGATGCTAATTTCTCGACCTATCTTCACGAGGATTTTCTTACAGTCGATCAGGGAAAAGAGTCATCTGCGGTCAAGCTGAAAAGGTATTGGTGCCATTTTTACGCAAGGGAAGAGCTAAATCTCTTACTTTCTCTCATTACTTAGGCAATAAAGTCATGGTTTTACTGCCATATATTGACGATATGGTTAGAAATATTCGTGGCTGAGTGTTGATTATAACTTTCTGATTATATTCTGCTCACAATATGTACAGGAATATGAGAGGGTACATTAATATCGATGAGTCCAACGCTATATGTATGGCTACAGAAAACGCTCTAATCATGAATGGGTTAGAATATAAGATGTCAACTTCATCATCAAAGGTAACACAGTCTGTTAAAAGTTGGAAACTTAGTCTTTAAGCACCTTTTTAAGAATTCTGTAATACATGAATGGTGACTGCAGATCTCATACGTGCTGGACTCTGAGGACTACTTTGTTCGCCTTCGAAGGAGCCGTAAATCAGCAGAAAAATATTCAGCCGAAAAACACTCAAAAGTCCAAAAGTTCCACCGGTTTTTGGCTGCAACTACTGCTTCTTAATTATCCAATTTTGTAATACATTAGGTACACACACGGCACACGCACACACACACAAACATATATATATATATATATATATATGTATTTATGTATATATATGTATTTATGTGTATTTATGTATGTACTCTCTTCTACAATGGTCATCTTCATGGGCGTTGAATCGTTTCTTTGGGCAGGTTTAGGCCTATGCTATGTATACTTGGTTTTCTGCCTTAAAATAACTGCTGCAATGGAGCCCTGAAGAACATGGCTGCGCTTGGATCATCAATTGTGTGCTAAGTTTCTTTGTTGTATGCTTTTTTGTACATAGTGAAAAATAGATTTCGCTGCTCATTTATATTTTTCAGTTGCATGATTTTCTTGGTTTGCTGAAACTGTTTCATTACATCACTGTTTGAGAACTCCCATGCAAGTCTCTCCAAGTCCAATCGATTTTCTGCACGATCAAAAAAATGTGTTCTATATTACAAAGGATGATCTTTACACTTCAGCATGCAATACTTCTTATGAATTAAACATTACAGAACTAACATAGCCACGCAACGCAAAACTGTCATTCTTTGCCGAAGGTAAGCGATCTGAAATGTGAAGAAAAAGATGAGGCATATCTACAAATCCCTCCTTTCTCTACTTGTTTTGCTTCTTACAACAGCCCAACAACACAGCTAAGATGTAATCTGTTCTCCAAACCTCTTAAACGATGGCCCATAAGCATACACCTGACAAATGTTTTGGTTTTCAACATTATAGCAGTACTGTGAAAGAGTTAGATCTTGCAAGAGAACGAATGATATAAACTAATGAAGATTTTACCAAAAGAGTAACTTGGCCAAATTATCCCGCGAAGTCCCAAAGTGGTCGGAAGCATCGCTCTCTAGCTCTTCATGTCTGCTTAAAGGCAACTCCTCCGTATAATCGCCAGAAATATGTCGATCATCTTTGAAGAATCTATGCAGTGTGTTTTGAGCGATTTCATGGATAACTTCTTCCACTTCGGGAGAAGATGGTTTAGACAGTTCAGTTACCTGAATATAAGCTTATTAAGATCAGATATCTCACTAGTAACACATCGAATATCGAAATAGTAGAATTAGGAGGTTGTGAGACTGGGATTTATTACCACATCAGGTCCCAGAGACCTTAAATACTCGAGCAAGTTGTTATTGCTCCGTCTCATTTTCTCCATCTCCAAATTTTTCTGCCTCCGAGCTTCAAGCTCCTGCAATACGACGAACAAGTGTATCGACTATAAATAAATAATAAAAAAAAAAAACATACTTGGGATGAAAATGATGCAAGTCCAGATTTACTCGCTTTTCCAAGAATCGACAGAGGGTAAGCAGCAAACTCGATCACAACATTTCGAAGAATATTACCATAAGAATTAGAAACAGATGATGTTGAGCAAAGCCAATCAAAAGCATGGAATGGATAGCATCTAATATCAAGAAAATTAATCACCTGCTTGGCCTCTGCTAACTTGGACTCTAATAGATGAATATAACTCAATGCTTCGGCGGGCAAGATTCCAGATTTCTGAAGATTCGTTCTTTCTAATTCGTTTTCACATCCATCAACTGAACCGCCGGCGAGTTTTTCACCTCCATCTCCATCGATTTCTTCCCACCTCACCTCATTATCATTCACCACAGCAAAATCAGACCTCTCTAAACTATCCAGCGAAAAATTCCTCACCAGCGATAATCTGTACTCTGTGTTCCACAGAGTGTACCTGATGACAGAACACACTTCAAAAATCTCCAACAAAATCGGAAAAAAGATAGGCAAAGCAGAAATCTATCTAAATTAATTACCCAGTGACAATAGACGAAACTATAAGCCGATCAAGTGGTTCCTTCGAGAACCTAACGACGACTTGGAATTGATCGGACGGCAATAGCCCAAGCATGGTGGAAATCGTCTGCTTCATCGAATCCTTGGCGGAATCTGAAACCCCCTTCGATATGATCGAATTGTCCAATGGCTCGATTTTCTTCAGCATAGTCGCGATCACCGAGAATTCGCCGCCAAACCCCGATTTTCTGGTGGACACAAACTCGTCCGACACTCCTCCTCCGCCGACGCCGGAGAAGACGCAGCTAACGGACACAGTCCGCCTCTTGGACGCCGCGTGCGGGACGGTGGGTCGCGAGGGGATTGGGCGGAGGACTGTGGGCTTGGCGGATAGCTGGTGGCCGGCGCGTGAGATCACGATGAACCGACTCGGCAGCGTTGAAGGCATATCTGGGATATCTTTTCGAAGGTTCGACAAGCTGAGATTTGATTGAATTGAGTGTGTTTTTTGCTGGTGAATAATCTGGTCGGAAATCTCAGCCCACCAAATTTTTGGTTTGCTGTTGCATTGATGACTTTTCTTGTCGGGTGGCGGGGAAATTGGAGAAAAGGACTTGTAGTTTTCGTTAATTACATATTCGCCACTGAGGATTGTGATGCAAAAGATTCTCATCCCAGACCAGAATCTTGATCTGTGGTACGGATCAAGAGGGGTCCAGGGGACAAAGGAGGGATAGGACAACTTGGACCACTTTCAATTATTGTGTTATAACCTCCCCATGAAATTAAAATTGTTCACTAAAATTGGACAAGGAAAAAGAATGCAATTGAAACCAACAATTTCATTTTCTAACCAAATCTAATTTCCGTTTCGCCATTATTACAAGAATTTACGGGGGTTTAAAAAGATCAAGAGATTCATCTACTAACATTCATGAGTGGATACAGGTGGTTAAGCGAGAAAGAAACAAACCACAAAAACGAAAAAAAAAAAAAAGATCGTTGCAAAAGAAGAGAGAAAGTTATCTCTCAATTTCGCATCTCATTGAGGACTTTAACCTTCCTTCGTATTGGGGTCAACTGCGATTATCAAGAATTGACATATATATTCATTTTGTGAAGATATTATACTACATATTTCCTTAAGACATGGTAATGTAATCAACAGCGACTGTTCTGGGAAACAACACAAACACAAGCTAAGAAAGATGAAACAATTATCGACCATCATTCATTACAAACCAAGAATTATCAAATACATGCACACAGAAAGCACCTACAACGAAGCCCTTCAGTTCCAATGAAAAATAGATAGCAGAAATCTCAATCAATCCCAAATGTTCATAGGAACACAAATTAAAAGTAAATACAACAAACATCTATTACCTATAACTGTCCATCAACTGTAGCAGTAGTGGTAGTAACTTCTTGCCACTCTCCATCCACCCCTTCTTTCCAAAGCGCAACATTATTCTCCCCATAAGCCACGGCCAACAAATTCCCAGTCAAAGACCAAGAAACCCTCCACACAGTCGCCCCGAAATCCTTCAAAACCCTACCTTCCCATCGACCCCCTTCTTCAGCCACGCTCCATATAACAACAGTACCATCTTGCGAACCACTAGCAATAGTAGACCTAGAAAGCCCCAAATTGGGCGCCCAAGCAACGTCCCTAACCCAATCAGAATGCATTCGAAGGGCGGTAACAGAATCCATCTTCCAAGCACCGTCCTGCAATTTCCACACCTTCACAGCGTTATCGCACCCGCCCGATGCCAGCTTATAGACTGGCTCAGAACCCAACGAGCCATGAGCCATCGAAGGAGCCCATGAGACAGATGTGACCCCAACTGGGTGGGCTTGGTCTATCTTGGTTGTGTCCCACCCACCGTCTGCCCGAGCCATGTGGACCGAGATATTGCCATCAGTCGAACCGCAGGCTAGGGACAGGCCAAGCTCGTGTGGGGCCCATGCGATGGAATTCACTGAGGCTTTGTGGTCGGTGAAGGTATGGGATTGGGACCATTCGTTTGGGCTGCCTTCCTTCCATAGGATCACTTGACCGCTGTAAGAACATGAGGCGATCAATGAGCCGAACTTGGGGTGGGCCCACGTGACCTGCCAGACGGGGCCTTGGTGCCCGGTCAGAGTGGATAAGTGCTGGGAAGAGTTGTTGTTGCTTACGGCGATTATTTTGATTGTTGAATCTGATGAAGCTGTTGCTACGCGCTTGCCGTAATAATCCATGGATACGTCGTGGACGACGTCGTTGTGGCCCGTTTCTACCTTCTGAGCAGGCATTTTTTTTTTGCTCTCCTTTTTAGGTTCGAATGCCCGAGATTTTATTTTAGCGTGCTTGCAATTACTGTATGTTTGAGAAGATGTATCAGCATTAAGAGATTAAGGAAATAATACGACATTAACAAGTCATTGATCAAAGAACAAAGATTAGATGATATCATAAGCTGATAGAGTGGCAGTGAGGAAAGATCACAGTGGAGATCAAATACATCAAGTCAGTAACCAGCTAGCTGCTAGCTCATTCTACATATCAATAGAAGCAATGGGAAAAAACACTTTAATATATCTAATGCTGATCAAGTTTTAGTCGTCGAAGCTACGAAGCCCTAGATAAACTTCTTTACGCAATCAAGTTGACCCAAGTTTTACATAAGCCAACAGCCCAGAATTGTAGGCTTTCGAACTTAATCTCCCAGCGAACAATCTCAAGATAAGAACATCGATCATCAACATCCAGCTGAATAGCTAACAAAAAATCTACGGTAAACATCTTCGATCTATTGCATCACCAAATTGATCTATATCCACAAAGTAAAATTAGATCAAACACATCCGTCTCGCAAAGAACTACTTGTTCCCAGTAATAATACAAAAAATCACAAAGGCACTGCAAATTGAGAAAGAAACCAGCTCAGACCTAAATATACCAGCCAAATAGTTCATTCAGATCTGACAAAATCATCCAATCGTAAAATCTAGGGAAGGAGATGGGATTGTACACAAATAACCATATCGGCAGAGAAATGCAGGAAAAGAAAATTACCAGATCGACAGAGAATAGAATTTATCAATCAGGTCTCAAATCGCCCCACCTCTTAACGATGGTTGAACTTGAAAATAGTTGAGTACAATTGTTCCTCTATGGCAAAATCGCTATTTACTTCTCTTGTCAAGGTTAAATCAGACATTTTTGGCATCACATTTGTTACAAGCCGGCCAATATTGGATATTTCTTTATTTTGGTCCACAAAGAGAAAGCCCAAGACCATTTAAAGGCCCAATTAAACCATTAATTCCCATCCCATTGTGAAATTAGATACCCCCTCTGATTTTGAAAACAAGCCACTTTACAACTTTAATTTTGTTTTAATTACAAGTCCGATTATTTTTGTTGTTTACAATAGGAAATATTTTACTCCAAAAGAATAAAGAAAATATTTATATTTTCAAGCGCTGCATTTCTTCCTTAAATAAGAGGCAATGAGTCTCCTCCAAATTGATCGAGATCAAATTAAAAATTCCACTTCACTAGTTCACTTTACGTAAAGTCAAATTCAAGAATGAGAACCCTATAGCTAACCTAAGCTTCAATCCAACAACGGGTGTTGAAATTTTGCAATAATACAATGTTCAACAAATTAGAAGAGAATTAAAATATAATATATAGAATGCAAAACTTCATTTATTTCCGTTGGCCCTCATCAATGCAAACAACAATAATTCTTTCTGATGCAGTGTCGCTCTCTCTCATCAGTCGTCAGAAGTAGGAACACACAAAGAGATCAACACGCGAAAGTCTGTCAACAAAACCCAATTTAAATCTCCTTAGAAAAAAATAAAAAGGAAAAATAAAAGACAGCCCGAAAAACATTGCGATGGTTTTTGTTTTCTTTTAATATAATATACTTATCTATATATATATAAGAGGAATTTTATGATGCTCACCCTTATGTGGACACCTGTTGGAATGGCATCGATTCGTGCCATTTCAACATCCCACATCGACATTTAAGGTTATGTCGTCTTAAATAACATCGTCTACGTGCCATTAATCGACATTTCGGATGCTGGTGTGGTATATTGACGCCTTACATAACAATTCTACGTGTCAATTAAAAAAAACACGTCAATATGCCACATCATCATCCGAAATGTCGATTAATGGCACATAGACGGCGTTATTTAAGACGACATAACCTTAAATATCGATGTGGGATGTTAAAATGGCACGAATCGGTGTCATTCCAACAGGTGCCCACATAAGGTGCTCACATATTCATCTATATATATATATATATATATATATATATACCTTATTCAGCGCAAGAACCGAAGAGCAATCATAACTCTTTCACAAAGTCATCATGTTCTGTCCACCTTGTGGTTTTAGCACTAATAATTGCACCCACAAGAAGACGATGAAGAAAGAGAACAAAAGCGTTCACAGATTTGAAGCTGTGTGCCAAGGAAGGCAGATAGACTTCAAGTTTTAGTCAAGTTAGAAGAAGAAAGAGGCTTTTAACTCTTTACTTCGAAGAGTTTGATCTCAAAAACTTTCTTTCCTTACATGGGGAATCAAGCATCACGGTCCGATCTCTTTTACTTGATCAAGGTTGTAACTTTTTGAGTTCTGTCGCCTTATCTCTTCTTTCGCACTTTTGAGTAAAAAAAAAAGAAAGATATTACTATATAGATCTAAACGGTATTAGGGTTTTCTTTTAAGTTTTCCATCACTTTATCATTGTGTAGTAACGCTGTCTTGGTGTGTTCGTGTGTGACTGTGACGTTGTATCTGTAAGCGTAAGATATCTTTGTCGATGTTTGTATTTAATAGTCGATCTACACAAGGTTTGTTTAGATCTAGTCATCGATGTAGTGTTCTTTAGCAAGTTGAAATAAAATGTTGAGTTTTGGTTACTTTTATAAGTTCAACTGATTGAAATGATGCGATCTTTATGGTGTTTTGGTTGCTTTTTTAAAGTAATTTATCTCCCTCATCTCACATATAGGTAAAGATTTTTTTCTTTCATGATCGAAATATTTCCCGTTCTGCTTCAATAATCATTTGCAGCTTAATTATTACACGCCTCTCCCTTTTTCTTTTACTTTTGTTTTTTTCTGGTAATCATCAAAGGTCTAACTTCTTTAAACGATGAGTTCCAACTATGTATATGCAATATGTCTATATAGTATGTATTGTGAATCATTGATGCGGGGTCAAGCTAGTTATTATCATCCTATTAATATAACTAATCATAGCATATCTAAGTTCGCAAAAATTCACTTCATATGGAAATGGTAATGATCATTTAGGGACGTCGTCCTTGGCCTTGAACGGGTTATTAATTATTAAAAAGAGTTTCTGTTTCCACTTACTACCATTTAACTATTGCATGACTTAAACATCATTATTCACGTTTGAGTTCAATTATAAAGGTGAGGGATGTAATTTCTGTAGGTTATTTAATCAATTTTACTTGTGACATCCAATTATAATAGTCAGTGTAAACCCATGCTAGTCGACGCAGTAGAAACCCTAATTTAGTTTTTTGACACTCGTGTAGAACATATCAGATGATACAAATTCATCATCCAAGTAAAACTGATTTATTTAATTTATTTCTCGGGAATTAGGTAGAGTGATTTAATCATGGGTAGGTGTGCAAGATGTTATATCGAATTGTTAGTTGAGAAATCATTAATTTCCAAAATATAATCTTCTATAGGACGAGATATCACTCCGTCATGTTCATGTTGAGAGCTTTATTAAACAACAGTTTAGTTTGATGATAACTAATAAATAGATCATGCAATGTCGTGATCTCCATTTGCACATATCCCCTTTAGTTTATATCGAGATGTTCGATTGTCAAATAGAGTAAATAAAATTTTACTCCTATGTATATGGCTCCGCATGAACAAACATAAATTGTGAATTCTGGTCAAATTCAAAGAGTCAAACAAGTACAGGGATATGTGGATGTGTTGAGTTATGAAATTGAACGATTCTGAAATATTAACTGCAATAGTTTATTTTAAGGTGTATCTAATACTTACATATCCAGTTGAATAAAAAGAATTATCAGTTCGGTACCATCTCAGAAAATTTTTATATATAGCACCTAGTAGAATATAGTTTTTTCATATATATCTACCTATTTGGCTGTTAGTACCATTTTACCATTTTTTTTTACGTATCCTTTTATACGTAAATTAAAATCACGTGTTTACGTATGTGGTAACTATTCTCAAATATGTTGTGAGACATCACTGTAAGCATAACATAGATTATTTCAATATATTATGTACCAAAATGCGTTTTTATGGTAGCTAAAGTTCTAATATGATGAACCTTTAACCAAATGAGTAACTTTGCTTAAAAATTTTATTCTATTAAGTACATAAAAAAATTCTGACAAAGTACTGATTTGGCTTTTTTTTTTTTATAGGTGTTAACTTCCCTTATTTCATTAATTTTTTATTTTAAAATTATAACAATTTCCAGTTAAACTCCGGCTCGAGCCATCGCCTAAACCAACTCATGACATGAGGCTAAGTTCGAGTTCAATCGGTCAACGATTTTTCGAATTTTCTTTGACCAAATTTCAGCTGAGCTATTGAGCTTCTATTCTAGCCGATTTTGAGCTCTGCTCAATAGCACGTCACTTCGTCGAGTTTATCGATTCTCAGTTAGTCTTTGTAAACGTATAGGAATTTACTTCATTGAATCGGAGAATGATTGTGATTTGGGTGTTTGCCATTTACGATCAAAGGGGGCTTACCCCAACGGTATATTCCCGCATAAATTATTCTGTAAGATTTCTCGTTCTACGTCTCTTTTTGCAGTAGATTCTCCATTTTATCTGTGCAAGTCTTTTGTTCCGCTTAACTTTTGCGCCGGCTTTTTTAGAATGTGTGTTGTAGGATTGAATGAGAGAGCGTAGGGGATAGTTACCTTCTCCGAAGCATGCGTTAGCTGAAAGATATAGTTTTGTACATTCAAAATCGTTGCTACTCTGGCTACAGTGGTTAATTGTGTTTTTTTTTCGGGGGTCATATGTATACTTTATTTGTGAATTAATTCGCTGAAACCCTAATCCGGAGTCCATTTGGTGCTTCGACTCTCGGAAATTTCATCAGCTTGTTGCCTTCTACTTCTTCCCATTTGTATCTTGTCACAAAATAGTGAAGGAATGTCGAAATTTCCGCCAAACCGAGTTCTTTTCCTGGACATTGCCTCGTGCCCCCTCCGAAAATCAGGAATTGGTGCTGGTTTTCGAGGCCCCCACCCTGAATCATGCCAATGCGGTTAAAGTTAGTAGTGATTTCATTCACTAGTCCAGAATAGTCTTCTTCTTTTCCTTTTTCTCTTTAACTGTTATCTAAATCACCATGCATTGTAGTACATATAGTGTCTTGTCTAGTTATCGGGGTGGGGATTACTCACCAGCCATCTCCATGGGTTGAAGGTTAAAGGGTCGGGATAAAGATGTGGGTCGTAATTGACCTCCCTCGTGTAAACGTATATCCTCCATCCCCTTGGGATTATGTACCCTGAAAACCGCATAAGAAATGGATTAGCAACTATACATGGGTAGTTTAAAATTTCAGGTGTAGTTTATACTGTTATGACGTTACAACATTGTATCTTTTCATATTCATATGGATCTTTAATAGGATCCATATTGATAGATGATCAGTTTACTGTCTACAAATTAGCCGTTTTGTTATATTTTTATGCTATAGTCTGCAAAACAAAGTAGAAGATTATAGAACAGACCATTAATTTCCATATCTCTCGTTGTTTTCCTCAAAACTCCATTCACTATGGTAGCCAATCTCGATGTCTCATATATGACCTGCCATGAGAATATAATTCTACACGGGGTTAGGTTTATATTTAGTTCAGGAATGATTTATTCGTGTAAGAATTTGAGAAGCTTAGTTACCGCTCGTGTGAAACGCATTGATTTGTATTCATTATAAGTAAGGGGTTCCTCTGGCTTTTTCCTCTCTCTTATTGCCATATGTTCGTCCTGCAGATAAAAAAGGAAGTTATAGTGGAAAATTTCGGTTGTAAAATCAAAATTAAGCAACTCTGAGACTGACCCTTAATTCCTGAAGAATTCTCGGATGATCATGAAGGTACTTAACCGCCATCATTGATGTAGTTGATACAGTCTCATATCCTGAATATAATATAGTGATGATAAGGTCGATCATCTCCTCATCACTCAGCTTGTATTTGTTCTCGTCATTTAGTAATTGGCCAAGCATGTCTTGTTGATTCTTGTCCTTACAAGCTCTTCTCTCTTCTACTAGCTTTCTCAACAAGCTTGTAATGTTCTGCCTTGCCTGTAATATTTTGATCTGTCAGTCTACATGGCCCTGGTTTGTTGAAGTTTAGCTTATTATGTTTTCGAAATTACCTGAAATCCACGACGATAGTTCGTTCTGGGAAGGTTAAAAGGAAGCGAAAGAGTTCCCAACACTAGTTTAAAGAATTCAGGCATGAAGGCTTGAGATATTGAGCTAGCTTCATTACTTGCTATTTGCCTCAACGATGAAAGAAACGCCATCTGAACATGGGATGCAAAATGTTACATATTTGGGATGTAATCTAGCGTTTTCTTTACATCAACATACCTCTTTTGTTTTCTCTTGAATGTCAATGATTCTGTGTTCCCAATCACTGAGATGGGACCTCATGAAATCATCAATTTTGGGCAAGAGTTGGTCTTTGATCATGGCGGGGCTGATAAGAGAAAGCAAAGCTCCCCTCGTGTGCTTATGAGCTTCACCATGTACAGCTGCAATGTTGCACTTACCTAAGATGTCCAACATCGACTGAGGATATCCAGGTATGAGACCTTTTGCCTCATTGACTAGGATGTATCTGTTAACCTCGGCATCCATTGACACAATTGTAGGACAGCCCAGAATGTGTGATTTGAAAAAACTCCCATACCTGTTGCATGTGAAGAGTCGTGCAATCTCGGTTATGAGCTTAAACATGCAGCAAAAGAAAGAAAGCTTTTTTCTGCGTGTTTTAATGTTTTAATTACTGTACTGACATAGTTGTTTCTTCTTTGCTTATGCTGATTGACTACGGATGATGGAAGACAACATATGCATGTAAAGGTTGTATTTTTAAGACACCTTGATCTCTTGCTTTTCATGAAGCCTGGGCCTTGTCGTAGGAACTCTGTGGTTTCGCCAAAGACCGGCCATCCCATTGTACCTGGAGGTAACCCTTTTTCCTTGTACCTAACTTCGTTCCATCGTAGTAAAGCAATGAAAAAGATGCATAGTCCCCAAAGCACACCTAATATAACAGCTAAGGCATCCATTTTTTAAAGTCCTCCCTGAAACTGACTGAAGAGAGAGAGAGAGAGAGAGAGAGAGAGAGAGAGAGAGAGAGAGAGAGATGGGATGTACTCAAATCTTTACTGATGATGGTATGAGATGAGCTCGTGCGGGTGCCTTAAATAGACCCGATGTACTCAACCAACAAATAATGGAGGGAGAGAGGGCAAGTGATGGTACAGGTGTAATGCGTCAAAATAACTTGTTAACAATGGATAAAAAGAGAGAGAGGCTTTAAGCATTTACTAAAAAATAATAGACAGCAAACGGATAAGTAGCAAGATTTTGTACGTGCATGATAAATACTGCTTGATATATTTTCTTTTTGGAGTTGTATCACGAATTATAGGTTGAAATAACGTTCTTCTGGCTGGAAATTTGAATTAGGTGGTGCGTCTTTAGTTGAAGGAAGTTGCTTTACAGGTATGTGTGTCACAAAAATAGCTAGTTTTTCCATTTGTAGTTGTCCGCCTTATTTGCTTATCCTTTGTGAGAAAGTGTTGGGAAGAAAAATATACCATATAAATCATGTTAGAATTATAGGCAATACAAATGAGCACATGGACTCCACCCTACTGGAAACCAAGACCCATAGACTTAGTAGTAGTAGTTCACACGCATGTAAATTGGAAAGTGACAAAAAGTGGCTCGAGGACGTTATTTGGATTTACCATTAATGATGGGAAAGATTATTTCCATGTTATGAAGAAAAGTCATTTAAGACATGTTCTTGTTTAAGGAAGATGGAGAGTGATCCTTCCTTCTAACCAAATCTCAGAGGTCGTTTTCTGCATCCTATAAAAGGATTGAGCCTAGAACATGTAGGTTGCAGTTTTCGTGAAATTTGACTTTTGGACTGTTATATTGTAATGTCTCAAATTTCATGGTCAACTGTTAGTGAAGCCTTGTGAACAAGGGTGGTAGCGTAGGCTCTTAACGAAAAAAATAAGAGAGAAATTAACACTTTTGCTAGCTAGGTTATGGCATCCACTAAAAATGATTTATGATTGGAATTTTTAATATCGTTGTAACTCATATTAAAAAAGAAAGTACCCTAAATTTGACAGATATGCCTCAACACATATATGCATAAAGACATATTCTTGTTCCAGTTCTACACCATGTGAACAGACTCATGCCTATAGGTACATAGACATCCCTAATTGTTATACTTTCTGAATATTTTTTTCTCAATTCTTGATAATTGGTGATTAAATAAATGACTCAGCCTGGACATACGAGTAAAGATGTGGATTAATGCGAGATTAAGACATAATACATTCTCTCGTCCCATCCCACAGTAATGACTATATTGCATCAGACCCAACCCAAGATGTGAACTTTTTTAACATATGTGGCTCAAGTTGGTAGAATGGCATGGTGCTTGCATGGCAGTAATACTGTAATAGCGCAAGATGTTGGTGAATTGCTCGGTTTATTACACATTTGACTCTTCTGATAGTAATAGCTTTCTACGGACATAGGAATTATACATGGTCCACTAGTACCTCATCCCTATTGTAGATAATTATGTTAAAGAATTGTATTTGACAAAACAAAAGAATTTTATGTCTAGTAACTTTCAATCACTTCGTTGATTGGGGTTTGATCGTTGATGGGTTGTCATAACGTGGGATAAAAGGTGGGTTTTTGGGAAAAATGACTTGTAAGAGAAATGTGCATCCTCGAGAAGATCCTTGGAAAGGGATTTGACGCTGTGTGTTTGTGTGTGTGACCACAGCCCCTTTATTACCTTTTAATTAATGAGTTTGGTTGGTTAATCATCCATCGATTTTATTTAATATCTTTCTGTATTTCAACAAGAATGGAATGAGATGGTGGAATGGAATGGCTATGTTTGGACAACATTTAATGTGTGACATAAAGTCAATTGTCCATAGTTGCACGAGGGCCTCAATTTTGTTGCCTTTATCTGCTGTTATTTGCACAATATTCCTCGCATTTATTTATTTATTTATTTATTTTGGTTCGTTTAATTGGTTATTTATCTACCGACAGCTTTTTCTATTACCGTGACAGAAGAGAAGACAATAGTCGTACGTAGAAGAGCAGACTTTGGGCCTCTGATGATTGACTTCACGTGTGCTTGTGAGGTAATATCTATCAATGCTCTGCTTCACTGCAACCCTCGTGCACTTGTTTTTATTCAACTGTCTTCTTTTTTTATTTCAATTGAGTGATGATAATTGATAGATATAGATGATCTCTTGTGAATATTATATGAATAATATCATGAGCAACTGGGAAGGGTAAAAATACAGAAGTAACAGAGCAGTTGAAATTTTGTATGGAGTCCCAATGCATTTCAGTTTCCTGTCTTGCTTTCTCCGATCACATCATTAAATTGAATTAAATGAAGAAAAAAGAATGAATAGCTGTGTGTTGTGTTTTGTTTTGTTTGTTTCGTTATTCATTCATTTATGATGGTCCCTAAACGGTTACTGTTAGCTCTATCTATTTAATTTTCAGCCTCGCAGTGGCTTTATGTGTTGTCTATCCTTAATACTAATGGGCGACTCGACAAGGTAGGCATGGGGATTGTGTCTCTTATATCTACTAATGTACCTCCCTCCCTCGTATCAATTAATGTATAGATTTTGCATTATACGGTTTTTATATGCACGTAATATCCAAGTTTAGAAAATAAAAAAAAAAAATGAAGAGAAACTGGAGAATTATTCAAGCAACAAACTGCAAAGAGGAATCTTTCATATAAGTTGGGTGTACTACCAAGAATTGCACCCCACGCCCATGTGTTATAAAGGTCCCCTCAATGGCACTTTTGTCTTCGCCAATTCTTGTAATAACTTGCATATATTATTATAATATATAAAGTGTCATCTTTTTTTGACAAAATCGAAATGTATAGCTGTGAACCCTCTTATGTCAATTCACACATTCTTAATAGCCCACATACTTCGGAAAAGATGGTACAAGTCCATGTGATCCGCTCAATTTCTTGGTCACGATAAGCATCAAAACTCGAATAGTTTTCCATGTTTTTTTTCAAATACCCTATAAGTCAATTGAAGCAGTAATCATTATAATAAGGATATATCTAAGATTATTGCATTTTACCCCTCGTGGCCCGTGCGACTTTTGCGTAATTATCCTCGGTACGATATATGAAAATTGACCACTCCACAACCAAATTGATCAATCACCCCTAGCCTTCATTCTTTTTTTTTTTATTATTGAAATCTTTATTCGTTAATTAGATCCAATTTCAGTTAGTTTCCCAATAATGTAACAATTTCTTAGGGCCATTATAGCAATTCCTTTATTATTATTACATGCCACAAAACCACCTAATCACATGCTTCCACCAATAAAAAAGAATGAATAGAAGAAAGAACAAATGATTTTCACTTTAGATATCTTTGTTTCTAACCACAACATACGTATCAGGCAATATTGAGTATGTGATACTTGCCATCATATATCATTTGACCATGCACTTATTGTAATAGCAAACATTTTTCGAACTTATCTAACCAATATATGAAAATTGATTTTTAGGTAGAAAACGAAGAACTTCTATGTCCACTGCCATGACCATCTTCTAATATGTTACGAACATGATCATGTAACATTTTATATCCCTTTAGACCATCTCCAACAGTCAACCGCAAACGCAAACGCATTTTGCAGTAACAGCCATAGTTTGCAGTAACTGTCCTCCAACAGTCAACTGCAAACGCAAACGCAAAAGAATATTTCTGTAATATTCCATTTTATACCAACTTTTATAACTTTTCAATTCCCTATATTTTACTACTTTACAAACTAACCACAATATTCTTTTAATTTTGAAGTCATTATTTATACATATTAAAAACGTAAAACAAAATATTTATTAAAAATATCGAAATTACACAACATAACGATTGAAATATATTGAGATACACGTCGTACAAATAAAATATAAAAATTATATTTGTGGTCAAAACAATGTTTAATTATATTACATATAATAATATATAAAAAATAATAATTAGATATAAAAAATTATACATAAAATAAGTGTCAATGTTAAAATAATTATCTACTATATCAATATAATCGTAGTATACAATTTTTAAATTCTATAATATATTTTTATATGTTCGATTTAATAATCATTACAAGTAAAGAGCTTATTTGTAATTTTAAAACATCAAACGCATTTTTGCGTTCAGACGCAAATTTGCGTTTGAAACAGGAGAGAGAACGCAGAAAACGCATTTTGCGTTTGCCTTTGCAGTACTGTTGGAGCACTTTTACTGCATTTATGCGTTTGCGTTTGCGTTTTGCGGTACTGTTGGGGGTACTGTTGGAGATGCCCAACAGTACCGCAAAACGCAAACGCAAACGCATAAATGCAGTAAAAGTGCTCCAACAGTACTGCAAAGGCAAACGCAAAATGCGTTTTCTGCGTTCTCTCTCCTGTTTCAAACGCAAATTTGCGTCTGAACGCAAAACTGCGTTTGATGTTTTAAAATTGCAAATAAGCCATTTACTTTTATAGCAATCGAACATATAAAAATATATTAAAGAATTTAAAAATTGTATACTACAATTATATTGATATAAAATAATTATTTTAACATTGAAACTTATTTTATGTATAATTTTTTTAAATCTTATTATTATTTTTTATATATTATTTATATGTAATATAATTAAACATTGTTTTGACCACAAATATATTTTTTTATGTTTTATTTGTACGACGTGTATCTCAATATATTTCAATTGTTATGTTGTGTAATTTCGTTATTTTTTAATAAATATTTTATTTTATGTTTTTAATATGTATAATTAATGACTTCAAAATTAAAAGAATTGTAAAGTACTAAAATATAGGGGATATTGAAAAGTTATAAAAGTTGGTATGAAATGGAATATTACATGAATATTCTTTTGCGTTTGCGTTTGCTTTTGCAGTTGACTGTTGGAGAACAGTTACTGCAAACTATGGCTGTTACTGCAAAATGCGTTTGCGTTTTCGGTTGACTGTTGGAGATGGTCTTAGACGAAAATGTTGATTATTTTAAGTAACTTTGGTAATTAGATTATTTGTTAATAGGAACCCGGAAATTGATTAAGATATTAACGAGCTTCGTTTGCCCATTGGACAATAACGAGCACAGTAAGTGGATATCAACAAATTGTGGGCCAGTGGATACTAAGGTCTTTCATATCCCTTTGATTTATTTTTTAGATTACCATTATTTGAGACCTAGGTGATGTGATATACACATTGTTTTAAAAACCTCGTTGATTTGTCGCGTTTTAGTGCCGATACTGGTTTGCGTACATAGCATATAGCGTGAGCTTTTTGGGCAGACCGCTTGCAAAATATATATAATATATAGAAATCAACATTAATCTAGAAAATAACATTTAGATATTAATTGTCACAAACAAATCAATAACTATAGACTCCAAATGCAAAAATAATCGATGCCATTAAATTATATTAGACATGTTAGTCATGAGTACAATTCGTATGTCTATGTTGACGAGTGAATTTGAAAAATGGTCACTTACCCTTGAGTATTACTCTCACCGTCAGGTGTGGTATAAGTTTATAGTCGATTAAGTGTGGTGATAGCTTAAGACGTAATAAACAAAAAAAAAATAATAACATGATACACTACATGCGCAATATCGCACTCTTACGTATTACTCACGCTATTTGCGCTTTTAGTTAAAATACTTACGCTATTCAGGACAAAACACTAGTTTATTTGCGTTTTAACGCTTTTCTGGTAAAATGCGCTATAGCACGCTACCAAACGCGCTATTTTACGCTTTTTAAAACACTGGATATTCTATATATACTACTCGGTTATATTTTATTTTTTTATCAAATTGAAATTAACCCCGGTTCTTGATAGTGAATATAAGCAATAAAACACATAGTCGTCGTAGCCAGTATATAATAAATAAATCATTATCGGAATACGAAGCTCATTTTCAAAAGCAATAGCAACTAAAACTAGAGAATAGAAGAATCACAATAAGAAAGTCTCCTTATGGAACACGCATATATTTATATCATTAGACAAACAGCTTCTTCTTCTTCAATCTCAATCATAATTCGTTGATAATTTTCATCATTTGTTGTCGACTAAAATGCATATAAACCCCCTCGTGATTTCGCCGAAATGCACATAAACCCCCGTGAGTTTTTCATTGTACGGTACTCCCTCGTGGTTTAACTAATGTTGCACCGTATCCCCCGGGCAACAGTTTTTGCCCGAAATTGGATTACACTCGCTCTTACTGCAGGTGAGTTAAGTTTGGACCATATAATTTACTGTTAAATGATCAGAATAACCCTAACTATTTCACCTTCTTTTCAAATGATAACCCTTGAGCAGCAGTTTTTGCCCGAAATTGGATTACACGTGCCCTTACACGAGCTCAAATGACCATATTATTTATCGTTAAATGACCAGAATACCCAACTATCCACCTTCTTTTCAAATCTTAACCCCCGGGCGGCTGTTTTTATTCTAGAGAGGTCCGGGGGTTATCATTTGAAAAGATGGTGAATAGTTGGGGTTATTCTGGTCATTTAACAGTAAATAATATGATCCAAGCTTAACCCACATGCAGTAAGAGCGCGTCTAATCCAGTTTCGGGCAAAAACTGTTGTACGAGGTACGGTGCAACATTAGTTAGACCACGAGGGAGTACCGTACAATAAAAAAACCACGGGGGTTTATATGCATTTTAGCAAAATCACGAGGAAGTTATATGTATTTTACCCTTTTTTGTCTGAAAAGAACCGATTAATGGAAGGCCTTATTTGCGGCGGCCTTTTCCTAAGGAATTTACGGTTGTGCTATGCATATTTTCCGCCTTCTTCGTAATTCTCAAGAACCGCAGTTGTTCTATGGGCTTTATTGATTCTGCCAGTTAACCAAATTATGGTTAAATTTGAGGGCAATCATCATCTATATATAATATGTATACATATTTAACCAAATAGTCAGATCAACCTTATTAATGGGTATATTGTTACCTGACATCAGGGTTGATGAATACATCCTTGTAAGCTGAAACATGAACATCGAAGTCACGAAGCTCATTGCAACTACTAAAGAATATACCTAAAGGAAATATAATGAATCAAATTTTCATCTATTAATATGATTCGACTAACAATTATTTAATTTCATACCTCAGGTCAGGTTTCATCCAACGACCCATCTTACTATTTTCCTAGTGTGTATTATCAACTTCAGTTGTGTTGAGATATACGAGCCATCACCTCGCCGGAGTCGCCGGAAAAGTCGCCGGAAGAAGCTGTGTCGAAGCTAAGCTAAACACTGAAGAAATACTGAAGAGAAGCTGCGATGTACAGCAGCCGTTGGATCTTCTGGGAGCTCGATCTGAGGGCCAGCTTTCAAAGGCCGTTGATTAAATATGAGCCGACGGATATCGCGTGAACGAGATCAACGATTGTGATTAAAAGCTGATGTTTGAATGTAGATCGTTCGATGGTGCGCGAAAGCAATCAAGGGCCCAGATTACATCAAGCAGGATGAAGCGGATAATGAATCACAGCCACACGATGAGGATCGGACGGATGACAATTAAAATGGGATTTCACTTATAGAATTGTCATACGATTTTGGTGAACTCACGCGATACAGCACGGGCGACGTGGAGTTTCATGAAGCGTTTGATCCGATCAGATGGAGGGCTGAGATTAGTCTCGAGACATGTTTTATGCATGACTTCAGTCTTCATATATCAGTGTTTTTCGATTTCGACTAGCTATCTTTGAGAGCTCATAGCGTTTCATAGAGTGAGAATCACGAGTTAGTGTAAACATAAGAGTTGTAGAGAGCACAGCATACTATAACTCTTGTGTTGTGATCTATACGAAAGGAGGCTCGGTTGATCTGTGGAATAGGCCCAAAGTCGGGGCCGAACCACGTAAATCTGTGTTTACAAAAGTGTGTGTGGGTTGCATTTTAAAGCTTCGATTGAGCTCTTCTGTACTCAATTTGATCTTAAACACTTGCAAACATAGATCATACATTGAATCCTCATCGAGAGGTGTCCATTTCCTCAACAAGTGGTGTGGTGAGCGTGGACGAGAGCTCGGATTCCCGGGAAATGGCCACGATGACCAAGCTCGAAATGGAGTGTTCAATGGGGCAAATGATTTTGGGCTGTGGAAGCTCAAAATGAAGGTCGTGCTCGTCGAGAAAGGCTTGGAGGAAGCCTTGAAACCGGATGCCGAAATGGAACCATCGACCCTAACCGCGGCTCAAAAGAAAAAGATAAAGAAGAAAGCATTTACGGCCATGATCCTCTGACTCTCGGATAGTGTGCTTCGTAAGGTGGCTTCGGAGACCTCGGCGGAGGAACTATGGAAGAAATTGGAAGCATTATACATGACCAAATCGTTGGCAAAGAGGCTCTACCTCAAGCAAGCTCTCTATAGGTTCCAAATGGTGGAGGAAACATCCATTGAGGAGCAGATTAATCACTTCGAAAAGCTCGACGTTGGAGAGGAGATCAAGGACGAGGATCAAGCCTTGTTGCTTTTGTATTCTCTGCCCTCTTCAAGGAGGCACTTCTATATGGAAGGTAGAAGCTTAGCATGGAAGATGTGATGGCAGCCCTAAGCACAAAGCAGCTCAATACGAGGTTGGTGCCAAAACTTGAACCTAACTCGGCCGAAATGTTAAATGTGCAGCTTAAGTTCAATCCGAGGTGGAAGAAGAGCAAGGGAAAGGAGGTTGCTGAGCCTAAGAGGTGTTTCAATTGCAATGAGCTGGGTCATTTCAAGAGGAATTGCCCAAAGTTGCAAGTTCGGGGAAGTTCCAACCAAACAAGCCATGATGATGGCTTTGAGTATGCCGAGGGTTAGCCATTTCCGAGGAGGAGAGGAGTGAAGAATGGATCCTAGACTCAGGCTCTAGCTTCCATATTACATGCAAGAGAGAGTGGTTGCATGACTTCAAGGAGCTAAGAGGTAAAACGGTTAAGGTAGGCGATGGTAAAAGTTTCGAAATAAGTGGCTATGGTTCCATTAGAATGAGGCTTGCTAATGAGGTGTTGAGTGTCCTCAAAGATGTTAGGTATGTCCTGAGTTGAGGAGGAACCTTATATCCATCGGAGCTTTGGATAGGATATGATTCAACACAAGTATCGCAGCGGGGAAAATCCTAGTGAAAAAGCAGGGAAGGCTGATTCTGTAGGGGTATAGAAGGCAGTGTATCTACGTGCTCGAGGGCTGTTCTGTGGAGGCAAAGGCACATCAACGAACTAGGAAATGTGGTGGTTCAAATGGTGTGGGAGAAGTGCCCCAGAAGACTCGGGAAGAGGTAGAAACAGACGCCACAAAAGCGAAGCTCGCGGCTGTGATTTTGAAACCTGCTACAGAATTCGGGCAGTTCGAGATGGTGACTTTCGATGCGATTTCTGAGCCCGAGATGGAGTTGTTTGAGCCACGAGATGAGGGTGCTTCAAGTCCACATGGCAGGGATGAATTTGAGGTGGAGAACGGCTCAAGCAATGGCGAGGAAGAGGGAGAAAAATCGTCCTCAAAACGGGATCTCGGGTCAGTTTGGTCAAAAATTGATGAATCTGATTTTGCAGATTCTGCTGCAGATGCGGTTTTGGATACGTGTAAGGGCAAGAAGAAGATGATTTCTAGCTGGGGAAGAGTCCATGAGGTGGCTCAAGAGGCTAGGATGGAGGGATCTTCGAGCCGAATGAAGGAAGTGAGCTCAAGAGTACGAGTCATTCCTAGTGGGAAATTTCAATCCTACTTGGGGTCGGCAAGTTCACTCTTGAGGCTCGCAGCTCCTAGGGGAGCTGGTTGATCAACCGAGCAAGGGTATTGATCGAGGTGGAGCTTTGATGGGGTTTCGAAGCTCGTGAAGTGTGGTTCTCGAAACTGGAAAAGAGACGGGCTGAGGTTCTGGGTGAACTTTGGGGCAAATTTGGGCAGGGATGGAGATTCCAGGAGTTGGGACCGCGAGGTGGATGTCTCGAGGTGGAGTTTGTTGAGATAGGCGAGCCATTACCTCGTCGGAGTCGCCGGAAAAGTCGCCGGAAGAAGCTGTGTCGAAGCTAAGCTGAAAACTGAAGAAATACTAAAGAGAAGCTGCGATGTACAGCAGCCGTTGGCTCATCTGGGAGCTCGATATGAGGGCCAGCTTTCAAAGGCTGCTGATTAAATGTGAGCCGACGGATATCGCGCGAAAGAGATCAACGATTGTGATTAAAAGCTTATGTTTGAATGCAGATCGTTCGATGGCGCGCGAAAGCAATCAAGGGCCCAGATTACATCAAGCAGGATGAAGCGGATAATGAATCACAGCCACACGATGAGGATCGGACGGATGACAATTAAAACGGGATTTCACTTTAGAATTGTCATACGATTTTGGTGAACTCAAGCGATACAGTACGGGCGACGTGGAGCTTCATGAAGCGTTCGATCCGATCAGATGGAGGGCTGAGATTAGTCTAGAGACATGTTTTATGCATGACTTCAGTCTTTATATATCAGTGTTTTCGATTTCGACTAGCTATCTTTGAGAGCTCATAGCGTTTCGTAGAGTGAGAATCACGAGTTAGTATAAACATAAGAGTTGTAGTGGGCACGACATACTGTAACTCTTGTGGTGTGATCTATACGAAAGGAGGCTCGGTTGATCCGTGGAGTAGGCCCAAATTCGGGGCCGAACCACGTAAATCTGTGTTTACAAAAGTGTGTGTGGGTTGCATTTTAAAGCTTCAATTGAGTTCTTCTGTACTCAGTTCGATCTTAAACACTTGCAAACATAGATCATACATTGAATCCTCATCGAGAGGTGTCCATTTTCTCAACAAGTTGTATGCAAACAAAATGCTTGAATGAATATGTATGTGAAATGTCTATACACAACAGTTTCTTGCATACTTATACTCGTCGAGGTTGAATAGTAGTATCAATCAAGAAATCCTTATTCGCTGTTGATATTTATAAATTATATGACATTTGCAATAATGAAACATTTTCTTTGGTCGAACAATTTGCTCAGGACATTTTGATTTTTAATTTTGAATACAGTGTGCTCTTTCTTTTCTCTGCCTGTAGTTTTACCCTCAAATTATTCAATTAATTCATATATATTTTCCTTTGAAGAATCAAAACACGATTACGTTAGCAGTAGCAGTTGGTATATGACCGGCATAGTCAATAATATTTAAATATAAATAGGCTTAATTATATTTAGTCTTGTATATTTGGTTATTGTGGCATTTTAAGACACTTAATTTACGGGTGATAATTTTAGTCGATAAGCAAGAAAATTGTTGCACTTTAAGGACATGATTTATTGGTGTAAATTTTAGTACTATAAGTTGAAAATTAAAGTTCACTACAATTAAACTTAGAAATCTGATTTCTGTCCGAAATTATTCACGTGGAGTTGGAGATACTGACTTGGACTAAATTTATTTTCTTCATCCCCCAACTGAGCCCCACATAAATAGTCCAAGTTAGCATATCTGACGTTTTCTGGTTTTTATTGTTCTAGAACTACTTTTTTTGTTTGTACTTACAAAACTAAATTTTGTTCTTTTTTCTCCAATTAAGCTCATTTTTTTAAGTTCTTTGACATATGAGGTGATGCTTAATTAGAGAAAAGAAAAAATTAAATTTTATAGGTCAACATCTTCGGCGCCACATGTATAAATCTTGGGCTAAATTTTTTATTTTGGGTTTGAGGGTACCCAAATTGCTTCAATTTCGATACTTATAGGACTCATAGTGCTACCAATAGTGTCCTTAAATTGCTACCACTTATTTAGACTAAAAATTTCAGTCATAAATTAGGTCTCATAAAAAATGCTACTTAGTCAAACATGGAAAATTTTATGGAATTTACAGGGGTGGCTTAAAGTAAAGCCCATTATGTTTCATGTGACCCATATTAATCTCATTTTCGGCCCAAACAAAAACATTATTCAATTTTTATTTAATTGCAGCAATTAATTTTATATTTATATCCATCCATACAATACAGCTGCATTCAGTAAAAGATCGGATCGTTTCGCATCCCTCATTCGTTTCGCCATTCGCTTACGACTGCCCAAGTCTGCTCGAGGTCGCGCGCCCCCCAAAAACATCATTTCGTACGTATTCGTCCATAAATTCTTAAGATCTGTGATTCGTTTAGCGTCTTCTTTGATGTGAAGTTATCATCTGTATTCGCTATTTCAGTTTCTGATGTCTGTCGCCGCTGAATCTGTGTGGTACCGTTACGGTGCTTTGCTAGGGTTTATGTTTATATGTCAGCTGTAGATTCGTTGATTTATTTGATTGTTTTCTGAAAGTTTCATCTATTTAATTTATAAATCGGCATGTTTGATTGGGAAAATCGTTTTCTATTGTTGGATGGGAATGTGAATATAAAGAAGAGAGGCATTGAACTTGTTAGAAAAAACCTAATAGAAGTTATCTCTATATGAAACGGTCAGTCCTTGGTGACTTGTTGTATTGATGGTGTGACTGGTTATCAAAGTTCTGGTTCTATACAGTTGGAATTGTCCACACAATAGGATTTCGTATTAGCTTCGAGGCATTACATTGGTGACATGCTTGAAGAAGTGTTAGTTTCCAATTTTCAATTTGGCCGCTGTAGCTTATTCTTTTCTTGCATGTTACTTCTCATCTGATTCTTTTCTTCACTGTGTCATCTAAACTGTTATTTTGCTCTGTTATTTCTTCTCTATCCCATTCCTCTCTTGCATATGTATCTTTGAATCATTTAGTTTTCTCATATGTAATCCAAAGCCTTTATCATAAATTCTATTCACGTAATTGCCTTACTTTTGCTTATGTTTTAATTTAGGCCGATCGGGGAAGTTGTATCTGGAGGTTTATGAACGACAAACAGCATATAAGATATAGCAGGTAACATTGTATATCATGAGGATTGTGTCTCTAATTATATATCCTCATTATTGATTCACTGAAACTGAAAAATCTTGATGCTGATATCTCTTAAAAAATTGCTACAAGGAAAGATGACTGCCCAGGGGAGAGAACTCCATTGAAAAGAGTGATGAATTGTCAGGGATGTGAGGGATAGTAAGTGTGCAGCTTCAGATAAACTGAAAGATCTTGAAGCCTACAATAATCTGGACAACCTTTTTCAAAATAAAAATTATCATGCAGTCAGTTGTCAAACATCACAAAATAGTTGCAGATTCAACTGACAACCTTTATGTGATGGATGTGGATGAGGAAGCGAACTATAGGAGGGAAAATATTACGGACAAGACAAATGTTATAGATGGAGCTCCAAGTGCTGACCAGATTCAGCCTGATAAAGGTTCAAAGGAAGCACTAACCCAAGAAAGCGTATCTGCAAAAAGGAGGAGAAGGAGGAAGAAGAAAGTAAAAAAGAAAGATGAAGTTCAGGTCACTGAGCATGCAGATGTGTCAAATTTAGATTTATTTGATGGCAATCAATGCGCTGGCACAGGTTGTAAGCTCCCTGAGATTGAGTATGTTCAAGAATCTGGGTCTTCTGCTGTAAAAAAACTCTCATCATCTAATGTTGGTCGTAATAAGGAGCCTCCTTTGGACTTTCAGTGCCATGAGCACACAGTCTATCCATCAGATGTTGGTATACCAGTTAGTTCTGAATTAGCTGCAGATAAATCTGGTTCTTTTGGGGGAGGAGATTTCGTACCTTGCAGCAGTCAGCATGCTTGTCATCCTAGCCTGATGACACGAGAAAAGTTGGTCTTTGGGCACAGATCAAGTGTCAGAGATAGGTCAATGATTCTTCAAGATGGTGTTTGTTCTGTTAAAGGGAGTAGTATGCGTCTTTCATCATCTGCGAAAGAAATAGAACGTTTATCGAATCAGAATGGAAAACTGACATTGATACCACCAGTTGTTTCTAGTAAGAGGAAACTTCTTGTCCTTGATGTAAATGGTTTGCTGGCATATGTCGTAATGGGTGGACCCAAAGATTACAAAGAAGACATATGTATACTAGGACGAGCAAGTGGGAACCTTATATTCCTTTCCAAATCTTATTTTGTTTTCAAGAGTGTATTTGAAAAACTTACCTAAATTATTCCTTCTAATTCTGCAGTTTTCAAGAGACCACATTGTGATGATTTTCTGAGGTTTTGCATTCAGAACTTTGATGTAGGGATATGGTCGTCAAGGGCCAAGTACTGCTCAAACTTTGTCTTTTTCTGTTTTTGATTTCGCTGGTTTTTTATTCTTTATTCTCCATCTTACTTCATTATATCTTTGTTTTTATGAAGATGTTCATTCAGCGCATTGTAATACGTATGGACTCCACTGGTTGCATTCTCAGTGTTTTTGTTTGCTTGTGGATATTTTTGGATTTTTGCAGGAAAGTTATTGCTAGAGTTGTTGAATATTTATTCGGAGATCTGAAAGACAAATTGCTATTTTGCTGGGTAAGGCATCTGGGCTATTCGTGTCGGAATTGACCTTGTAGAAAAAATGTTACTTAACTATCTTCAAGTCAGTCCTTAACCATATATGTTAATATGCTTAACTTGTTTCCGAGCATCCGATTTCTTGTACATTTCCGCCTGCCAAAAAGTTAATTATCCGAGGGAACGCATGAATGTGTTCAGTCTCTCTAGCTCACATAGAGACTATTACCAATTAGCAATGGAAACCTTAGTCAGGGTGCGATTATATTTATTATAATGGGACGGGTAGTTAGAATAGCATCACCTATCGTATTCTATGCATTATCTTGCGTGTAGGATGTCTTTAGTTTACCATATCAGGCTCAGGGTTAACTCAGAAATACAGCCGCTACAAACAACCCTTGTTTTTAATCTCCATCGTCATTTTTTTATCAGTGCAGGCTGTTGGTATGACCTTAAGTGGTCAGTTGGTTTGCTTGATCTTCATCCAGAAAATAAATACAATCAGCTTAGCATAAAAAATCACATTTGTTTGTTTTTCAGGACATGATGCACAGTACCCAAACAGGGTTTAAGACTCTTGAAAACATTCATAAGCCCTTAGTCTGCAAAGAGCTACGTAAAATCTGGGAACCAAATGATCGCAACTTGCCTTGGAAGAAGGGAGATTATGATTCATCAAACACATTGTTATTGGATGATTCTCCATACAAAGCCCTACTCAATCCAGTAAGATCTTTGCTGTCTAATCATGTCTTTGGGTTCTCTTACTTCCTTGAGCTTCTAGAATGTCCTAACTACATCTTATACTGTCCTGTCAGTTGCACACTGCAATATTTCCAAAGTCATATCACTACGAGGACAAGAATGACAACTCACTAGGTAAGATTTCGAAAAGATTTACAGATCAACGACATGCTTTCCTTAACTCCATTCATCCACTAAATACATTGATTCCTCTGCTTATAGGGAGGACGTTTCCCCTTGTTCAACTTCATTTGTAACAAAGTGTTTTTCTAAATATGAAAAAAAAAACTTGTTTCTGTTCAGGTCCGGGAGGTGATATTCGGGTTTATTTGGAAGGTCTGTTAAGAGCTGAAAATGTGCAGACGTACGTATCTCAAAATCCTTTCGGTCAGAGTGCCATAAACGAAACGAGTGTGTGCTGGGAATTTTATTCGGAGGTTCTCCGTAATCTATCTAACCGAAGGGAAAACGATAACTCCTTTCGTCCATCTACTTCTGCGCATAGATTCTCGGGAAACCGTTTTTACTGAGGTAAACATATAATCTTTATTTCATTTTATGATTATCACAGACAGATAGAAAAAGATCATAGGAAGATTGCAATAGCAGACACCAATGGGATTATAGCCTAGCATACCATGTCTTCTATATGTTCCCTATTTCTTTGACATCCTTTTGGATTAGTTCATTAGTAATTGGAGACTTCTCTTTTCAAGTACCTTTTTGTCTTTTTAATTCGAGGGAAGAAAATGCAGTTCTTTCCTTGTCTCATTGGAGCTATTGTTGCGCTGAGTTGGCTTTTGATTTTAAATTGTTTTGTATTTGGGCAAATCGTCCTACGGTAATTTCTTCTTGATTATTAATTGTCTGCCCTACATGCTTCTTTAAATAGTGTTCTCTTCTGCGTAACGATTATTTACTTGGGAAATCCTATCATATTTTGCCAAGAAAAACGAAAATAAACAATTAGCAAACGGACAACTTTCTTCAAATAGTAAGCCAGCCAAGCTAGCTAAACATACACGATTTCTGTAGAATTCGCTTAATCCAAGCAAAATCTCAGATTCATATTACAATTTTCATCAAGAAAAAACAATATTGCCAACAATAGAAAAGACATGTTAACACTTATCATGCCAAATGTACTAATCAAATGTCTTGACTGATGAAACTAATGCAGACAACAACATTGTGGGAATTATCACATCCAAACAGCCATTTGATCCTTGCATTACCCAAATCAGATTATTGAAGCAGCCCTCACGCGTACATATTACAGAGATATTCCATTATATTACACTTATTAATTACCATAATCCGCTTTACCTCTGCACATTATTATGCCAAACTCCGTCCTTTTCCGAGTATAAATAATGCCAAAAACAACAAAGATTCTCGCCGAAGAAAATGGAACAAAAGAGAAAATTGAACAAATTCCAACAACAAACCATCAGCTGAACCCCCTAAACACAATAACAGGGAAGAAAAGATGTACTTAATGTTTTTGTCTTAGGCAAGGAGATGACCTTAATGAACTAAGCAAATTCTAATCAGATCATGAATAAATGAGAATTTCAAAACGAAGGCATAAATTAAGTGTTATATTAGAGAGTGTTGGATATATGCACCGTAGACGTGTAATAAATTCAACATCAAAACTTGAACTTTCACATTTAAGCTATAATATAGACCGGCGCATTGATGTGTGCCGATATTTGATTGTGACTTGGTTCAATGTACTAAAAATAACAAAAGAATTGCACATACTATCTTATATTTGTAACGTTTTATTACAAAATCTTTGACATGGCCGTGGCCTATACGTTCTTTAAAATTTGTCTTCTCAATCGAATCCATTATCATCTCATAAAAGAGTATGAATATGTAATGATGTTGAAGGGATACACAAACGCACATATTATATATAAATATATAGGAAATGTAGTGTACCAGTAAACCTCAGGATAGGAAAAATACGTGAAATAAAATTTTATTTTCGCGACATAGATAGTTTCCGAAGGAGTTTGGGAGAAACCAATCATTCTCAGCATACATAATCAAACCTGAATAAATGAAATGTGACTGACTTATGAATTTCAACGGAGGAAAACTCAATTTCGTTGCTGTTTGAATATACGACGGAAAAATTAGGTCGTTAGGTGTTTTCTCAACAATTGATAGAGACTTCATCAAATAATTTAGATATGATACGAATTAAATTCAAACATTACATGGGGCATGCTAGTTGAGTTAAAAATAGAATGTTCCTCACAATTAATAGATTTAACCGTCCCTAAGTGTAGCCTATAATAATAGAATAGTATCCAAGAATTCCCACTAAGATTAACTATCGCATAATTACAGATATTCCCCATAGTTACAATAATTACCATACACCCCTACATTCTGTTGTTTTCTTAAATAAGTACATATGTTACACTTTATTAAATGCCAAACCTATCATTATAATCGTTCATTTGTGTGTAGAGTTCTACTTTTATGAAGTGCTATGACTTTTCTTTCTTCATCTGTCATCTTGAATTGAACCCTCTAGCATGGACATAAGAATATTTATTGTCTATTACTAATTCTTTTTTAATAAATTTAAATTATCGATATGATCCGATATCAAAAACTTGACTTGTAAACCTTCTTATTGTATTGTATGCATACAACCCAAAATTAATTATCTCTATTAAACATCAAACATTTATTCTCACGTGGAAAATGTAATATATTAAACAAAAAAAACATGTGAAGGATTTCCTCTAAAACCATGGAGATAGAAGACGTTATTATCGAAAAATGTTTGTACCACACTGCAAGAAAAGACCGTCATTTCAAGGAAGACCGAAGACCGGTCAAAAACCGGCAAGAAAGCATCATTCACGAAGAGAAGAGAAGAGACAGTTGTCAAAAAGAACAACAAAATATAAAAAAAATTAACAGCAGCAAAGATTTGGGATTGCTTGCTCTCACTTTTTCAGATTCAGCGCAAAAAGATCATTTCTTGCAGATCAGCGATTAAATCCAGGACTTTATCAGCTTCATCATGGTGTTCATATGATGTCGGTTGTCTGCTTCCTTACTGTAGTAAACAGCTAACATCCTTTGTGTTTATTGCTTCGATTGCCCCCATTTTAATCTCCCCCTTTTTTTTTTCTAAGTGCCTTGCTTCGAACAGTTTGGAAAACTTAGATTTGGTGGTTCTTGTCCTATTCCTGATGCTGGGTTTTCTGGGAAGCTTTGGGAAATTTGTAGCAATCTCATTTAGCTGAGTTAACAACATACGCTATAAAGCTTTTTTCGGAGATATTATTTTCTGTCATAGTTTCTTACATATAGCGTTGGGTTTAGCTGCTGTTATATGACATGGGGGACTGTAACATCGCAACGCCTAATATAGAAGGCGAAGCAGAAGATTTAATAGCTCAACTCAAACATATATCGAAAGCCTTAGAGACGAAAAAGAATTTGACCGACGACGAGAGGAAAATCTTGGCGAATTTGGGCTCAAAATTGTCAACCCTAGCGCTAATCAGCAACGAAAATAGCAATGGAGATTCAAACGAAGAAGAAGGGGACTCCACTGATGAAACAGAGCAGAAATTAAACAAGATTCGTGCGAAGATCGAATTTTGGGAAAAGGATCAATCTCTGATATGGAACAGTGGGCCCGACGAAGCCTACGAATACCTCAAATCAGTCGACGAACTCAGGAAAGTAACCGAGTCGTTAGAGGGCAAAGCCCAAGATAGTAAGAACGGTGATGAAGTAGACGAAGGCGATAATGGATCCCTTCTCAGACAGGCCCACGATATCCTTCAGACAGCAATGTCTAGGCTCGAAGAAGAGTTCACTCACTTGCTCGTCCATAACAGACAACCCTTCGAGCCCGAGCAAATGTCCTTTCGTTCGAGCGAAGACGAGCTAAACGAAGCAGCTTCGATCATCTCCTCTGGCGGGGATTCGACCGATGACGTGGCGCAAAGGGACAGCCTTGGGAGGGCCTCAGAGGAATACATAATCGAGCTCGTTCATCCCTACGTAATCCCAGACCTTAAAAACATTGCGAATCTCATGTTCGATTGCGATTATGGGCGGGAATGTTCCCAGGCGTTCGTCAACGTTCAGAAAGATGCCCTAGACGACTGCCTCTTCATCCTCGAAGTTGAAAGGATGAGCATAGAGGATGTTCTTAGGATGGAATGGAATGCCCTGGACTCAAAGATTAGGCGATGGATTAGGGCAATGAAGATCTTCGTTAGGGTTTACCTCTCAAGCGAAAAGCTGCTCTGCGATCAGATCTTTGGTGAGATCGAATCGGTCAGCAGCGATTGCTTCGTCGAGTCTTCTAAAACTGCTGTTTTGCAGCTACTCAACTTTGGGGAAGCTGTTTCGATCGGGCCCCGGCAGCCCGAGAAGCTGATTAGGGTTCTTTACATGTACGAGGTTCTTGGAGAGCTTGTCCCAGACGTAAGCTCCCTTTACTGCGACGAGGCGGGCGCTGTAATAAAGAGCGAATTCGTCGACACTATGAAGAGATTGGGCGAATGTGCAAAGATGACCTTCCTTGAGTTTGAGGAAAAAGTTGGGGTCAATGTATCTCCCAATGCTTTCCCGGGCGGCGGGGTCCACCACCTAACTAGGTATGTAATGAACTACGTCAGGACACTCATGGATTACAGCAAAACGCTCGACGAGGTTTTCAAGGAAGAAGAAGACGGAGCTAATTTCTTACGGTCCAATGAGAATCATAGTAATGACGAAGAATATAAGGGAACGCAGACGACTTCTGATTCTCCAATGGGCGTCCATTTTCGATCCCTAATGATGGTGTTAGAATCCAACCTCGAAGAGAAGGCGAAGATGTACAGGGAAGAGTCATTACAGCAGCTTTTTCTGACGAACAACATCCATTACATGGCTGAGAAGGTCAAGAACTCTGAGCTGAGGACTGTTTTGGGCGACGAATGGATAAGGAAACACAACTGGAAGTTTCAGAGGCACGCCATGAACTACGAAAAGGCTACATGGAGTTCGATTCTTTCCCTGCTGAAAGACGAGGGGATTCACAACCCTGGCTCGAGCTCGGTTTCGAAGACCCTTTTGAAGGAGAGGCTTCAGAGCTTTTACACGGCGTTCGAGGATGTCTATAAGAGCCAGACGAGCTGGTCGGTTAGGGACCCTCAGCTAAGAGAGGACCTTAGGATATCGACTTCGCTGAAGGTAATACAAGCTTATCGAACTTTTGTTGGGAGGCATATTAATCATATTAGCGAAAAGCATATAAAGTATAGTGCTGATGATTTGGAAGATTTCTTGCTGGATCTTTTCGAAGGGTCCCAGAAATCGTTACACGGTGGGCATAAGAAGTGAAGTGTTTTTTGTGAATTTCTTGCTATATCACACACTCATTAAGCTTAGGGACTATTTCATTAGCTTGTATCCTATTTGTAAGCTTATGTTTCAAGAATGCAAGTTCATCTGATCTTTTGTAAGGAAACAGTATGGGAAAATATATCTTTAGTTTATATAGTTCTTTCTTCATTAGTGTTCTCTATATCAGGATTTTTTTGTTAAATAGGATTACTTTTGTGTGAAATTAAAAAAAGAGGATTCTAGGTTTTCTAATTAAAAAAAAGGGATTGGGTGTTTTAAAAAAAAAAAATCGAAGTGTTTGATTATCATTTTGATCCGCTCGACTGAAATTTCATGTCGAAATGAGATTTTAATCGATGGGTTCGTGATTCTTACATGTATTAACCCCAAATCTGGGTGAATTTTCGTGTTTTTGAGCTTGAAATCGACGTTTTCGAGTAAAAAACGATTTATTCGAATATTTTATTCGAACTATTCGAGTGAATTCGAATAGAAAAATAACACTTATTCGAGTAAAAAAAAATTCGAATTAAAAATTCGAATTAATATTTTTCAATTCGAGTTTTTTTTACTCGAATTGATTAATTCGAATAAATTCGAATTAAAAAAAAATTATTCGAATTAATTCGAATTTTTTAGTTACTCGAATAAATGCTACTTAAGTTGGGGTATTTCAGTAACTTTCGGTCCGTTCCCTTTTGTTTAATTAAAATAGGAAACGTTCCCTTTCGTTAAAAGAACCCTCTATATCATCAAAACCGAAAGTATCTACTACACAAGATATGTACTGCAAAGATGACTTCATTTTATGTCAAAATATTATTTTATTATTTCCTGTTTTTGTTCCATAAATTAAGGCATTAATGTTGCTGAAATTGGGGAGTAATGTTAGTAGCTGATTTCATTCCATATTTTAGGGAATGATTTATTCCATATTTTAGTGTTGGTGTAAACTATTATATAGTGTACCCTCAATAGAATAGAAATTGTATTCTCCCAAATCATCATTTCCGAGTTGGTATCAGAGCACTCAAGAAAAAAACTCCAGCGATATATTTTTTCCTCTGCATAATTTCTTTTCAGCACCTTTTTTAGCCAAAACGATGTCTGAAATTTCCGGCGTTGACCAGCCACAACCCCCGAGAAACACGCATAAAACAATTTCTGACTCACATCGCGTCCAAATTACAACCATCAAGCTGAACGACGACAACTTCCTAAGATGGTCCCAGTCAGTATGGATGTATATCCGAGGCCGAGGAAAGATGGGTTACTTAACGGGTGACGAGAAGGCTCCATCGGAAAAAGATATAAATGTATGATACATGGGATGCTGAAAATTCTATGGTAATGACATGGCTAGTAAATTCCATGGAAGAAGAGATCGGCGCTAATTATATGTGCTTCCCTACCGTGCATGAGTTATGGCGAACGTAAATCAGACGTACTCTGATTTAGGAAATCATTCCCAGATCTATGAGTTGACTGTCAAACTTGGTGGATTGGTACAAGGCGAAGAAACAATTACCAAGTACTTCAACTCCTTGAAGAGACTGTGGCAAGACCTAGATCTCTTCGATGCGTATGAGTGGAAGAATCCTGAAGATGGACAATACCACAAGAAAACTGTGGAAGATAGTCGTATCTTCAAGTTTTTAGCTGGTCTCAATGTGGAGTTTGACGAGGTGAGGCGGAGAATCATCGGCAGAAGACCGTTGCCATCCCTAGGAGAGGTGTTTGCTGAAGTTAGAAGAGAGGAAAGTCGCCGGAATGTTATGCTCGGCAAGAAAGGACATGCTACTACCGCTATGGAGGGCTATGCCTTGGTCATGACAGGAGGATATGAACTTGTGCAAGCTATGAGATCGACAGCCCCAAACATGCGCAAAAGTGCTGCCAACGGAACAAAATTAGAGGAGAAACCAAGTGTATGGTGCGACCACTGCAACAAGCCGCGCCACACTCGAGAAAACTGCTGGAAAATCCACGGTAAACCTACAAATTTTAAGGGCAGAACGTGGGAGAAAAACAGTCGCATCCTTCCCTCTGCAAATGAAGCTGAGACTGCTGCTAATACCATCACCAACGAGCAGCTGCAACAACTTCTTGCACTGTTGAAATCAGGTTCCTCTTCTAGTTCTCCGAAAGTTTCCGTGCCACACATAGGTAACGAAATAAATGCTTTTTCTTGTGGTTTTGGAATTTCTGCTCCGTGGATAATTGACTCCGGAGCATCTGATCATATGACCAACTGCCTTGACCTATAGAAGCACTATTCACCCTACTTCATAAAAAGGTTAAAATTGCAGATGGAAGTTTTTCACCCATTGTTGGAAAAGGTTTTGTCACAATTTCTGAGAAGATAGACATGAAATATGTTCTTTACGTACCCAAACTTACCTGCAACCTTTTGTCAGTTAGCAAGTTATCCAAAGACTCTAACTGTCATGTGATTTTCTATGACTCTCACTGTATTTTTCAGGACCGGAGCTTGGGGATGACGATTGGCGGTGCTAGAATGGTTAGTGGTCTCTACTACTTTGAGAATATTCCACCTGATTATAAAGTTGTTCAAGGGCTTAGTGGTATCAGTTCCCTCTCTGTTCGTGATCAAATAATGGTCTGGCATCTCCGGTTAGGCCACCCTACCATCATTCGGGTCGCCCGTCACGATGCTTACTCTTTCTTGTGTTTAGTCACCGATAAAGAAAGTATCTAGACTTCCTGGTGGTATGAAAGAAATAGATTTTAGTGCTTTAGACGACCTAGAAACTTTCTCATATATGAAATTTTTATTTCCTTACTTATTTAAAAAAGTGAATGTTTTATTTCCAATGCGAATCTTGTGTTCTTGCTAAAAGTCGACGTAAAACTTATATTAAAAAACCATATTCGGAGTCAAAGCCTTTTTACCTATTTCATAGTGATGTGTGGGGTCCCTCAAAGGTAACTACTTCTTCAGGAAAAAAATGGTTTGTAACTTTTACGGATGATCATGCTCGACTTTGCTGGGTTCTTTTATGAAAAAAAATCGAGGTTGGTAAAATCTTTAAAGATTTTTTTAATCTAATTGAAAATTAACTTCAAACAAAAATAAGCATTTTAAGAACCGATAATGGAACATAATATATCAACCAATATATGGAAGTTTTTTAAAAGAAAAAGGCGTGCTACATCAATCAACATGTCCCACCCCCGAACAAAATGGGTTTTCAGAAAGGAAAAATAAACACTTACTTGAAGTTGCTAGAGCTATCATGTTTTACATGAATATTCCGAAATATTTGTGGGGTGACGCGATTTTAACTGCAGCATATTTGATAAACAGGATGCCCACTCGAGTCTTAAAACATATTACCCCAGTAGAATGTTTGAAAAAATATTTTCCAACATCTCGTATCAATTCAGATTTACCGCTTAAAATATTTGATTGCATATGTGCATATACCGAAAAGGTCCAGGTCAAAATTAGACTCTAGGGCAGAGAAGTGCGTTTTTTTGGCTATGCCGCAAATCGCAAAGGCTATAAATTTTTTAATCTCATCACTAAACGTATTTTCATAACAGTCGACGCCACTTTTATGGAGACAATACCATACTTTACAAAAAGTTTAATTCAGGGGGAGAGCTTACATGAATCAAATTTTTGGGACATATTTGAGCCTCTTCGAACTGTTATTAACCAACCTCTCAAATTTAAAAAACAAGGATCTTGAACCAGAAGTCATTGACCATGAAATTGGTTTGTCAGAAGAGGAATTACTACGGATGAAAAAAAACCGAAATATCCTTGAACCTCAGATTTATTCTAGAAGGAATATTCAAGAAACAGGAGGAGATGAACTAACCATTCCAGTACAAGCTCAATCCGAACTCTAGGGCAATGGAATTGTAGATACTTCAGGTACCTTTTTTCCTCCTAACTCTATTCATCTACCTATTGTACCTGAACCTTCCAATAGTAGTCTTGAAAGTTCAACCCTACAAAAAAATGATATTGATCTTCCTATTGCCTTACGGAAAGGTACTAGAACATGCGCCAAATATCCCATAGCCAGATATATAACCTATGATCATCTATCCGAAACACAGAAGGCATTTACTACTAATATTTCGAAACATGTTGTGCCTAGAAACATTCAGGAAGCACTAGCATACCGGGATTGGAGATTAGCAGTGTTTGAAGAAATGAATGCCTTGAAGAAAAATGATACTTGGGAATTTGTCGCAGCTCCTAAGGATCAAAGGACCGTAGGGTGCAAATGGGTCTTCACAATAAAAAGTAGACCTGATGGAAGTGTGGAGATATATAAGGCAAGACTATTAGCCAAAGGGTTCACGCAGACGTATGGAATAGATTACTAAGACATTTTCACCTGTAGCAAAACTTAACTCAATTCGAGTACTATTGTCACTTGCAGTCAATCTTGATTGGCCCCTATACCAGCTAGATGTCAAAAATGCCTTCCTCAATGGAGATCTAGTTGAAGAAGTGTTTATGAGTATTCATGTAGTTTGAAACAAAGTCCAATACTGGAAAGGTGTGCAGACCAAAGAAGGCCTTGTATGGCCTTAAGCAGTCTCCTAGGGCGTGGTTCGGACGTTTTGGCAAGGTCATGAAGCGACTTGACTATATCCAGAGTCAAGCCGATCACACCATGTTCTACAAACACGCAAAGGAAGGTAAAATATCTGTGTTGATTGTATATGTTGATGACATCATCTTGACAGGGAGTGATGATAAGGAACTCGCAGAACTTAAAGAGAAGCTTGGGAAAGAATTTGAAGTCAAAGACCTGGGAGTGTTGAAATACTTTCTTGGAATGGAGTTTGACAGATCCAAGGAAGGTATATTTGTGAATCAACGCAAGTATGTCCTTGATTTATTATCGAAAACAGGTATGCTAGGATGTAAGCCGGTTGAGTCACCTATGGAGCCAAACGTCAAGCTGCAACTAGCAAAAGAAAAATCTGTAAAGGAGGTTGAGCGCTATCAAAGGCTAGTTGGGAAATTGATATATTTATCCCATACTCGACCCGATATAGCATTTCCAGTAAGTGTTGTTAGTCAGTTCATGCACTCACCAGGACTTGAACACTTCGAAGCAGTCTACCGGATCTTGAGATATCTTAAGGCACTCCCGGGAAAGGTCTTCTATTTAGTCGTAAGGGACATATGCAAGTTGAAGCTTATACTGATGCAGATTGGGCTGGAAATCCAATTGTTAGAAGGTCTACTTCAGGATATTGCTCTTTTGTAGGAGGTAATTTAGTCACATGGCGCAGCAAGAAGCAGAATGTGGTAGCTCGAAGCAGTGGAGGCTGAGTTCAGATCCCTAGCACAAGGAATTTGTGAAGTTTTGTGGATCAAAAGATTATTATTGGAGTTGAAGATTTCAGTATCAGGGCCAATAGAAATGCATCGTGATAACAAAGCAGCAATCTCAATTGCTCACAATCCAGTACTTCCCGATCGCACAAAGTATGTGGAGGTTGACAAGCACTTCATCAAACAAAAAATAGATAACGGCGTTATTTGTGTGAACTATTTTCCTACGAAGAAGCAAGTAGCCGACATACTAACAAAGGGACTGTACAAAAAACAGTTTGAATGGTTTGTGTGCAAGCTGGGAATGAAAGATATCTTTAAAACAGCTTGAGGGGGAGTGTCAAAATATTATTTTATTATTTCCTTTTTTGTTCCATAAATTAAGGCACTAGTGTTGCTGAAATTAGGGAGTAACGTTAGCCGATTTTATTCCATATTTTAGGGAATGATTTATTCCATATTTAGGGAAGGAGTGTTGGTGCAAACTATTATATATTGTACTCTCAATAGAATAGAAATTGTATTCTCCCAAATCATCATTTCCGAGTTTTTCATATCATCTAAGCATCTTTTTCATTAAATTCATAGGTTGATATATAAGAATCTAAAGGCCGGCCTTGAAAAATTCGCAGCATCTTTGTTCAATAAATAAATGCTGAAAAAAAAAATTGGTGCCACATTACGTGCTTGTCTCAGCCTGGAAAAAAAAACAAAGAAATATTACAAGAGAAGCCTTGTAATAACAGCCAGCAAATGAATAATCACACTTGATGATAACTAAGGTTCAGAAACTAACAAGCAGAGAAAAGAATGAGACAAAAGGAAAATGTTCTACGAAAAAGTATCAGTTCCATGTTCAAATTCTTGTTCCTGACCAACCAACTTTACCTATAAAAAGTTTCAGACATGAATCAAACTCGATAGATTTCTGAGGTAATAAAATCTGAAAAAAAAAAAAAAACATGGGAAAACCTCACGTACTAATTATACCATACCCAGCCCAAGGCCACGTCATTCCCCTCGTCGAAATCTCCCAATGCCTTGCCATCAATGGCTTCAAAGTAACGTTCTTGAACACTGAGTTCAACCACAAGCGAATGATCAAATCACTGTCCGAAACTGTTGAATTGCACGAAATGATAGACTTAGCCTCATTCCCAGACGGGTTAGAGCCTAACGAAGACAGAAACAACCACTCGAAACTAACCGATTCGCTCAGGCAAGTCCTTCCCCGGGAAGTAGAATCGCTCGTCGAACGCATAAACGCTGAGCAGAGTGACGATAAAGTCACTTGCTTTATAGCGGACGCTTACATGGCTTCGTCTTTAGAGGTTGCCCATAAGCTGGGAATTAAGAGGGCAGTCTTCAGTTCTACGCCGACCATGTTGTTGGCCTTAATCAGCAACGCCCAGAAACTCATCGAAGATGGGATTATAGACATCGAAGGCAGTCTTCGTTTACCCGTGATAGCTTCTTACGTGGCTGGCAAAGCAAAGCTGCTCTTTTTATTAACATTTTGAAATAACCGTCGCTTGTTTTCTTGATTAGGTACGCCGACAAAGACTCGGATGTTCAAACTCTCGCCGGCGACGCCTGAAATAAGCACCGACCACCTCGCCTGGGCGTGCCTCCCCGACCCAGGAATGAGAAAAGCCGTATTTCGAAACATACTACAAAACAACGAACCCTTGAAATTAGCTGAGAAGATCGTCTGCAATTCCACCGCCGATTTAGAGCCTGGGGTGCACGAATTCGTGGGCGGCTGCACGCCGATAGGCCCTCTAATAGCGAGCAACCGCGGCGCCGGAAAATCCTCCGGCTACTTCTGGCCGGAAGATTCCGGCTGCCTCGAATGGCTCGACGGCGAAGAAGACAACTCCGTCGTGTACGTTGCTTTCGGCAGCTTTACAGTGTTCGACGAAGCTCAGCTGAAAGAGCTAGCTTTGGGCTTAGAGCTGACGAAGAGACCGTTTCTTTGGGTCGTCAGAGGAGATATGACGAAGGACGTCGAAGAAGCTTTCCCAGTCGAGTTTAAGGGTCGGGTCGGGCGCCGAGGGAAAGTGGTGGGCTGGGCGCCCCAGCAAGAAGTTTTGGCCCACAGATCGATAGCTTGCTTTGTGACTCACTGCGGCTGGAATTCGACGGTGGAGGCGGCGAGCAACGGCGTGCCGATGCTTTGCTGGCCGTATTTCGCCGATCAGTTTATCAATCGGCGGTTTATCGTGGATCATTGGAGGACTGGATTAGGGTTTGAGAAAGATGGGATTTTTATCGAGAGAGAGGAGATTTTGAGCAAATTGGAGATGGTTTTGGGCGCTGGGGGTTACAGAGAAAGGGCTTTGGAGCTTCGAAGGAAGATTATTGATGGTGTTAAGGAAGGTGGGGTTTCTCATGAGAACTTGTCTGAGTTTATGGGCTGGATTAAGGGGAATCATTAATAGCATGTTTTATGAAGTGATTAACGTGAGTTTGAAGTCGGAAATGTTTCTGTTCTAATGTTTTATGCTTCACTGTGTGGATATGAATTGAACGTGCAAAATGTCATTATTAAGACAATCTCTAATAGCACCGCAAAACGAAAACGCAAAAATACAGTAAAATGTTCCAACAGTATTGCAAACGCAATGCAAAATGCATTCTTTGCTTTCTCTCTCCAGTTTCGAACGCAAATTTGCATCTAAATGCAAAATGCGTTTGCTGTTTTAAAATTGCAAATAAGCCATTTACTTTTATTGAATTATTAAAAAGTGTAGAGAAATATAGGGGCGATATTGAAAAGTTATAAAGTTGGTATGACATAGAATATTACAGAAATATTTTTTTGCGTTTGCGTTTACAGTTGACTGTTGGAGAACAGTTACTGCAAACTATAACCGTTAGTGCAAAATGCGTTTGGAGATGATTTAATCATTTATATATGTGTGTGAGATGTAGTTTGGCATGTGGAAGTTGTCACTACATAAGGGAACATATCTGCCTGTAGAAATCAGACATCATGTGGGGATAATTACAACACGCAACTCAAGTCTATCTGTTCATCATCACTTGAATGAATAAGAAAGACATAATAACACGCACATAATAACTGAACTGAAAGTACTAACACCTACTTAGAAAGAAAAATACAGAACTGAAACAAGAAAATGAACTAAAAAAAAAAGAGAAACATTAATTATCTTTCCTTGTTCTTACTAGTATCTCAGAAAATCATACAAAGAAAAGGAAATACTCATAAAAGTTCCATTATTTACTACGGATGGATACTCTTCTTAACTGACATTGTTCTCAGAACCGTAGAAATCAACTAGCTTCTGCAAAACAAGAACTTGAGTCTTCAACAGTAATACGTACTCAGCTGTCTCCTTGAAAAGCTGCTCTGTATTCATGACATGATGTGAAGAATCTGCTGATGGTGGTAAGAGGGTTTGTAAGGCCTTGAGCTTGTCGGAAACAGAGGAACCGCCGTAGACGACTCTCCGGCGGCCGCACGGCTTACACCTCAGCCGTCCCACGGCGGCGGCAGTTGGGTAAACCCTCTTATTGGAAGAACCCATTAAAATTTGGGTTGTAAATAAGGTAGGCTTTGATGGGATGGGGTGTGTGAAAATAAATAGGAGAGCTCTAACTGAAGGCAGGGCAGAGCAGAGCACATGGAAAAGCACTTAAAGCATATTAGTTCTTCATAGGAAGTTGAATTAGTAGCTTAATTAAGGATTATTATTAGAGGATTAATCAAATTCACTTCACATGTTTGCATGTGAAGTTAATCTGGGCATGTGAGCCACGTGTAACTTAACCACGTGGCTATGTTAAACGAATAATGTTTGCAAGAAAAAATTGTCACCTCCTACAAAATCCATTCGCTCGATCCAAAACCGTTGATCACTGTTGGTATGTTCATGTACATGATTACTATTCGCCGTCCCCTTTTTACTTGTCACCGCCCCTAAAGGGCTGAAAAAAGATATTTTTGCCCTTATGATATTTAAATTAATTTAAAAGGAAAAAACTAACTAAATATATAATTCCGGTACGAAATACTGAAAACTACATACACAAATAAATTCGAACGATCGATCGATATGGGAAAAAAAATTTCGATTTAACATTTTAGGACCGGTCGATCGATATTTTCGGCCCGACCAGTGCGAGCCGATCGAAATTTCCGACCGGGCTGTATGCGGGCCGATCGATATCTTCAGGCCCGGACACCGCTTGGCCGAAAATTTCGTTCGACCCTGCAGTGTACGGGCCGAACGATTTTTTCGGCACGCACAGGCCGGGCCGAAAATTTCGATCGGCCCGCACAGGTCAGGCCGAAAATCTCGATCGGCCCGTGCACAGCCCGACCGAAAATTTCGTTCGACCGTATTTTAATTTTTTTCTAAGGAATTTAAATACCGGGAGGAATAAAAGTTAAAGGCGGAGCAAAATGGGGGTTGGTCAGGCCCACTGTTTTCGGTCCGGCATTCGTGTGCGCAGGTCACGCGCTCGCACACAAGTCGGCATGATTTGCACCCCCTGCGCGTGACTTACATGTGGTGTAATATTAGCTATTTAATTTAAAATAATAAAATTCACATCTATATATAAGGCGGGTGAAACCATGTTGTTTTTTCAATGTGGGACAACAACTCTTCACTTTAATTCCCTCCAATTAATTCACATTCACAAGCACGTGTCTCTCAACTAATAAGCATGTGTCTCTCAACTAATAAAGCAATGGGCTTTATTTTGGGCTTGTGAATGTGAATTAATTGGAGGGAATTTAAAGTGAAGAGTTGTTGTCCAACATTGGAAAAACAACATGGTTTCACCCACCTTATATATAGATGTGAATTTTATTAGTTTAAATTAAATAGCTAATATTATGCCACATGTAAGTCGCTCGCGTGCGCGCGTAGGGGGTGCAAATCATGCCGACTTGTGTGCGAATGCGCGACCCGCACACACGAATGCCGGACCGAAAATAGTGGGCCTGACCAACTTCCGTTTTGCTCCGATTTTAACTTTTATTCCTCCCGGTATTTAACTTTCTTAGAATTAAAAATTAAAATACGGTCGGGCCGTGCACGGGCCGAAAAATCGTTTGGCCCGTACACTGCAGGGCCGAACGAAATTTTCGGCCAGGCAATGTGGCGACCTCGTTTTCTAAGTGCGATTAGTGGCGGATTTCCGCATTGTAAGCCGCGGAAGGCCCGTCTAATTAAAAATTTTTTCTAAAAAATATTATAATACAACAAAATGTTATTTTACATAATAGTATCTGTACAATGGGCCGAAGCCCCCAAAATGTCAAAAGGTCAAAACCCTATCGCCGCTCCACAGGTCTTCATCCATGTACCACACCGCCCTCAAAAGTCGTGGAGCACCGCCACCAGCCGCCTCAGTCTTGACGCTTACCGGCGCACACTCAGTACCTACAACACGTAAACATTGAGCAATTTGTTCAGTAGGTGAATAAAATGCGTGTATGCAAGTGTGCACACAACCCTGATCCCAATTTCTCACGACATGATATAATGCACACTCTTTCTTTTCCTACATTCCTATTTCACACAACACAGGGTCCTAGGTTAGGCTCGACACCTCCGCGCGCAATAGACTGCTGGGAGGCCACCCCCAAGTCTCGCGGCGAGCTACGTCGGAAGTACACTGATCGATCACGTCAATGGCCTCCTACCAGGTCGTATATCTCCCGCACAAATAAAAAATCCCATCCGGCGGTATGCACCTCGAATCGATCATGTCCGAGTAGAAAGATCGATCACGTCTGTCTCCGCCAGGTGCCCAGTGAGCCCAACCTCGACTCCTCTAAGAGTCGCCAATCTCAAACATCTCATTCTACCCCGCACGTCAATATCTCATATCTTACCATCACACCATGGTATAACCATCTCTCGCCCTAACGTGATATGCACGTGCCATGCAAGTGAAAATATCATAAAACATGATTTATATAAAACGTACGTACAACAGGTAAATCACGTAAGTCACGAAAATCATTGAATCACATGAAAACACATAATTCACGTATGTGTTTACGTATTATAGATGGATGATCCACCTACCTGTCCTCCTGGTAAACGAAATCTGGTAATTTTCCTACGCTTCGATCCTCTGAGTATTACAAAAAAATATTTTCTTATCAATATACTTGTTAAGTCAGGTAAGTCTACAATTCTTGAATCTTAATTATCAAAATATTAAAAATATCACAAACCCTAAAATAATGAAAACCCTAAAATTCCTAGAAATGCTAGAATTACAAAATATCGAAAACTATTATATTTCGAAATCTTTGTATGATAAAATTATCACATCTCGAAGTCTTTCTATAACAATATCGAAACTTAGGAATATTATATATTAAATAGATATCGATGACTTAAATGTCGAAATCTTTACTAACATGGTAATGTCGAGATCTTTGGTTGAAAAGCCAATGTCGAGATTATTAAACCATGTCGAGTTCTTTCATGAGTTTATGGAGATCTTTAATAAGCTTGCCGAGATCTTTTGTTGGGAAACAAATGTCGAGGTCATCAAACAATATCGAGTCTTATAAATGTCGAGACCTTCTTATTATATACCTCGAAATCTATCTGCTTTACATTTCAAAATCTTCCCATAATATATATATATATATATATATATATATATATATATATATATAAGATACATCTCGAGAAAAGCAATGTCGAGAATCATTATATCTCGACATCTTACCAATATCGAGATCTTCTTGTCGAAATCTCACTAATGTAGATCACTTTAATAATGTTGATATCTTATAAATGTCGAAATCCTTATGAAATATATCTCGAGACCTTCCTACTATACTTATCGAAATCTTTTTATTATTTATCTCGAAATCTCCTCCTTATATCTCTCGACATATTTCATTTATTCATTTCGAAGTCTTGGTATAATGCATCTCGAAATCTCTTCATGTGAAGAACTATCATATCTTGAAATTTATCTATTACACATTACGAAATCTTTCTAGCTATTTTATCTCGAGATCTATCTAAAAGTCGTGATTCTCCCAGAAAACCCTAAAAATTAAATTCGTATGTCACTAAGATTAGCTTCAAAACTTAAGTTAAGTCCAGAAAGGGATGCACCTTAATTCATATCAATCTACCTGAACCTCTCCTTATCGAAGTCACCAATATAAACAATCACAGAATATACGAGCTGAACTTTAATAAATTTAGGGTTTTCGATACATGATAATTTCTTGGAAAATCCATTATAATTACCTCTGTAATTTATACTAATTTCAGAAACTTGGTATGGTCTAAGACCTTAGTCCTTAGGGAATATATTATACATCGAAGATAGTTAAAGTTCATAATTCGCCACTTAACACCCATAGTTACACAACACACTGAACCTTCAAAGGCTAATATTTCTAAGCATGATGGGTTCAAACTCTTCTAAGATCCTCGTGCAATTCGTGTAAAGACATATATATACTTAAATACTGATTTTGAACAAGCATACATTAATTGCACTAAGTTTAAGAAGCTTTTGCATAACTTATGTTGAAAGCACTTAGGTTAGAATTGATGAGGTCTCTACCAGTTCTTTTCCTCCTTGTTGTTTATTAACTTATGAGGGCTTTGAGCGTATTGATCATTTCAAATACTTAGGAACTCGTGTGACATGACTAAGTGATGATCCTAAATTTCCCTCAGCCTTAAGTAACATTTTTATTGAAGTTTATCTTTAAGCTTTGGGCCAACCTTTGAAAAGTTTAGTTCGGCACATCTCAAACCTATCATTATCATTTTTGATATTTCTTTGATTCGTAGTATTTTTGGGACTATTTAAACTTATATTTTTGCCTCGCCATTTTAATTTCTTATCGAACCTCTTAATTCGCAACATTACATAGTTTACAAAAAGAAAATCCCGTATTAAATTTTACGGGTATTACAGGCAATGTCCGAAAATATCGATCGGCCCGCACACAGCCCGTGCAAAAATTTCGTTCGGTCCGTGCACTGCACGGCTGAAAATCTCGATCGACCGGTCCTAAAATGCTAAATCGATTTTCTTTTCCCGTATCGATCGATCGTTCGAATTTATTTGTGTATGTAGTTTTCAGTATTTCGTACCGGAATTATATTAGTTAGTTTTTGCTTTTTAAATTAATTTAAATATCATAAGGGCAAAAACTTTCCAGCCCTTAGGGGGCGGTGACGAGTAAAAAGGGAGCGGTGAATAGTAAACCCCTAAATCATATCAGCTGCAAGTGCATTTTCTTATGATTTTTTCTCGATGCTTAGAAAAATAGCAATCGATGATTTGGAGTATAGTGGATTTTATCAACTCCCATAATATAATTGAGATCCATTATGTATGAAGTCATGCTATACAATGAGATATAATCTTCCCATTTTATAAATGAGTACCCACCCATATATGAAAAAAATTGTTATAATAAGAATTTGAACCCAATACCTAAAACAATATAATAGTCTTTACGCACTTGGATGGAATGGAAATTGGAAGCTATCTTTTCAAGTTCTTCGGCTATAAATTATCGTATGAAACTTGTGCAAACAATGAATGAAACATCTATTTCTCTATGCTACTACCAGAAAATGTCCTCCAATAAGATCTCAAATTTGAAAAATAAATAAAAATCACAGAAATGCCAGCATTTCCATCCCAAGAACAAGAAAACCATAGCATCAATAATCCAATGTATCAGAGGAAAAAAAAAAGAAGGGAATCATGACCTGTGACTCGTATTGTCAGGCTCAATAGGTTCGCCGGTGAAGGGATCAAACTTGTATGGCTCCCCAGTAAACGGATCAAACCTAATCCTAGGACGAGCCTGATTTAAACTTACGCCTTGTTGAGGAGGATAAGATGGAAAATATGAACTAGGATGTGGTAAGGGTTGGGCAACTGATGTATCGAATGGATAATGACTTGTTTCTTCGAGCCTCGTTGGTCTTGGAATCCCATCTGGTAAAACAAACTCGAAAGGTTTCTCGACTGGTAATTCCATCTGTGTTCGTCTTGGTAAAGCGTAGCCATCAGCCATTGATGGAGTATAGTGGGGCAAGTACATGTCAGGCCTGCGCAAGCAAATTTATCACAAGTTATTCTTTGAGATATAAATTTGCTGCTACTCAACGGAAATAACATCCCCTGAGAAGTTTGAAGGGAGCCCAATAGTTTGGTTGGTCTCATAAATTTTCAGTTTTGTCCAGGAATATATACATTTCAATTGTAAAATTCTCAGGGGAAAAAAAAAAACGGACCTAGGTGCATCATGGCTTGATATTTGATGGGAGAAGCCGTAACTGTTGGATTCGTTTGCAGCTGACAAACCAACTGAGCTTCGGTGGCTCAAACCTATGTTTCCATAGAGATGCTACAGAGTAATGGAAAGATTTTAGCCAAAACAATTAGCAGCATTGACAGAAGCAGCTAAAGGATTCCAAAGATATCAGAAGTTACTTTAGCAATGAGTGAAGAAAGATATGCTCCCTTATTTTGTGAAGATGATCCTGATAACATGAACTGCAAAGAAACATTACAGGAGACTTAGGCCTGAGTAAAAGTATTGAATTCTCAGACGGGGTTCTCCCAAGGAAAAAATTATGCTGCTAATGATAAATAATAAATGGCAGGTATAGATAGACCTGGTCAAGCACTGAGATGGAAATAGGCTCAGGTAGGTCCTTGAGATGGCGCAAACTTGTCAGGTCCACCTGCCAACCCACAACGATAGGATCGTTAGAAGTTCAAAGATCTCGATGAAGAATAATAAGATAATAAAGAGTTCAATTTATCAAATCATTTATTGTTCTATAACATAACATTCATTACAGACAATCAGCAGAGAACAAGTAGAAATATGTAACTATAGAAAACTGACAGTAGTGATGAAAAGAAAAGCAGGGGAAATATCTTTAAAACTCACATCAGATCGAGTAGCGATTCCAAGACGAAAGATTCGAAATAGCCGCTCTTTAAGAGCGAAAGGTAGTGCTATTACAGCCTCCTCATAGGGGTCCATCACCGTGACACTTTCCTGGTGCACCGAAATATGTGACATAAAAAACATGCAAAAATCCATGTTCAAACAATAAGATTTCATGACTTGAAAGGGGCTAGTGAATTATGCAAGTCCTGGTATTTTGAGGCAGCAAAGGAGTAAGATTGAGTTAAACGAACAATCATTAGACATGAATTAACATCCACCTACCCTCCGCACAAGAGGAGCAAGGGTACTCGGTGAAGCAAGGATCGGTTCTTCCTTCACCATTTTGGAATACCCATGTACAACAGGACTAGTTTCAGAGTTATCACGAGGCCGCTTCTTGTTTCGGTCCATAGGTCTAGCAACCTCCACCTGTTTATAAAAAATACTCCTTTTTATTAAATCTGCATCATAATATACTGAGTTTCCCCAGTCTTGCCAACCATCAGAAAGAGCAACTATCTATCTCTCGCTCTCGCTCTCTCTCTCTCTCTCTGTCTATCTCTCACATATATATACAGATATTATATATATATATATATATATATATATATATATAACATAAAGCCTAGGAAAATCTGGATTACCAGCAGTTTATATATTGCACCATTATTAGGTCCTTGAATAGCCCTCTCATTCATTTCCTCAACAGCTCGTTCAAGGTCCTATAAGAAATTAAAATAAATCGAAAAATTGAAAAAAAGAGTAACAATGATATTGTATTAAAGGTGAGAACCAAGAACATGTGAAATTTGACATAACAATACAATTCAAGAGCCAAATATGTGTAACTTAATTAATAGCATCGATATTATTAGAAGAAAAAAATCTCACCAATCTGTCTTTGAAATGAACAAATCCAACAGAAGAGCCACCTTTTTTCGATATCACAACTTTCTCCACCTGATCAACCATCAATACGTGTAGTTCAGACACATTGGAAAGTAAATGCAAAAGACCAAATTGGAAAGAAAGAAATTCCTAAACCTTGCCAAAAGGCTCAAACAACTGCTTCACGTAGTTCTCCTCTGCATCAACAGGGATGTTTCTGACAAATGCAATTTTAACCTGAAAAATGAAATAAATTAAGAGCAAGAACCTATACAAGTGGTTTGGACATGTCCAAGTCCAAGCTTGCAAACCTTTGCAAGCTCTTCAGGGTCAATTTCACGTTCCTCTTCTGCCCACTGAACACATGGATGCAGACCACCAAGACGAAACTCTGGCTGTGATCCCAGTCGATGAGCACGTGATGCGGCCTGTGATTGATATATTTTGGGGAAGATTCATTTTTCGAGCAGTTACATTTGGAAATTTTGACCAGCTTCTTTCAGATTGTTTCTTTGATGGTTAAATTTGGTAAAAGATTGCGTTAGGTGATATCATATTGGCTATGATTTGAACAAAGTTGCAGCTATCATTTAGTCAAGTACATCGGAAAGCTATTGCTGCATATTACTTCCTGAAAGCATATAAAAAATATATTGCGCTAGCATTCCTATTATACTACCGCTGGGTTCAGCATTGACCATGAGATTCTGATATCGTGCTGACAGAGCCAGGTGATTTATCATATCAATTACTCTTCAAGACAAAAACAATGCAAATTCATTGTACAAAATTAGTTGAAATAGATCTGCATTAGACATGCCTAATCCTATTCTCCAAGTTAGAAGCACGAGAACATAAATTTGGCTGAGATGATTATCACAAATGCTACAAGAAAGACAGATGGAAAAAAGATAGCAGCCCAGGCAAAAAGGTGGAAGTATGATATATCGGTTATGCATATTGACTGCAATTTCAAATTAATATTATCCTATATAGGAATAAGAAATAACAGACAAAAATGAGAATGATTAACTGTAACACGAAGAACACTGCTGAAATCACAAACTGAGAAGACCAAGATGCTAGTTATTTAGTCTTGAATAAATATGGGGCAATGAAAGAGTGAAACCAAACCAAACAGGAATATAGAAGAACAAGATGCTGGTTATTTAGTCTTCAATAAAATAACTTTCTGATCATGAAAGAAAGAAGAAAATTTAGAAGTGAAATTCTGATCACCCAATTCGCTCGCCAGGTATTAGAAGCCATTGTCCTAGTAGTTATCATCATAGTGATAAAACTATGCATTTATATATTGGAGTTAAGAAAGAGAGTTTGGAAATGCATAACACGATTTTTTCAGGTCTGTGTTAAGGCTTCCATGTTTTCAAATTGAGATGTTAAATTATGTCAGTTTGAGTAAGTACTGGATGAATTTTGTGTAGATTTTGTTAGTCATGTATAGAATTTCAGTGATAAAGAGATCATTAACTGATGCTGGAACTGATAACCAAAACCACGAACCTGAGCTTTTATCCTGTATTAGTTCAGATGCAACGTGAGAGTTAACTAAGACTCACTCGGCAGATTATATGCAAGATTCTAAAAGAAAAGCAAGTTGAGAGTGGAGATGGAACTCACAGGATGGGAAGTAAACTTGACAAAGCCAAAACCACGATTACGTTGCTTTTGACCTGGCAAAGCATCTTGGAGTACCGCCAGTTCAACAGATTCGGTATCAGGGAAAACCTACCAAGAATCAAATATGGAAAGAAAAAAAAAATAGATAGTTTAGAATTTATTCTTTAACCTAACTCCTGCAGATACCCAGGAAGTGATACCTGACGAACATATCTTTCAAACTCCTCGGCACTCCAATCTGAGGGAAATAAATCACGTTGAGGCATATACAACAAGAGGAGGATAGAAATTTTGATTTAAGAGCTCACTAAAATACAAACCTTTGTTAAGGTTTCCAAAGAATAAAGTGCTCTGCTCAACCGACGGAAGCACCCCAATCTTCTTCCCACTGACCTGGAAAATTAAGAAAAGAGGAACTATCAATTAATCAAAGAGGCAGCCCATACACAAAAACATTTTCGGTATGTTGAAGAATCAGTTGCACGTTGCAACGTAAATAGCTCAATCACCATCCAGGGTAAAAATAAGGAAATGATGTCTAGTTGATACTGGGTAATACCCCGACCACTGAAGATTCAGTATCCTTCACCTTTTGCATACAAATAGAAAGTATTTGTTCACTCTCAAATGCTTTTATAGACTTCTATCAGTAGACATTACTTATTTTATAGTTACACAGACTAAATCATATCAATCCAGTCAAAGTTACATATTCCGTTAAAGCATGCATGAGAATTTTGACCCTACATAGGAAGGATCCAGGTTCCATAACTATGGAAAAAAAATGCCTGCCAAAAAATAATACTCTTAAAAATTAACGCTTAAAGTAAATACTTAACAAAGAAAGACAAGACTCACATCAATTCCATCTTTTTCCTTTATTGCCGTTTCAGCAGCTTCTTTCGTTGCAAAGCGTACAAAGCAAAATCCCTAACAAAACATGGACATCTGTGAGAATTTGGAGCGCCTGCCATGACCCATAATCAACATCATATCCCCCATCTATTGAAGTTGGGTAAGTGTGCCATGAAGCAAAGCAACCCAAATAATTATATTCAATAACAAAGAAATGAGAAATGGACCTTAGAATTGCCTTTTGCATCCGCTATCATACGAATCTCAGCAATTTCACCACAAGAAGAAAATATCTGAAGAAAGAAATATGGAGGATTCATATGTAAGAAACTCAATGTTCAGCAAATCAATTTCCTAAATTAGGAATCCATCAATATAAGAAACAGAACCAACTAACATAAATACAAACAGAGATATTATCAAGGGGAAACTAAGCAACTTCTTCGAAACAGATCTCATTAAAAACGGTTGGCAGCCTATATTCCAATCATTTTGGCATCTTCAATACAAATTCTAATATATGATCCATATGAACACTGACATTGTTCAACAGCTAGCCAAAGAATTACCATACCTAATCAATCCACGATAAAGAAGTTTCGATATATCATGTTTTCCAACTAGACAAACCGATCGACAGACAGAACAAAAAAAAATAAAAAAAAAAATCAAACCGTTCTAATCTTGTCTTCATTTATGCTATTACGAGGCAACCCACCAACAAAGACTTCTGTCCCTTTCCATCCATGGACTTCTAGCACGAAGCATAAATCCATCAGAGAACATTACAGGTACAGTACATCCAATACATCAAGTAACCATACTAAAAAGTGAAGATATAGAGAAAGAGTGTACTATTATCAGCTAGACGACGCCCAGCAGACAAGCTCATCTGTAATAGGACCTTAATAAACAGTCTGCCTGAAATAAAAACACATAAATGAATCATAAATCACGGGTCACGTTCTTTGCTCTAATACCACGATAATTCAGCAAAAGACGAAAAAGAAAAAACAGAACTTTAGGACATCGCCGCACAGTAATTCCTGGAAACTGAGAAATACAGAATATTCAGTACGCTAATTACCTGTTTGATTTGAGAATTGAGATTCTTGCCAAGAGTATCGGAATTGTATACAAAACCCTGGAGATAGTGCTCGAGTTTAATTTGATTTGATTGATAAAATTGGGTTCGGAGCTCGCATTTTCTGTTTTTCTCGTTTCCTACGTCAAATTGAGATTGAGAGTCGTCATTGGCTGATCCTTTTTTTTATTACTATTTTATAGCATATATAGTAAAATCAAATTATTATTAGGTGAATCTACGCATAAATACTCATTTGAATAAAAAAATTTGCAAAGTACCTATGTTTGAAATTTTTTTATATAATTACTCGTGGTGTGTACCATTTTTCCAGTCTTTGACGTACCTTTTTATATGTGTATTACGTACTACATCACGCGTTTATATGGTACATATATCGTTTCTATATGCTACTTTAATGTGTTAAATGATGTACCATTTCTCATGTAGATGTACCACAATACATTTCTCTACTAAATTGTATATGACGTACCTTGCGGCGGGACAGGTATCAATGTGCAAAAAATTTATTCTAATAGGTCCTACATATAAAAAATAATGATATGGTACTGACTTCCAACTTTTTGTATAATTGGATATTTCAGTAAATTTTCCTTTTATTATTATGTTTATCTATTCTATTTTATAAAGACTCTGGGGTGATAAAAACTGTCACTTTCTATTCTAATTTGGCCGTCAATTTTACGAATCATATTTTAGTTAAAACTAATAATTGATAAAATAAAAAAATAAACTCTATACTACTACTACTTTATAACGTGATCCACAATCTACAAGTTGTTCACACCCGCGATCCAAAAGAAGATAGAAAACTGACACATGAAAGAGATCAAAATTGACATTATGTTTGCTTATGTTTTAACTGCTTGCTTCTTTAAACTGGAGAAGAAAGTGCAAAGAAACTCATTTGTCATTCAATTAGAAGACGTCTTTTATTGTTTTTCTATACATCAATTCTATTATATAAAGGGTGTGGTGGCCATAAACTACCACATTTGGTCTCATTTATTTGTAATTTGGTCCCTCTAATTTTTATTAATTACTTCAATAATTTCCAAATCAGTTTTACATTTGTTACTTATTATACTTACATCCCTACAAATATTTTATATAGTTAAAGATTATATTTTGTCTATTAGACATAAAAATATTAAATATCAAAATTAAGAGCAACATAAAATATGTTGACTGTGACCTACATGTCGACAATAGAAAAAGAAGCACATGGTAATTGAAAAGTCATATGCGCTAGGTGAAGGAAGGAAACAAATGAAAAAGGTTTTCAACACCGAAGCATAGACCAAGTTGTGCCGCTTTATTTTTTCTTCTTTTTACATGGAAGAGCGAGGGTCATCTATAAATAGCAGCTTTCATTGAAGAGATACCACTACCACCACAACACAGATCTTCGTCTTCTCTGATTATTTCTTTGTAGCTTACTCCTAGTTGTGTAGTTGCTTCTGTACCACGTCAGTGTACGTTTTTGTAATCTCTCCACATAATAATAAAAAAGTTAAACCCTCCGGCCCATGGACGTAGGTCATTCTGACCGAACCACGTAAATCTCGTGTTCACTGTCCAAATTTATTTCCGTCTCGTTTATTTGTTATCGTCATTTTTTCGGGCAAATAATTATCGGGGATTTACGCATATCCTAACAAATTGGTATCAGGGCTAACCCGATTTGTTTTTTAGCCACAATGACGATAACAAAAATGTCAATTGAAAAGTTCGATAGAAATGTCAACTTTGCAATGTGGAGTCTCAAGATGGAGGACATACTCATACAAGACGGTTGTGAGGTGGCGCTTGCAGGAGAAAAGAAGAAACTGACGGAAATGCAAGATGCTCAATTTAATGAATTGGGACAATAAAGCCAGATCGGCTATTATATGAAATCTCTCATACGAGGTTTTACAAGAAGTTGCCACAGATATGACGGCTATGGTACGTGGGATGCATTAAAAGCTATCTACATGAAGAAGACTAAGGAGAATTTGCTTTATTTAAAGCAGAAGCTAGACAGTATGAAAATGACGGAAGGTACTCTATTCTTTCGCATCTCGACAAATTTGATTCTATCATTATTGACTTGGCGAACGTAGTAGTCAAAGTGACGGACGAAGATCATGCCATAATGTTGTTGTGTTTCATTCCCTCGTCTTTAAAATATTTTTATGACACGATTATATACAGAAAAGACACAATATCATATTCCAGTGTCCAATCCGCGTTACAATCGAAAGAACAGACAGACAGGGATATTACGGGAGAAACAAGTTGTAGCCAGACAGAAGACCTGTTTGCACGGCGAAGACCAGAACATAGGGATGTGAAAGCAGCAGATCTAAAGAAAGGTCAAATCCATGTACAAAAATAAAGTCTGTAATTTTTACAAGAAAAAGGGTCACATCAAAGCTAATTGTTAGAAATTAAAAATAAGGAGAAAAATATCAGCAAGTTAATAAACCCACCGAAGCTAGCTTATCTGCTGACGAGAGCGATGGAACTATTTTTGAAGCAACTGCAAATATTGTTAGGTCTGATAATGAGTGGATCTTAGATTCGTTGTTCTTACCACATAATTCGGAGTAGGGATTGTTTTTCCACATATGAAAATTTTATGGTGGATATGTCTTAATGGGAAATGATGCTCCGTATAAAGTTGTTGGTAAAGGCACAGTTAGGATGAAGATGTTTGACGGAATCATCCAAACGCTCACAGAAGTCAGATATGTTCCAGATATGAAGAGAAATCTTATCTCTTTAGACACACTTGAATCTTAAGGGTGCATGTTCGCACGTGAAGATGGAGTTTAAAGATTGCCAGATGTGCCCTTGTCGTTATGAAAGCTTGCAGGTCTGGAAATTTATATATTTTGCAGGGAACTAATGCTACAGGTTCCGCTGCAGTTTCGACATCCTCGGAGGTTGATACCACGAGATTATGGCATATGCGACTTGGACACATGCGAAAAAATGGTTGGCGATATTAAGCACGTGGGGCCTACTTTGCGGTCAAAGTACTGGTAAGATGGACTTTTGCGAACACTGTATTTTTGGGAAGCAGAACCGAGTCAGCTTCAATTCGCCAGCAGTCCACAGGACAAAAGGTACTTTGGACTATATTCATTCTGATGTATGAGGTCATTCTCGTGTTCCGTCCGAATGTGGTGCAAGATATATGTTGACTTTCATTGATGATTTCGAGGAAAGTCTTTGTCTATTTTCTTAAGCAGAAAAGTAATGTTTTCCTAACATTTAAACAATGGAAAGCTTTGATTAAAAAGCAGACAGGAAAACAGATCAAGCATTTGCGGACAGATAATGGCTTAGAATTTTGTGGAAGCGAGTTCAACGAATTTTGCAAGAATGAAGGCATTGCTCGACATCACAAAATGGTGTTGTCGAGCGCATGAATCGGACGCTTTTAGAGAGAGTTCGATTTATGATCTCCAACACTGGTAGTGATGGCAACGGGTCGGGGCGGGGGTGGGGATTTAATCCCCGTCCCCGTCCCGGCGATGCATTCGGGGACAAAATTGTCCCCGTCCCCGTGGGGATTTAATTTTTTAACAAATAATAATATTTTATATATAATATATAAATTTGAGTATATTTTTGTTATAAATATTATATAAATTATAGTTTTATATATTATTTTTATTAATTTAATATTATATACATTATAATATATAAATTGGGTTCGGGGCGGGGCGGGGATTCTCGCGGGATTCCCCGCCCCACTGCCAACCCTAAACGCTAAATGATATTTGGACTGAAGCTATCGCCGCAGCATGTTATATTGTCAACCGCTCACCATGTTCACCGATCAATTTCAAGACTCCTGAAAATGTATGGTCAGATACTCCTGCTGATTACTCCAACTTAAGGTTATTTGGGTGCCCAGCTTATATGCACGTAAACGAGGGAAAGTTAGAGTCTAGAGCTAAGAAGTGTATTTTTCTCGGTTACGCTTCAGGGGTGAAAGGATATAGACTTATAATCCTGATCCCAAGTCACTCTAATTTATAATTATAGATGTTACTTTTGATGAGTCTTCTATGTTACATCTTTCAAAAGAGTTTATTAATTCATCTAATCAAGAAAAGAAGGACATCGAGGTGGGCTCGAGATCAACAAAGATCCTTTAGATGACCCTGCTACGAGTTCAACAGATCAAAGGATGAGCCAGAACCTGATTCAGATCCTGTTGAAGATGAAACCATCGGGCATGAATATTTTATGGCCAGAGATAGGGAGAAACGGGAGATTCGACTACCACATCGGTAAGTGAATTTAGTTTCATACGCTTTATCAGTGGCGCAAGAAACAGAAGGAGGCGGCGAACCTTATACCTATTCGAAGGCAATTAGCGATGTTAATTCTGATAAGTGGCTGGTAGCAATGAATGAAGAAATGGAATCTCTGCACAAGAATGATACTTGGATTCTTGTGCCACCGCCGAAGAAAAAGAAAATATTCGGATGTAAGTGGGTCTTCAAGAAGAAAGAAGGTTTATCTGGTTCTGACGATGCAAGGTATAAGGCACGATTAGTCGCGAAAGGCTATAGTCAGGTACACGGTGTTGATTTTAATGATATATTCTCACCTGTCGTTAGACATACCTCTATTCGTTTATTACTTGCATTCGTTGCCATGTATGATTTGGAGTTAGAACAGCTTGACGTCAAGACGGGATTCTTACATGGCGATTTAGATGAATAGATTTATATGAAGCAACCTGAAGGCTTCATAGTTGAAGGAAATGAAGATCAAGTTTGAATGTTGAAGAAATCCTTATACGGATTAAAGCAGTCTCCAAGATAGTGATATAAACGGTTTGATTTTTTTCATGTTGGGTCATGGTTTCTCCAGGAGCAAGTATGATAGTTGTGTTTACTTCCGGAAGTTAAATGACAGTTCGTTCATTTATCTATTGTTATATGTTGATGATATGCTCATTGCGGCTAAGAATCTTCAAGAAATTCACCAGTTGAAGACTTTATTGAATGGTGAATTTGAGATGAAAGATTTGGGAGCAGCTACGAAGATTCTTAGTATGGAGATTAGACGTGATAGAGGAGCTAGTAAGTTACACATGACCTAGGAAAGTTACCTCAGAAAGGTTTTGGAGAGATTTGGCATGAACGATGCCAAATGAGACAGCACTCCTCTTGCTAGCCGTTTTTGGCTAAGCACTGCTCATTCACCATCATCAGGTGAGGAAGAAGCGTATATGACACGAGTTCCTTACTCGAGTGCAGTTGGCAGTATTATGTATGCAATGGTATGTACACGTCCTAATATTTCACAAGCTGTTAGTGTTGTAAGCAGGTATATGGCTAACCCAGGAAAAGAACACTAGCAAGCAGTGAAGTGGGTTCTCAGATACTTGAAGGGTACTCTAAGCTTTTGTTTGGAGTTTGGCAGAAACATTGATACTCTCGTTGGCTTAGTCGATTCAGACTACGCAGGTGATCTCGATAAACGACGATCTCTTACTGGTTATGTATTTTTTTGGAGGTTGTGCAGTTAGCTGAAAAGCTACTCTACAACATGTTGTGGCGTTGTTTACTACTGAAGCAGAATACATGGTGATTACTGACGCAATCAAAGAAGCTTTGTGGTTGAAAGGGTTATTCAGCGAATTAACTCAGAATCAGGGAGTTACTACTATTTTCTGTGATAGTCAAAGTGCGATTCATCTGACTAAGGATCACTTGTATCACGAAAGGACGAAGCATATTGATGTCAAGTATCATTTTATTCGTGAGATCATTGTAGATAAAAAGGTGTTTATCAAGAAGATCAACAAAGGATAATCCTGCAGATATGTTTACGAAGGCTCTTCCAGTTTCCAAGTTCAAGCATTGCTTGGACTTGATTGGTGTTTCAGATATGGTGAACTAGCCCGTCGGGGCTATGGACGGAGGGAGACAGAGATCAATGTGGATTTGTGACTAGGGATGTGCAACCGGGTTCGGGTTTCGGTACCCGACCCGATCCGATCGGGTTTTTACCCGAACTTCAGAAAAAATCGGGTATCAATCGGGTATCGAATTTAAACCCGATACCCGATCTCTATTATTGGGTCGGGTTTCGGGTAGCTTTGAGCTACCCAAAATACCCGATCGGGTACCCGATTCGGCCCAACAAAAAAAATTGATTAATAAAATTCGGCCCCCAATATGAAGTCCAGCCCAATAGACAAATGAAATAAAAGAAATATTAATAAGTAGAACTCACGTGTTTGGGAAAAAGAAAACATAGGAGAACAGAAGCATATCACCTCCCTCACGTCCTCTACTCGGCTCGATTTCACAAGCTCACCACCCACCGGTCGCCATCAACCAGCCGACCACCATCATCAGCCGCCAACCATCCGGTAGCCACCAAATTCGTCCAAAAGGTATAAATTGTATGAACCCTAATTTTCTATCGAAATTTTGTTGATATTTTTTCAATTTTTAGGTTTCAAAAGATGAATTTAAGTATTTCTTAACATTCTATACATGTCTAAATTCATGGTTGGCCAAATTTGGGTGTTGATTTTCCGTTTAAATTTCGAATTTTAACATGTGTTGAAGTGAAGTGAAGTTAGAAGCAATTAAAATTAATTGAAGCGTATTAAATTGTAAAAAAAAAAACCAAAAACCCGACCCGACCCGCGGGTACCCGAACTTTGATTGGGTCGGGTTCGGGTTTGATTTTCACTACCCGGTTTTTCGGGTACCCGACCCGAAAAACCCGATATACCCGATATACCCGACCCGATCCCACCCCTATTTGTGACATCACGGTCAAGGTGGAGATTTGTTGACTGTGATCTACATGTCGACAATAGAAAAAGAAGCACATGGTAATTGGAAAGTCATATGCGGTAGGTGAAGGAAGGAAACAAATGAAAAAGGTTTTCAACGTTGAAGCATTAGACCAAGTTGTGCCGCTTTATATTTTCTTCTTTTTACATGGAATAGCGAGGTAGAATTCATCTATAAATAGCAGTGCTCATTGAAGAGATACCACTACCACCACAACACAGATCTTCGTCTTCTCCGATTATTTCTTTGTAGTTTACTCCTATTTCTGTAGCTGCTTTTGTACCACGTCAGTTTACGTGTTGTAATCTCTAAAAGTTTTACCCTCAGGCCCGTGGACGTAGGTCATTCTGACCGAACCACGTAAATCTCGTGTTCACTGTCCAAATTTATTTTCGTCTCGTTTATTTGTTATCGTCATTTTTCGGGCAAATAATCATCGGGGATTTCCGCATTTCCTAACAAAATACAATCAAATTTTAAGCACACGCGTAGAGTCGAAAAAAAATACTAGTTTGCTATTGATGAAGAAAGACTAATTTTTTTCCTTTGATTCAGGTTGAATTTTATTTCTTTGATAGCACTCGTTGGCGTTGGTTTTAAATCCATTAGTGTGACTGACTATGGAAGTATCATTCTTCCTATTTTTTCCTTTTTATTTTTCTTCTATTTGAGGTTTATGATTCGCGTAAATGGAAGTAATTATTTCTTCTTCTTTGATTGTGTATTCTGTTAGCCAAATTTTAGTTTCTCTAAAACTATAATTGTTGATGGTATGTGTATTTGTTTTCTTTTTAGTAGTTGAGTTTTATCTATTCCATTATGCTTGGGTGGTTAGATTAAGCTGCTCATTTGATCCGTCAATTCACCAAAAAGTTAATAATAAAACTAAAAAAAATCACGCACTAAGTCTTTTACATATTTAGCTATTTACTATTTTTTCTTAATTATTATGTCTTCAATCTTATAATATATGTATATTTAAATTATCTATTCTATTTATTAAGCGTGAGGGGTTAGATTAAACTGCTCATTTGATCTGTCAATTTCATAAAAATAGTAATAAAATAAAAAAAAAATCACCCACCAACCCTATTTACTACATTTAGTTATTTACTATTTCTACTTAATTATTTTATCTTTAATCTTATAATATATATTTAAATTAAATTGTAATTCTCTACCAAAGTTCTTGCATTAACAAAATAATATTAATTCAGATATTTTATCTTTGAGCTATAATGTTGGACATTTTTTCCTTCTTGGAACTTTATTTTTCTTTTTGGGCTATCTTATTATTATTATAAATCATTCGGACATTAAAAATATTTATTGTAAAAAATTTATAATTATAATTATTTTACTTTTATTATTCTATTTTTGATATAATTATTTTATTGTGATATTTATTATTACCAGTACTATAATTATTATTTTTATTACTATAATTATTTTTGCCATGTCATCGGAGTAGCTCGTACTCTATTGATACGAATTACCGTAACCTTAGAAATTTGCTTATTTTATTAATGACTTCATTTTTATACCTATTTTATTATACAACATTAAAATTGAATTGTTCAATTAAAAAAAAAACCCACATTAGGGTGTGCAACTGTACTAGTTACTGATAAAGGGAGTTAGTTCTTGGGCTCAACATCATAATCGTTGTACTGTACCTAGTAATTAAAAGAAGTAAACCCCTGTATTTCTCTTTCAAAGGAGAATTTTCTCCTATTACCTAGCCTGTTAAAATTATACATGGAGCTGATTTTTTGGGATCAAAGTTGTAATATTTAAAGAGCAAATATAATTTAACTTGAAAAATGAAAACAAACTTTCGGGTTTCAAGTCATATTATTGCCAATCACATCAAACAACCATAGTACGAAAAATTCGAACTCAAGCGACAACATAAACGAAGAAACCGAGAATATCTTCCGAAAATGAACAAAAGTTTTCCCGACGGGGAAAACACACGAATCATATCTTATGGAGCGACGACGGCGATCCTCCCAGCGACCTGATCGAGATCTCTCTGGCCAGTAGACGTGATTTTCCTCCCACTAAACGATTATTTCCAAGCAAAACAACAACAAAAAAACAGGCATCACATGACAGCAGACAGAGAGATGCTTGTTGTCTGAATTCATTCAATTGGATACGAACATTTACTAGCAAACATGAAAGGAAATGGAGAAAAGGAAGGAGACTAACCCCTTTGAGTCAACCTCGACGATGTTCATGCTCTGCAACTGCTGAAGGATGTGGCGTGCGACCGACCCGCTGCTCTTGCAAAAATGTCGGGGACGACTTCCATTTCTCTTGTTCCCGCCATAGATCCTCTGAAAAGCACCTACGCCGAGGCCACCCCTCAAGTATATCTTCCTCGCCATCGAAGCTACACAGCATTCAATTGTTTGATATGGTTTTAAACATCAGCGCTTTGTGTCAAAGGATGTATAGCAGATTATTGGTACATGAAGCGGTGACATGTAATCACGAAAATTTTCTTCAAGCTGTTTGCATATGTTCTTATATAGAGAGAATTGACGAATTGGGAATGGAGTAAAAATCTAATCTTTTACACGCATGATCTAATCTCTTACACGAACAAGCTAAGAAGCTCGAATCCAACAAAGAGAATTTTTTTTTTATAGAAGATAATATAGGGCAAACCCCCTCGCTTTTAGCTGCAGAAACTAGAGCAGCAAAGCGGCCAAGGAGCCCCTGAGATTTTTAATGTGCGCCGATCACACTAAAGTGCGCCACCCCTTTCTCTGTGGAATACCACGCTACCACTTCTTTCACGAGGTAAAGCGCTCGGCCTACGGCGCATTGCATTTTTATCAAACTGTATTTCTCTGGTAGTTATAGGGAGCCAACCAATTAGGGCTCGTGCAGAGAATGAGAAAGAGAATTACGATCATGAGCTCCGTTTCTTCCGGAAGAAATTAATTAGCTTAATAGAAAATAAGTTAACATATACACTAATTCAAAAGAAATCAAGGAGCTCCCTTTCGTCAATCATCACCAGCTACTGAAGTTGATTATAAGCACATATCACATATGACACACAAACATTCTCTTCAAACTTACTGCATATGTTCTTAAAGCAAATATCACACAACATTCTCTTCAACTTACTGCATATGTTAATATATAGAAAGAATTGACAAATGAGTAATGGAGTAATAACATTACCGGCTCGGATGTAGTACCAATCAGGATCATACGGAGCAAGTTCTTTGAGAACACCAGTTTTCACAATATCCGTCCACTCGGGGAGTTCCATCTACCATTATACAGAACATGGAACACAAAGTGACAAGCATTAGGCATAGATCTGAGCCATTCATTATCTTAAAACTCGTAGTCGCTCTTAAGCTCCCAAAGAATACTCAGGAACAACGCTATTCCAAAGAACACAATCCAGTCCACGCGGCCTTTTAGACAAGTTTGCATAAAGAATATCTATATCTTTTGGTTTTCCAGCTCGAACTAATACCGAAGTTAATCAGGCAACAGTCATTACATGACAAAACTTGCTCGGATCATAAATAAACATAAAAATTAACACATTGAAAAAAACCAGACCATAAATCACATCACCAGGACATGCTATTCAGTATTTAAAGCAGTAAATCTTTAATCCCTACACATAATAACAAATGAAAGCAAAAAAAAAAAAAAAAACAAGAATAATTATTGAAAAGCTTATTACCTTCCCAGAACGCTTGAGATGCGCGGCGTAGGATTTGACGAACTCGTGAGGAGAAACATCCTTGACAGTCTTCGCAGTCGCCATTGTTAGGCAGCAGCTCACTGGTTAGTTCACAATACCACACCTCCCTGACGAGCGTCGCCGAGCTGCAAAAATTGATCTGCTAGGGCATAGCCAAAGGCTCCTCAGGGTTGTAAATAAAATTAAATTGGGCTGTTGACGTATTGGGCCCATCTTATTACATGGGCTATTATTCGGCCCAAACAAAAAATTGTTTTCATTTCAACTCGTTGATCACAGAAAATATCAAGGATGTAAGTGCATTTTAAGAAACTAGTACTATGTGGCATGTGCACTCTCAAATGTGTCCATAATATCAACTACCTAATTAGTACTCTCTGCACATTCAATGCATCTGCTATAATATATAGTATATAAAATTTTAATTTAAAACTCATATATACAAAATATGATTTAAATTGAATTATGCATGTATACAAATTATAAAAATAAATGTATAATACTAATTAGCTAAAAATAGTAGCTGCCATCTGGAATGTAAGGGGGCTAAACACCCCTGCACGGCAGAGAGAGGTACAACTCTTCTGCTCAAGGCATGAAATCAAATTTCTATGTATGGTAGAAACACGTATAAGGAGTAACAAAATGGATAATATCGTCAATAGCATGTTCAAAGAATGGGTGGTATGTCATAATCTGAGTTGCAGTCCGAATGGTAGATTGTTGCTACCGTGGAAAGAAGAGGTATACAGAGTGGATGTGTTACACATAACTGATCAACTGATACATAGCAAGATCACATGGCACGCTAAAGAGATACTAGTAACGTGTGTTTATGCTCACAACACGATGCAAGGATGGGAACTACTTTGGGACGATCTTACAAGAATCAGTTCAAACGTCAACAGCCCATGGCTGGTCTGGGGTGACTTCAACAATGTGCTGCGGCTGGAAGATCGGATAGGAGGTGCCCCTGTAACAATCAATGAATATAAGTCCTTCCAGCACTGTCTTAATACATGCCGCTTGGAGGAAATGCGTAAGACAGGGCTTCATTATACATGGACAAACAACCAACTCGGTGAGAATCGAATATGGAGTAAGATTGATTGGCTTTCGTGAATGAGCAATGGATTTTGAATCAGATGAATG